>JAHHUM010002964.1:333237-380075 GCA_036173005.1 Crenichthys baileyi | reverse complement strand
ATGGGTTTAAATTGGGGGTGAGATTTCCATTCTTAGAAACCCAGTTCCAAAAATTTTTTGGGTTTATTGAACCCCAGCAAAAAGGGAAGGCCCCCACTTTTTCCCCGGTTTTTCAATTTTGTATTTTCTTTTATATAATTTTTTTCCCCTACCAAAAACTTTAATTTTCCCCTAGAGGCAGGGCAAAACCCACCGGTGGTACTTTTACTTTCCCGTTTGGAAAACCCTGGAGTAATTCTTGTTTTATTTTTTTTATTTTTTAAAACACTATTTGGGAAAAAAAGCCCTTTTTTTGGGTTTATAACATTTTCTGATTTTTAGGGGCACTATGACATTTTAAAAAAAAGAAACCCAAAAAAACCAAAAAAATTTTCTAAAAAAGTTTTTTTTTTTTCCCAAAATTATCACTTTTAGCCTTTTTGGCAGAGCGGGGAGGAAATATTTAAAATTTTCAGAATTTTCGTTGGGTTTTTCTACTTGAGAAAAAAATTTTAAACTTGGGGGGGGAGGGGCCCAAATTTTTTCTTGAGTACAAATTTCGGCTTTTTTTACACAAACTAATTTTCTTCGTTTAATAAAGAACATTTTAGTTTAAAAACCAAAAAAACACCAGAAAGCAAAAACCCTTTTTTGTGGGGAAGCTGATTGTTTTTCATGTTTTAATTTTTTGGGCTATTTTTAGTGGGGAAGTGGGAAAGTTTCAAATATACCCAAAAAATTTTCCTGGTTTTTTTTGCCAATGGTTTTTATATATGTTTCCAAAATTTAAACCCCTTTTTTGGGTTTCAAAAGCTTTATGTTGTGAAAATTTACATTTAGAAATGTTTGTTTCTTCTGCCTTAATTTAAAATTTTTGTTTGGGTTTTTAGTTTTTTTTGTTTTTAAAATTTACTTTTCCTTTTTTAAAAACCAAATTTAAAAAAAAACCAAAATTTTTCAGACTTTGTTTTTCCTTCCTTTTTTTTTTATTTTCCATTTTTTAACCCCCCAAACACATAAGCAGGTTTTTGACGAAACAGCTATCAAATACTTTTAGTTTAAAAATTTTTTTCCATTTTTTTTTCTTTACTTGAGTATTTTTTTAATGACAACTTTTTATTTCTATTTGAGTAAACATATATATTGAAGTGATGCTGATCTTACTTGAGTATTTTTTGTGCTACTCTACTCACCTCTGCTTATATAAACATTTGATAAGATTGTTGTTCAATTCACTCCATTAGTAAAGCCCAAACATCAACTTCAATTTTCTTCAAGAGACAAACAGTTCCAATTCACATCCAACTGACTCCAAATTCATTTCAACCGATCCAGTTCATTCTACTACATTGCATAATGCTGACAGATTTGATTTAAATCACGTTATTTACAGTACAATTCAATTCAAATATGATGCAGTCACATTCAGCTCAACCAACTGAAGGTTTAGAGGAAAGGAAAGAGATATGTATGTAAATGCAAAACACTGAACCAGGTATGCTTTCCATGGAAAAGAAAACAAAGAGAGAATACAATGTTAATGGCAGCAGTAATAAATAATGTATAAAATGAGAGTTAAGAGAAGTGGGTGATTTAGCAAAAGCACTCTAGAAAATTAATTGGGTTTAATTTTTTTTTTAATAAGGCACAGTAAGGTTTTATGGAATACTCAGATTTCCTCAGATCTTGCAGCAGGTTGCAGCAGTAGAAGGTTAGGTGGAGGGTTGCGTGCAATTAAATAGTGTGCTTTAACGCTTCATTGTTAAACATCAAGTTTAATGCTCATTCTTTCTAAATTTTGAATGGCTAAATGTGGCAAGAGGAAGAATAAGATTGTTTACACAATTAGAATAATATAACTGTAATAGGTCCTGCCAGAGCAGTTCAGCATATAAACCTATTGTGTACAGGTAAAGGTGTTTTGGTTAACTCTTGTGCTACATATCTGTTGTCTCAAAAGCCATCCTGATTTAAGCTTTATGTAGTGGAAATATCCATTCTACATATAATGAGTAATATGCCTCTAGTCTGTCTGTTTTTGTCTCAGAATGTGACCACATCCTGGGCACTTTTTAAAACCCTCAGTTTAGGTCACCAGCAGAACTGGATTCTTAAGATGACTTGGCCGCACCTTAGACATGGCTTTGCTAATGTCTGATGGAGCCACACCCAACAGGTTTACTTATCATGCAAAGGTTGGCAGTTGAACAGCTTTGTTTTAAAATCTAACTCTGTATTACTTACTCATACATGAGCTGAGGTGTTTTTTTTTTTTGTATTTTAAATCCTCATCACCCAAGTATCAAAAATAGATTTGACAAACACATTTGAAATTCTTCTTGGTGATGACCAATGTTTTGAAGGCCAGCGGTCTGTGTTTACAGCGACAGTCCGCCCTCAGCTAAGTGTCAGGTTATCAGGAGTTAACAAAAATAGATCAGCTAAAATGAAAGCTCTGGCAAGTCAGGGAGATGAAGCGTCCATACCACTTGTACTTTTAGTTTAATTGTTTAATTAATTATTTTTTATTTATGACAAACAATATTCATCGCTAGATCCAAATGAAAATGCTAAAATGAAATAGAAATGGTGTACTTTTTTCTAGTTAGTAATACCACCCACATTGGTTGAGTAAAAAATACTTTAACAAAGAATATAAGCAGGAATTAGCAACATGGAAAACTAACTAATCTTAGAATACAATGATCACATTGATCAAAGCCCATAGAAAGCTCATTATTAAATATATGTATATTCTATAATTATTTTTCATTACAGATATTAAATAGGTAACAAGCAACAAATACAAGCTTTTGTGGGTCTGTCATATGACAGGTGTCAATTTAAACCATTTCCAATGCATGAATAGCAATTGTTAATATGTGGTGTAAGCTCAACTGCTATTTCAGCCAATAAACAGGCTCATGGGTTCACACCTACTCATAGCAGTCACAAGAAATCCAAGGACAGCTGCAGCAACTATGGTAAACTCGTCTTTGCTTCCACCAAGTGGCAGAAACAGGCAATAACACAAATTCAAGCATTTTCAAGTTGCTCATCTTCTTGTTTCTCTTCTTTTATATTCTCTTGCAGCGTGAATGCATTTCTGTTCATGTGGGCCAGGCAGGTGTGCAGATGGGGAACACCTGCTGGGAGCTCTACTGTCTGGAGCATGGTATTCAGCCAGACGGCCAGATGCCGAGCAATAAGCCCATAGGAGGTCATGATGACTCCTTCACCACCTTCTTTAGTGCGACTGGCGCTGGGAAATATGTCCCAAGGGCAATTTTTGTTGATCTGGAGCCTACTGTCATTGGTTAGTAGTTTCATTCTGTACAAATTCTGTTTTAGCTGTAGAGAAAGTAACGTTTAAGAAGTTGTTTGCTTCTTTCATTGAGATACAAAGGAGTCAAATTGGACTACCAAATGTGTGTTTTGATTTTAAGGTATCATTCACTCCTTAGATACATCTTATAACTAATACTCTTAACTTTTTTTCTTTTAAATTATCAGATGAAGTGAGAACAGGAACATACCGCCAACTCTTCCATCCTGAACAGCTGATCTCTGGAAAGGAGGATGCTGCTAACAACTATGCTCGAGGTCACTACACTATTGGCAGAGAGATTATTGACCCTGTCCTGGACAGGATCCGCAAACTGGTAAGGCGCTGAAATCCTACTTTTATTTTTATGAACCTCTCCTAAGAGAATTACAGTTATTCTGGCAATGATCTAATCAAATCAGATTCAACAACAACAGCCCATGAAAGAAAATAATACAAGCTGTTAAAGGAATGATTTGATTACCATTTATGTGTTTATGCATCTACAGGCTGATCAGTGTACTGGTCTCCAAGGATTCTTGGTCTTTCACTCTTTTGGTGGAGGAACAGGTTCTGGTTTTACCTCCCTGCTCATGGAAAGACTCTCCGTCGACTTTGGCAAGAAGTCAAAGCTTGAGTTTGCCATCTACCCGGCACCTCAAATTTCAACAGCTGTTGTGGAGCCTTACAACTCCATCCTGACCACCCACACCACCCTGGAGCACTCTGACTGTGCCTTCATGGTGGACAATGAGGCCATCTATGATATCTGTCGCAGGAACCTTGATATTGAACGTCCATCCTATACTAATCTGAACCGCCTCATCAGTCAGATTGTGTCTTCAATCACAGCATCCCTGCGCTTTGATGGAGCCCTGAATGTTGACCTGACAGAGTTCCAGACCAACTTGGTGCCTTATCCCCGTATCCACTTTCCTCTGGCCACCTACGCCCCAGTTATCTCTGCTGAGAAAGCTTATCATGAACAGATGTCTGTGGCCGAGATCACAAATGCCTGTTTTGAGCCAGCAAATCAGATGGTGAAGTGTGACCCACGTCATGGTAAATACATGGCCTGCTGCCTTTTGTATCGTGGTGATGTCGTACCCAAAGATGTAAATGCAGCCATTGCCACCATCAAGACCAAACGCGCCATCCAGTTTGTGGACTGGTGCCCCACAGGCTTTAAGGTCGGCATTAACTACCAGCCTCCAACCGTGGTTCCTGGAGGAGACCTGGCTAAGGTGCAGAGAGCCGTGTGCATGCTAAGCAACACCACCGCCATCGCCGAGGCCTGGGCCCGACTTGATCACAAGTTTGATCTCATGTATGCCAAGAGAGCCTTTGTCCACTGGTATGTTGGAGAGGGAATGGAGGAGGGAGAGTTCTCAGAGGCCAGAGAAGATATGGCTGCTTTGGAGAAGGATTATGAAGAGGTGGGCATCGACTCATTTGATGAAGAGGAGGAAGGCGAGGAATAGTAAATTAAATGCAAAATAATATTACTTCTTTATTAAAGAAAGGAACCAACCTCTTGCATGTTGTTCAAACTCAAAACTCAAAAGTGTTTGATTGCTTTTAATCACCATTGTTCATTTGCTTTTGACCTCTGTTTTTTGTCCCAGCAAAATTATGTTTTTTCAGTGTTTGAGCGTTCATTTATCCATATCAAAACATTTAAAGACCATTGTCTGATTTTGGACTTTATTGTTGTTCAATAAATAATCATTCAGAAAATACAATGTGTTTGTGTTTGTACTACATACTGACAGTGCTATGGTTTTATTGTTTAATGTCATTAGAGCCCATTTACAAGTAAAATCCACATTGTGAACTTGATTTAACCCCTTTAGTCTATAGCCATAATTGTCTGAATTGAAGTCAACTTTAAGGTTTGTGACATAATTTTAATTATTAAAACGACAAGTATTTGCATCCATAAGTTAAACTTATTTGTATGCAAACTGGAGCAATTTATTTACTTTATCTTTATACATTTGCACTGTTCAAAAGCAAAGACGGAGCACTTGCATTAATGCATTAGCATATTTGGCCTAGGTCACATTTTTATACTTCATTTTATCATTATTGTGAAGTAAAACAAGTTTGGAATCAAGAACTATGAAAGAAAAAAACCCGTCAAAGTAAAAGGACTACTGAATAATTATACTTCCGATAATAATATTGCGCAGCTCGACCCTATGTGAGTTGGCTGGTTGTTATTGGTGGTTGCTCAGCAACTGAAGAGACGCTTTTCCATCTTCCGGAAATGCGTGGCTGAGAGGAAAAATGGCGTATAACACAATGCATGTACCCGTTATATGTGTGGCATCAACGCATTTGTTTATCTCTTTCTTTTTGTTTATAGTCGTCGTTTTTGCAGCAATAGAAACCTTAAAGTGTGAGGATGTATTCAGTGCGAGCCGCACGGCTTCTGTGTCGATCTCAGCCGCAAGGGATTTACGGTGAGTTTACCGTCGTCATAACTCGTTAGAAATGCTAAATTAAAGACGATTGCCTTTTCTTTACAACTATATATTTCTTGTTTTGTTGGTACTTTACCATTTGGCAAATGTATTCGCCTTTTAAGTGTGTGTTTTATGTCGTGTCTATCAGGCATGAAGGTTTATTTCGATCCCTATTTCTCTGGAGAGGAGAACACCTGACTCCCCTGAAAAAGTTGATAATTTAATGACTTTCAAACTAAAAGACCTATAAATACTTTACATGTGTAAACCTAAATAGGGTAACCAAACACTGTTGTTCTGCTGTTGTATTCGGCATTGAGAAAAACAATTAAACAGAACTTCATAGACCTTAAACTACACTTGTAATCCTAATTCTTCACTTAATAGTATATGCATATTTTTCTAAAGGTGAATTATTCAATCAAACCTAATCTGAGAGTTTGTAAATAAACTAAAACAAATTTTCAACTTAATCTGCAATATGTTAACTCTTGACATATTAATTGTAAAGTTGTTGCTGATACTCATGTCTCTTTTTTTTAAAAAAAATTAGGTACCTTTTATATGATGTAAACCCTCCTGAAGGGTTTAATTTGCGAAGAGATGTGTATATCCGCATGGCCTCACTGGTCAAGACTTTGAGGAAGGATGGGGATGACTGGGTACTGGTGCTTCCCCCATGGGGTCGCCTCTATCACTGGCAAAGTCCTGATATTCACCAGATTCGCATCCCATGGGGAGAGTTTTTCAGCCTGACCAGCCTGCAAGCCAATGTACCTGTTATTGAGTATGAGGATTTTATTGCTGGTGAGTACACTCATTTGCATATTTACGCATTTTGGACAACCGTCAATACAGAAGACAACTCAAGTCACTTAGATTAAGTGTGCCAAAAAAAAGAACATGTTCCCTTTTCGAATTTAGAAAATGGAGGCCTGTTCATAGACCAGGTTCTTGTACTGCAGAACTATGCCGAGGGATGGACTGATGGAAAGTGGGAGGAAAAAGCTGACGAGCGCCCATGCATTGAGAAGCTGCTGTACACCAAAGATAAACAGGGAAACTACAGGTACAATACTATAATGCAGATTAAGTTTATGTAGTCCATGACCAAGAGGATATAGAGCACAGCAGCAAAGATAGACTCTTGCTGGTGGGGGCGCGTCCCGGGCTTGGCCTGCACGGTGGGAGATGGCTGTGTGGGTGGGCCGTGGGTACTCATCCTTTGCTTCACTGATGACCTACGTCTGTGCGGGGCATATGGCTGCTCTGGGGTGATGCATTGTGTTTGTCCGCCTGGGGCTGCTGTGGCTTTCTAGAGCCGAGTCCACTTGTCCTTTGCTGCTCTTGGCTGCCGTCTGTCCGTGTCTCTATACATACGCTCACCTGCCCACCCACCCACACACACTCTAACCCCCATTCCCCGACATACAAATAATCTAAATAGTTGGAGGTCATACAAACACAGGTTACTGTTACATCAGTATGGGCAACCTAGTTTGATGCTGGATCCAGTCCTGATTTAATAAAGTTAATTATGCAATTAGGATTCTGTCTTGAGTAATCCCTTCTGGAGAGCAAATCTGCCCTGGCACATGTAGGCAACCAGCTTCTCTATATGGTTTGCCTGGATTGCCGCAACAGGACACTTGGGAAACAGAAGAAATAAAGATTTAAAACTCGAGTAAATAAATGTCTCCCTTGATAAAATGGATAATAAAACATGCATACATTTTTTATGTTATTTTTAGATTTAGATAGCTTTTAGGTCACATTTGCTGCATTATTTAAAAAGGTTTCTGTGTTTGCATATTCCTTTCCTTTTCTGTCTTCTGCACTATTCTGTATGTTTCTGCAGGGGCTGGTTTTGGGGCTATGAAGAAACAAGGGCTCGAAATGTAACATGTTTATCAGCTCAAGGCCATGCATCCATCATGGCCCCAGTTCTTCAGAAAAACTTCACAGGAAAGTAAGTCTGCAGATAAACTTCCACTGACTAAACATAAGCACTTTCTGAAATGAGATGTATAACATTAATATGCAAATGACAAAAGCTATTATTGTTGTCCATTTAATTTCTAAAAGGGTTCCTAATGCTGACATATTTAGTTGTAAGAAAGGTTATTTTATATTTTGTTCAGTTAAATTTGACATTGAATGATGTGACGATTTGAAATGTGGGCAATCTTTCGTTTGTCATATTTTTAAGAAGCTTTTATTAAAAGTGAAATTTAATAATCTACCTTTACACATCATTAATCTTAAGAAACAGTAAAATTTGTAGGAAAGTAAATATTGAAGTATATTAGAAGAAACCATATTGACCAAATAGATTCTGTAGTTAGTCAATATGAAGTAAGACATGTTGTAAATCACTTTTAAAACTTCATATACTGCTGCAATGATTTTACTGCTAAATTGTCCAAACTATATCATGATGTCGCTTCAGACCTAGAGATGCAGCAGTCATTCAGCCAGAGATCAGAATCCTCCAGTTTTCCTTGACTGACTTATCTATTAATAGCGACTCAAATACTGAAATTTTTAAAAAAATCAAAACTAAGTGTTTTGATGCACTCTTTTGAGTTCAATAAACGTCTGATAAAGGTTAGGAGCATATGGTGTGTTGTATAAATTAGAATAATCATGTAATACCTTCATTTTCTGTGTTATTCAAAACCACTGTTCCTATCAAAGAACCTGCAGCAAATGTTTCCTTTTATCTGTTAAAGTGCCTGTGACACGCTTTTCGTACAAATGCAGAAATTGAAAGAAAACATCCTAATATTGAAGGAATTTGGCAGTAATTGATATGATAATAGGGTTAAACATGCGATAAACGACAATTGTGATATAAAATAAGCATATTTCGATGTTAAATTTTGCAACTCCAAAGTCACCCACCAATGACGTCAAAGGGGAAGTCTCCGGTCATTCATCTTGTGAGCGTCAATGATGCCCGATTCAGGTAGAAGCCAAGTTGCATTAAAAACAAAGTTAATATGGCGAAATGGTGCATTGCTGGTGGTGGCAGCAATACTACGACAGCGGCCGTTAGTCTGCACTATTTTCTTGAAGCGAAGAGGATCAGAGCTGCCTGGATCAGAGCTAGAAAACTAAGGTGGGACAGATGGGCTGGTCCCACCAAGCACAGCCAGTTTTGATCGGAAAACGTTTTCAGCAAACTGCTTCAAACAAGAAACCTCTGAATTCACAAGAGAAATTATGTCAGAGGTCGAGATATCTAACAGACGAAGGACAATGTTGAAGCAGATGCATCTGATGGGAAAAGATCGCCAAAGAAAAGGTTGTTGCCGCTGTTGCTAAATGGATCAAGGCCCAGCAGGTAAGAACACTTCCTTGTCACAAAAGTACATTTAGATATCGGCAGTTATTGTCAATAATTAAAAATCTGAAATTAATATTTTTTTGTTAATAATAATTTATAATCCAAAATTATTATTATTATTAAAATAAGATAATTTACAATCGCATACGATATATTTAAATAAATGTTTCTTTAAAGATTCTGATATAAAGAAAAGAAAATGACACCAGGTAGTGTCTTCAGATCTTCAATCCTCCCTTGCGTCTGCTGCTGCTGCTCCATGCTGCTCAGCTTCAGCTGTTTCACTCAGTGCCGTATTTACTGTAACCCTGGATTTACACTGTATCTGCTCTGCTCCGGTCCGGCAGATTGAGCAATAAAAGCCGGTGATAAATGCGGTAGCAAGTCCAAAACGACTCATCCTGTGGAAGTTAAACCAGTTAAACTGCTTCATTTTTCATTTTATGCATCCTGATAATTTCATGTGTTTTGTTCTACAATGGGTGAGTTCACTGAGTGCAGCGAATCAGAATCAGAATCAGAATCAGCTTTATTGCCAAGTTTGTACATACAAACAAGGAATTTGACTCCAGTACACTTTGCTCTTTGGTTTTGTTTTTGCACTACAGAATATACATATTTACAATGTACAATATACACATATATAAATAAAAAGGTGCATTTGCAACATCTAAGCTATATCTGTTGCTTAGTTTGGTGCATTTAATGTTTAATTGCTCGGTTTATAATACCTTAGTTGACCCAGTAACTGATCTAATGTAAACAACTGCTAATATATAAACGTGTATATATAAATAGATCTAGTCTGTCTTTCGTGAATTATTTAGAAAATCCAGATGTTGTGCTTGTTCTGTTTCCTGGTGGTGCGGGATGATTCATGCATATTGACTCCAGACGTGCTCCAGCATCCAGCAAAAATAGACTCTGGTCGATTTAGATGACCGTCTGAACACGGCAGCACTTGTGCTCTGCCATCTGATGACAGCCTACTTTCTTCTCCTGACTTTGCTGCGTTCTCTCTGATAGTGACTGAAATATATCTAAAGAAATATTAGATTCTTCACTGCCGTCTGTGTTGCTGGCCATTATAGCAGTAGTCAGTGTGCGGGGTTCCGTTTGACATCATAAAAGAGCGCAACAAAATCGCAAAGGAGTAGTCTGGAAATGCCTTTTTTGTGAAATTTATGACCATATGTCTCATTAAACTGTTCATTTCAGTGGCATGAATTTACTTTTTTAAAATATATTATCAATGTTTCCTTTCCATTGGATTTGATCAATTGGTAATTGGATGTATTATGAAAATTTGATGTCACAGGCACTTTAAAGTCTCTAGGAAAAAAATGGAATCAGCCAATCTGAAAATCTAACTAAAAACCTGATCTACTTTTTCAAATACTGTGAAACATTAGACACAAAATCCTTTGTAAAGTAACCTGTCCTTTGTGAGCAGGGGGAAAGATGATCTGACTCTAACTGTGGTATGACACACAGTTTGTTCTCTTTCACTTCCATTATACTCAGATTGAATAAACTTGTTTGCTGTTTTGCTTTTTAGCTCAGTCATGCTTGATAGAGCAGAGACTCTCCTACATGATCACTATGCTGGAAAAGACTACTGGGATGTAAGTCAAGTAACACTAACCCTGCATTAGATGTTTTGGCCAGCAGAAGGTAGAATTTTTTTTCCTCTTTTTCTAATAGTAATTTACGGACTACCAATTCTGGAGGATTGTTCTTTTCTCTCTGAGAATGATAAAATGATAAAGTCAAACTGTGTTATCTGTTAACTGATCCAGAGATATTTACATTTTTTTCACGTCACTTAGACCCGACGCAGCATGGTTTTTGCAAAGCACCTGCGACTCATAGGAGATGATTTCAGAGCAAAATACTTGAACTCCACAGATGATCGAGACCATACATTATATAATGAGGACTGGACCCGCATGCAAGTGAGTCATTGTGTATCGTATTATGGTATGTTTTTCTGATATTTCCTCTTCTTAGAAAGCTTCAAACCGAAATGTTTACCCTATGACCATATCTATTATTTAGGGGATATATCTCTCTATAGCTCTTTGGAGTGGGTTGTTTGATGTACTCAGTCAAAGTAGATGAATTACATATTGTATTATACAATATAATAACCTCTACCCTGTTTGACAAGAAAATAGAAGTAATAACAGCATGCTATGGGCTATTAGAAACCAACAAAACATATTGTATCTCAGCCAGCTAAAGATACACCCACCTAAAAGAGAATTGTATATTTTCTTCATAGCTATGGATGGAAATATGGACTCTACAATAATTTGCATTCAGTCTGATTTTAAAATGGTAATACAACACTTGTCGATGCTCTCATGAAACCAGCAGTGGGGAAATAGTTGAAACAGAAGCAGTAACAATCCGAATCATACTAATGGTTTTTAGTGTTTGCAAACATTCTCGATTAGAGTTCATTGTAATATCAATATTTTACGAAATCACAAACCGTAGTTTATGTTTAATTTTTTTTTTTTTGATGGAGCATCATAAAATAATGCAGAATTGTGAAGTAGAGGAAGAAACACCCTGAATTATAATGTAACACTCATGAAGAATATTGGCAGCATCATGCTGAAAGTGTGCTTTTCTTTAGCAGCATCAGGAAGTTGGTCAGGGTTATTAGGAAGATAGATGGAGGTAAATACAGAGCATTCCTGGAAGAAGATCTGTCAGAGACTTGACTGAAGCCCAGATGTCTTAGATCAATCCATATGCACCTGTAAGAACAACCCAGACCTAAATCCAATAAAACATTTAGGTAGGAGTTGAAAATTTATGTTCACAATACTCTCCAAATGGACAGATCTCAAGCTATTTCAATAAGATAAGTGGACAAAAATTTCAGTCTCTAGATATTACAGTATTAAAATAACAAGCTGTATACAAATGCATACCAACATTTTTCTAATTTTTAAAAATGTATTAAAATGTTTAAAACCTTGTATCATTGTCCTTTAACGTCACTTATCAGGCCAAGCCCGGCTCTGCTAAAGGAGGTCCATATGTAGGGGTTCATCTTCGTAGAAAGGACTTCATCTGGGGTCACAGGGATGATGTGCCCACTCTGAAAGGGGCTGCCAAAAAAATTCGAAGTTTGATGAAGAAACACAAACTTCAGACGGTGTTTGTTGCAACTGATGCAGAAGGAGAAGGTAAAGCCGACCAGCTTATCTTGAAAGAAATTATTCTATAAAAATAACATGAAGTTGTTTCAATATATTATGCATTACCAATTGTTTCCATCCTATGTTCCTAAGTATTATTTCTTACAAATAGTAATTATTCCGTTTTTCTCTCTTTTTTTTCTTCACATACAAATCTAATCCAAAAGCCTTCTAGATTATGTTTGATTCAATAAGAACATTAATTCCACAAAAAATGCTAAAGGCAACAGATAGGGCAACTGTTAATGATCTTATCATCCTTGTAGAACTGAGAGAGCTGAAAAGATTGTTGCCAGACATGGTGCGGTTTGAGCCATCCAAAGAGGACCTGGAGCTGCTCAGGGATGGAGGAGTGGCTATTATTGACCAGTGGATATGCACTCATGCAAGGTTATTTCCTTCACATGTTTCTTTATTGCCCACTGTTGCAGATATTTTCTATAATACAATTATTTTAGCCGAAATAATGCCACAAACACTTTTGAAAAATGCTTCTTAGTAACTAAGGTGATTTAAAGAGCCTTGTAATTATGTAGTGTAATATTGACTAAATATATGCAGGCACACACACACAGACCTGGCAACCAGAAAGATGGATGTTAATTACAAGTTTATACGAAGCAGTTTAACTGTGATTGACAAGCTGTGAGACCCCATATTATTACCATCCAGTCTTTATACATGTATTACCATTAACACTGATGTTTATTGACTCATTTCACAGTAGAAAACGAGAGCTGGATTCCTCTTCATTACAGAGCTGGGATTTAATGCTATTGTTTAGCATGTTTTTTATATCAAGGAGATCAAATTATTTGTCACCGGTTCTTTTTGTTTATTTGCTGAAGCAGTCGTGTTTGCACACTGATAAGCTAAACTAAAACAGTTTTAGGTATTTTGCACATTAAAACCCTAGGTTTAAATGTGCCCAAATGAGCCCAAGAAAGTGTCTGCTGCTACTGCTCCATGCTGCTCAGATTGCATCTGAAATGCTTCTGAAACATTTAGTGACACAAGAGCATTGTTTTGGGTTATAATTAGAAATCTCACTGAACTTCTGTCCAACTCCAAATATCTCAGATATTTCAACCACATCATCACGTAGCCAATAAAAGTGACTGAACTTGAAATACTAGTCAGGGGAACTCACACTGTGTTTTAGATCCTGTGACATTCTCAAGGACCTTTTATAGTCATTTTTCCGCCACTGTTCACTTTTTTTCACAGTTTTGTTTCATTGATATATTTAATGGCTTGCTTCCAGGTTCTTTATTGGGACATCAGTTTCCACTTTCTCTTTCCGGATCCACGAAGAGAGAGAAATCTTGGGGTTTGACCCCAAAACAACGTACAACCGTTTCTGTGGAGACTCTGAGAAACAATGTGAACAGCCCACACACTGGAAGATTGTTTATTAACTTTACCTCTGCCTATCCTGAATAATTTTTTGTTGCCAAAAGCAGTATTACAACTGATAGAATAATGGAATAAAACAAGTTCTTATTTTTTCGTGGTTTCAGTGTTAGATGGCCACTGTGTATGAAAGGGTCAAACAGTGCTGCTCAACAATGTAAGCTTCAGAAATTACATTTCTATACAGTTTTATTTAGATTGATGCTCAGTGGAAATTTTTCATAAAAGGTTGTATTTCCTGCATTATCTTGAAAATCTGTATTTCTAACTTTCACACAAGCGGAGTGAAATATGTCCTGTGGCAACTCACAATATTGCATTACTGTATTTGGTTTAGATTTCATGTTATTAAAATGTTTTTTACTGTTTTAGAACGTTACCTGATGTATTTTAAGTATGCTATTGTAAATAAAAAAACAAAAGCACAGATGATGGAAGAACTGAACCTTTCTAGGTGTAAAGGTCTTGTATTCAATAAAGGTTTATCTACAGAAAGTGTCCTTGCATAACTGAAATGCATTTTTTACTCTAGACAAGCAAATCTCAATCAAAGTTAGAATTAAATTATTTTAGTAATTCAATTCAAAACACGTAACTTGTAAATTTAGCAATTGTTTTTGGTAAATTCTGACAATAATGTCTTACACCTAATAAAACCCCAGCAGAAATTCTCAGAAAATTAGAAAATCACAATTAATGCTTTTCTAGAAGACAAATAAAGGATTTTAAACACAGAGATGCCAGCCTACTGAAAAGCATATGTTCTGTAAAGTATACACAGACAATAGTTGATCACGGCTTCGTTAATGAATTACTGGATCAACACAGTTTGGCATGGCAGTGATGAACCTGTTGCACTGCTGATGCGATAAGGAAGCCCAGGTTGCTTTAATGGTTGTCTTCAGCTCATCTGCATTTTGGGATCTGGTATTTCTCATCTTCCTCTTGATGATACTCCATAGATTTTCTATTAGGTTTAGGTGAGATGAGTTTGCTGGTCAGTCATGTGAAAATACCATGGTAATTAAACCAGGTATGTCATTGTGGGTAAGTGCCATATGCTGCTGAAAATATAAATCAGCATCTGAATAAACTTGTCGGTGAAGGGAAATATAAAGTGCTTCCCTCTGCTGACGTGCTGTGCTGACCTTGGATTAGATGAAACACTGGAGACCAACACCAGAAGATGGCAAAGCTCCCCAAATCATCAGTGACTGGAAACTTTACGCCGAACCTCAAGCAACTTGTATTCTGTACCTCACCACTCTGCCTGCAGACTCTGGGACCTGGATTTTAAAATGAAATGCTAAAATTATTTTCATCTGAAAAGAGCAATTTAGGATGAAATGCAACACTTGTCCAACGATATCCTGGATGCATCTGTGTGTGGAAGCTCACACTCCGGCTCCAGTTCACGCTTCAGTTTCCTAAGAAAACTTGAACGGGCTTTTGCAGTGTTTCTTTTTCACCTTTTCCAACTGCACAGTTTCTTTCTATTCAAAGATAGATTAACATTTTACCTAAAACCCTGGAAGGCCCTACCCTAAAGCTTTTTGTTGCTGGAGTTGTTGCAAACAAGCTTTGGCCTCTGCTGATGAATAGTAAAGGAATTTGTTGCTCTGCCTGCCTGACAACTTCTCTTTCTGGTGGTTCTTTGGACATATTTTAATAGTTTTGTGCAGCACAGTCTATAAGGAAGAGGTACAATTCAAACAATGTTTTTCAGTGAGCTTTTTATTCTGAAACTTTGCTGATAAGTCTTAATGTAACTGTCTCATTTTCTAAAGCCTTTCTTGCTTTCATAATTCACTGTACATGGATTTAAGGTTGTGTATCTTATATCTTAGCTGTGAAAGGGGAGTGAGAAGGGAAAAAAGTCTCAGTTTTTCCCAGGGGATTCACCTCCTGATATTGTGTGTCTAATCCCAGTGGAGATCTCAGCAACAGCTTACAAAATGATGGCGTGTAATTGATCCTTTGGTCCCACCCTTTAGCTTTACGACATTTTTAGATCCGGTGTCTCCTATCTTTCTCTTGAGGAAATCCCATAGATTCTTTGAGATATCAACACATTGGTCATTAAAGCATTAGGTGCTAGTTTTGGCAGTATGAGCAGGTGCATCTCCATAAAGTTGTCAGCAGAGGGAAGCACTGAGCTTAGCTGGATTTGGACTTGATAAAACATGATGGACCAACACCAGCAGGTAACATGACTCCACAGATTTTTACTACAGATACTACAGACTTTTTTTAATTTAAAACATTTCTAAAAGTAAAAGTTTGGTTTTAATTTTTTTATATTCAGCCATATCCCACAAATTACAATAGGTGTTCCAATGAGGCTCGTTTGTCAGATTAAAAGTAACTGTAGAAAATAACAACCTTAAAGCAGGTATTAAACATACTCTTCATTAAGCCCACATTTCTGGAATAAAAATCATTTTTTATTGATTTGATGTAATATTCTAATCTAAAGTGTCATGTTTTCATTAGCTTTAAGCTGATAATCATCACAATGAACAGAAATAAAGGCTTGAAAATATCTAATTAATCGCGTTTGACTACATGAAATGAGTTACTGAAACAGGTTAACTTTTAAATAATATTCTAATTTATTAATATCACTATCATCCGTGTTTGGTGTTAAGAAATGTTAATTAAAAGATAAGGTATTCTAAATTCTCAAACTTCATTGAGAGTTTTTAAGGGATGTTTTAGACAGCGTCAGGCTATTATCAGAAAAAGATTTGTATCAATAAATCAATAAATACACCTATCTGTAAAGCTTTTTAACCCTCACAGAATAAAAAACCGGTATAGCTATCCTATTGATGGACGACTTTTTGATGTTTTACAAAGCAAAGGTGTCATATATCACCTATAACCTTGTAAGGCCCAACCCTGTTTCTCACGTTGTTGCAAAAGAGCTGGTAAATGGAAAGAATGTGTTTGTTGTTCAGCCTGCCAGACAGCTGCTCTTTTAGTAAGTTTAGTTAAAAGCTCAGTGGAACGCCAAATTCATAGTCATGCATTTTTGCATAAGGAAAATGTTCAATCATGCTTTTCATTCGGTTTTTTATTTTGCTCTGACATTTTGCCCTTAGTCTTTAGAAAGATGGCTATTCCGTTTCTAAAATTTGTCTGGTTTTGTATTTTACTTTACAGTGATTTATTGTTTGTCTTGTATCTTAGATATGAAGGATGGATGATTTATCCCTGTGGATTCTCCCCATGATAATGTGTGACTAACCCCTCTGGAGAATTTCACTGTCTTAACAACAGCTAACAAAACGATTGTTTATAATTTGATGAACCTGTCTCTTTAAAACTGTGTAGAGCAATGACATAATATACATTACAACTCCTGTGCTCTGTAAAATAAATTATATACTATGTATATAATTTCCCATGAATCTGTCTTATCCATATGCTTATGATTTAAGATGATTTTCTATATAATTTAGTGTTGCTTGATTCTAATTTAAATAAGTACCTTAAAGCTCCTATCTTGAATCTTATTTCTAGGGTAGGTCTATTTGTTCAAGGAAGTCCCACGGGTTTTTTTTTCCTCCCGTATTTAGTACACAAAAGCAGCCAGAGTGCACGCCCTCTCACAGATTTACCGGTACGACGGAGGTGTTGTCATTCTCAGGTTAAGTGCATCTAGTGAAGTGAGGATATTTACTGCCGCAACCACTTTAGAGTTAATAGGCAAAAGTTTCTGGGCCTGGGCGAATTTTCTCTGTTTTCTCAAGACTGATGGAAAGGACATCCTGCTAAGGAGTTACCTCTTGCGGCAAAATGTCCTCATTAATGACACCACGGGCTTCCCACAGATAGCGAACGATTTAACCAATTTACGGGGACAACGGTGCTCAGGTAGGTCAAAATTATGTTTTTTCAGCAAACTGTATAATTAAGCAAAAGCACAAGAATGTTTAACACAGGAATAAATCCTAAGTGCTAATAATTAAAAAAGAAAAAGACTTAATTTTCCTGTAATCTAGTTTTTGCTCACTGTGAACAGAGCTGTGTCTCTTTTTTAGCCAGCTGTTGTTTGTTTATCTGATCCTTAAAAATGTCTGACTAATTTAAAATGAATTATCTAAAGGTCCTTGAAAATGCTTAACAGAGAAACAGCCTGGGGGAAGAAACTGTCTCTGTGGCGGCTAGTTTTTGTGAACAGGGCGGCCTGAAGGTAAAACCCTGAACAGTTTGTGTGCAGGGTTTGTGGGGTCTGCAGAGATTTTAGCTGCTCTTTTCCTGACCTTAGACCTGTATAAGTCCTGGATGGAGGGAAGGTCAGCCCTGATTATTCTCTCTGCAGACCTGATTATTCGTTGCAGTCTGGACCTGTCCTGTTTTGTGGATGAACCAAACCACACTGAGATGGATGAAGACAGGACACACTGTATGATGGCAGTGTAGAAGATGACCAGCAGCTCCTGTGGAACGTTGAACTTCTTGAGTTGCCTCAGGAAGTACAGTCTCTGCTGGGCCTTCTTTCGAACAGTGTCTATGTGTGAAGACCATCTCAGGTCCTCAGAGATGGTGGTTCCTAGGAACCTGAAGTGGTCCACAGCCGATACAGTGTTGTTGAGGATGGTGAGGGGGGTGTATGGCGGTGGTGTTCTCCGAAAGTCCACCACCATTTCCACAGTCTTGATTGGGTTGAGTTCCAGGCAGTTCTGACCACACCAGTGGACCAGCCGATCCACCTCCTGTCTGTATGCGGACTCATCGCCGTCCTGGATCAGTCCAATGACAGTGGTGTCGTCTGCAAACTTAAGGACCTCACCGAACTCCTCCCAGGCCCGAGTGTTTTTGCCTCTGCCACAGCTCGGGCCACAGCACGCTTGGCCTCACGGTACCCGTCAGCCGCCTCCGGAGTCCCACAAGCCAACCACAGCCGATAGGACTCCTTCTTCAGCTTGACAGCATCCCTTACTGCCGGTGTCCACCACCGGGTTCTGGGATTGCCGCCGCGACAGGCACCGCAGACCTTACGGCCGCAGCTACGGGCAGCAGCATCGACAATAGATGCGGTGAACATGGTCCACTCGGACTCTATGTCTCCAACATCCCCCGGAATCTGGTCAAAGCTCTCCCGGAGATGGGAGTTGAATACATCCCTGGCCAAGGGCTCCGCCAGGTGTTCCCAGCAGACCCTCACTATGCGCTTGGGCCTGCCAAGTCTGTCCGGCTTTCTCCTCCTCCAGCGGATCCAACTCACCACCAGGTGGTGATCAGTGGACAGCTCAGCCCCTCTCTTCACCCGAGTGTCCAAAACATGTCGCCGAAGGTCTGATGATACGACAACAAAGTCGATCATTGACCTCCTGCCTAGGGTGTCCTGGTGCCAAGTGCACAGATGAACACCCTTATGCTTGAACATGGTATTCATTATGGACAATCCGTGACTAGCACAGAAGTCCAATAACAAAACACCACTCGGATTCAGATCGGGGAGGCCATTCCTCCTGATCACGCCTCTCCGTTTCCCACGTGGGCATTGAAGTCCCCCAGCAGAATAATGGAGTCCCCGGCAGGGGCACTATCCAGCACCCCTGACAGGGACACCAAAAAGGCCGGGTACTCCGCACTACCGCTCGGCCCGTAGGCCGAAACGACAGTCAGAGACCTATCCCCGACCCGAAGGCAACCGGGGTAAACCCCAACACTAGACGGCTGAGCTGGGGGGCAACAAGCAAACCCACCCCAGCCCGCCGCCTCACCCCGTGGGCCACTCCAGAGTAGAAGAGAGTCCAGCCCCTTTCAAGAAGATGGGTTCCAGAGCCCACGCTGTGCGTGGAGGCGAACCCGACTATTTCTAGTCGATATCTCTCGACCTCCCGCACAAGCTCAGGCTCCTTCCCCCCCAGTGAGGTAACATTCCATGTCCCTAGAGCCAGCCTAAGCGTCCGGGGATTGGGCCGCTGAGGTCTCCACCTTCGTCCGCCACCTTCGTCCGCCACCCAATCCTCTTTGCACCAGTCCCTCACGGTTCCCCCTGCAGGTGGTGGGCCCACTGGGGGATGGCCTCGCGTCTCTCGTTCGGGCTTGGCCCGGCCGGGTCCCGCGAGGAGCAACCTGGCCACCAGGCGCTCTCCGATGAGTCCCGACCCCAGGCCTGGCTCCAGGGTGGGACCCCAGCTCCGCCGTACCGGGCGACGTCACGTGCCTCGATTTAGTGGTCCTCATGAAGGATTCTTGAACCGCTCTTTGTCTGACCCATCACCTAGAGCCTGTTTGCCATGGGAGACCCTACCAGGGGCATTTAAGCCCCAGACAACATAGCCTCTAGGATCATTTGAACACTCAAACCCTTCCACCACGTTAAGGTAGCGGTTCAAGGAGGGGCCATTAATAATACTTGCAATCAAAAGAAACATGTTGGTAAAATTAAGAGATCATTTTAAATTAAAAAATTACCTAAATTTGCCAGGGTGTGTGAATAATTCTGGACTTAACTATATATATATATATATATATATATATATAGATAGATAGATAGATATCATGACATCATAAGAGCAAGATGATGACATCATAAGAGCCTGAGGACACCTAACAGTTAACCAATAGCACCTCGCCAACGAGGCTTCAGCGAGGGTGTTGCTCAGAGTTAGCACTGAGTTATGTCATCAGTAGGTTGCAACAGAGATGCAGAGAGACTGGAAGAGTCACAGAAAGGCATAGAAGTGGACGTCCTTTGGCCATATCCCACACAGAAGACTGCTTCATTTTAATGTCTAGTCAATACATATCTGCCCTACACTTTGTTAATGGTACAGTGACAAGCCCATACTTCCTGAAAAACATCATGAATCCAGCCTGTCGCCCTGAATGAACAACACAAGCCTAATTTCATCTTCATGGACAATCCTCCAGCTCTTCGAGGTTGCATCATTAGGGAACGGCTGCTGGAGACTGGGGTTCCACAAATGTAATGGCCTGCACTTTCTCCAGACCTCTATCTAGAAGCTCGTAACTCCGTACCCTCAATGACCCGAGTGCCACCAATTAAGAAGAGTGGGATGCCGTACCTGAGAAGACAATAAGTAGACTTGTGAACAGCATGAGACAAGCTGCTCTCAAGCTGTAATTGATGCTCAAGGGCACATGACATGTTATTGAGACATTTACTTTTTTGCTGTGGTATACTCAAACATTCACACAACATTCACTTTAGATTAAATGGGTTGTTTGTTGTTAATTTTCAAGTCGGAAAAATTAACTGAAATGTGATGTGAAGTTGGAATAGTAATAAGGAAAGTTGATGTTCTCATCAACCATGGCCTTAAAATTCATAAAACTTGCTGCCGTTAACCTGCTTTTCTGATGATTTGTATCTCGTCAAATCTTTAGTTCACACAGTACTATAAAACTTCCTTTTTATAAAGAAATACATTATTATTTAACTGTGGTACTATGTAGTTAGCCTGGTCAATGACCATTGGCTCATTGACCAGGATACTGAGCAAATTGGCAAATTGGATTTTATTTTATTCCCAGATTCCAGTTAATGTAGGTTAGCACTGCATAAGCCTTCACATGTACCTGCTCCTAGTTCACCATCGTCATCTTCAGTTTGTAGATCGAGTGGCATTACTCTTCACAAAGTAAATACAAATAAATGACCATCATAATTCATTTATTTGTATCCGAATATCTACTGGTGATGCAAGAAAGACAAGGAGCCTCTGTCCAGAAGATATTGTCATTATTGCTGATGCCGCAGTTCCAAGAGGATCCTGGATGATGGGCAGAGTTTTGAGTGTAACATCTGATTCCAAAGGTGTGGTCCGTTCTGTGAGGGTCCAGACAAAGACCAGCATTTTGGAGAGACCTGTTACCAAGCTTTGTCTCCTCCTTAAGGCCGTCACCTAAAAGTGCACCTCAGTCTACTCTTTTTTTGTTTCTCTCCTTCATTTGTTTGTTCCAGGTATCCAAGAAGAATAAGAAATGAAGATTTTGTAGTGTACATAGATTAGGGAAATAGCTCCTCTATGTTGACGCTAAAAGTAACCGGGTTTACACATTCACAATTAGGGGCTGGGATGTTGGGGCTATTAATTAAATTTTCTTTAGTTAAATTCCTAATTTATTTTATTATTGTAATTATTGTTTGGTTAATGTTAAATGGGGTTTATGTTTTTTTTTTTTTTTTTGGGCTGTCAGGTGTGAATTTGCATAAATAGGTAACTTATATCAAAATCTCATCTAGGTACCATTAAGATGCCGCTGAGGTACCACTAAGTATGAACTATGAATCACTGAACTAATGTATAATAATCTTTTACTGGCTTTTTTAGCCTTCCTGTCCTGATGGCATTCTTCAGACAGCTGAAACTTCTTCTCTGGAAGAATGGACTGGGAGTCATCAGACAGCCGGTGGGTGACTTTCCAATGCTGTGGAGACTTTAATTTAGATATTTACACTTATAAAAAAAATTAGAGTAGTTTTTTGGTAACTTGCAGATGGTGTATAGTTATGGAAATTAACATTGTCATAATAAACTGTCATTTCTGACACCTATGTCTTGTGGTGTAGTTGTGGTCCATGACTCTGGTTGCCTGGCCTTTGGTCATCTTCATCCTCATCGCTGTGACTCGTGTCCATTTCCCTGCAATTGTAAGAGATACATGTAAGTAAAAAACTGCAGCAAATTATGTATTGCAGGGATTCAAGCAAGACAAATGAAGGAAGGCATCTGAAAAGCAAGTGTCATTACATTGAGACCATATAAAGTATACTAAACCAAAGGCAGGAGAAGGAAACAAATTATTTTTAGTATTTTGTATTATAGATTTGTAGGTAGATTACTCATTTACACTCCCTCCCCCAAATAAAATGTACTAAATGATTTTGCATTGACATGTATCTGATATCTCTAATCTCTTTTAAGTGTTACAACACATGTTTCAAAGCATTTAAAATAAGTCACAGGAAACGTATGAATTTATCCTAGGTTCTGGAAAGACTTAATAAAGGACTTGATGCTAAGAAACTAGATTTAAAATGTGCATGACTTAATTATTGAGCTGCCATTCGGCATAGGCCTTTGGATCGACATCTTAAATAGTAGCTTGATGCTTAAGGACTTAATTTCTTAATCAGAGCAAACAAATGAAAACTTAAACTAAAACACCCCTACAGAATAAAGCTTGTTATGTAACTATTGACTTGCCATTTGTATGCTTTTATTTATTGTACTTTAGGTAGGAGTGGCACAGACATGACATTTCTTTGTCTGTCCATTTGCGGCCATACTTGAAATTTTTCTCGTTGGGGGATGGCTGGAAAATTACCAAGTGTTTTGGTTACCAGGTGTTGAATTTGTTCCAGCCTACAAAAGCCAACATATTAGGGATGGTGTTATGGGGGTGATACTGAAGTAAACTGCATGTGTGTAAATCCAGAAAGCTGACATTGTGTCCCTTTTCTTTACTTCAAGTCTTCAGGCATGGTTTATGATTTGTAAATAGTAAAATTATATTTTGACTTGACCCACTCGTGCCATTGTGGTCCTAAATATTATTGCGGTTGCTCTTGAGTTTTATAAATTTTTCCCTTCACTTCCTCCCCAAATAATTTCTCATTTCTCCTTGTCCCATGTTCAATCAGTGAAAAGCAGTCTGTTCATGTCACATGTAGTCCCTACTCAGCCCTGATTGTACCTGCTACTTAGTAGGGACCTAAAAAAGCAGTTGTTGGACCAGATAAACCGGTAATGAAAACGCTTACAATGAGGGAGTGGAGCTGACCTATGTAGAGGCTGTGGAAAAGGGGCATAAGTACCTTTCTAAGGTTAAGTTATTAGTCATTTGTTTTGTTGTACAAAAATTTGTTTTTACCAAGACAGAGACCAATGATTGTCACTCAGAATCAGCTTTATTAAGAGAGAAGGATTTTTTACAGCATTGGAGATGTGCTCAGTATGCTGCCAAATTGTTCTGACTAGACAAAGCAAAGGTTCTCCTTATAAGCTACAACAGTTTCAAGGTAACTCTCATGAGACCCAGAGAGACGAGGTGAAACCTGTTGTCCTAGACATGTCGACAATGGAAATGGAACCTTACACAGTATGGCATACATGTTCTTTCATACAAGTGAATAGGAGAAGGCTGAAAAAACATCTCTGTAAGACTAAACAGAACCATCTGTCCTAACCCTGGAGGCAGAAGAGAATAACACAGAAGGGTTTGAATACTTTTATCAGATTCTGCATATAAGTATTTAGTAGAAAGAAAGCAAGGCACAAAAATTTTCCATAACAGTTTGTGCCACTTACATTTTAATTGTGTGGATACAAAGGCTGCATTCATATCTGTGTTTGAAAACATTGTTTTTTGTTCTTTTTATGTGACTGTCATGAATTTTTTCATTAATCTATTCATTTCTTTTTGTGTCATCACGTTATTTACATAGTAAAACTGGGCACATAAATGCAATTAAAAACACTGAAGTTTGATTGATTGCAAGTTTTTCAGAGGTCACTTGTTTTCTCCAGGTTTCACAATGACTTTCACAAGCATTGTGACTGTCACTGAGCAAACACTATGAGCTACCCAGAATAAATACAAGGAAAACATTGTTCCATGAATTTAGTGGCGATAGCTGTTTGACAGCTACTCGATCTTCACGGTAGTTACACGTCATGTTCTTTTGTTTTGCATTGTACCAAAAGCTGAGATTGTTTTCTTGACAAAAGGTGGTGTTGGTTTTGTACAGATGGTGATACTGCCCAGACAACATAAGATAAAGCTTTTCATCCAGGAAATATTTAAAGCTTCTTAGAAATTCCTGCATGACATTGTTGCTCATAAAACATTCTTTACGAATGAAACATGACATAAAACTAATTTCTTTGTTTTGTTATTGCTTTATTTGTGTAAAGTTCAAGCATGTACCTGTAAAACTCTCATCTAGGTTATGTTGGACCCCGGAACCTACCAAGCACAGGCTTCTTCCCTTTCCTGCAGACCCTCCTCTGCAACACAGACAGTAAATGTCATAACACATCTCGCCCGGTGGACTCAACTGCATCAAAGTCATCAAGAGATCGAAGGTAACCTGGAATTTGACATTTTTTGCAGAGAAGATAAAGCTTGAGGCATTGCCAACCTCCATAGACACCCTCAAAAAATCACCATTTTGATCATTTTCAATCCCCAATGCCTTAATACTGATACTGAGCAAATTTGAAGCAGATACGTTAAAAGTTTTTCAAAGTCCGACATGTAAATTGTGAAAAACGCTCAAAAATGACCCTTTGACCCAAAATGGCCAACTTCCTGTTGGTTTTAGGACATACCTCCAAGAGACTTTTTTTGTTTTGAATGTTTCTCTCTGTGTTCCAAATTTCAAATGTCTACCTTATACCGGTTGGCCTAATTCAGTTTGGGGGATGCTGTGAAGACGTTTGGCCATGGCCATTTTTAATTCCACTGAAATACAAAAATTTCACTATGGGGACAATTCTTTGCAAGGTTTGATGTGTTTTTGAGTATGTTTAGGCCTCCAAACAGCCGCTTCATTTCAGGGGAGAATAACAAGAATCATTCAAATAACTATAGGCCTTCGCAGCACTTTTGCTGCTTGGTCAGAAATTGTTTTATTTTTGTCAATATAGTAGTGATATACTTTATTTTAACCACCTTTTTTTAATCACAGGTCTGCTTCTTTACCAAATACATCTCCATTGGCAGATCTGATGCAAGGGAAGGATTTTTTCAGCCAGACTTTCCCTAGTGACCCTCAAAGTGACCCTGCAGCATTGGTTAAGTTCCTGGAAAACATTATTGGTATGTTATTACTTTATGTACTCATATGTCTTTAGTTTATCATTTATTTATTGCTATAACTAAGGCAATTAGTCACCAGTTAAAGGTTTTATTTAAAAATTGGTAATGATCTGTTTATACAGGGAAGTAAAAGTGTTCGGACATTATTTGGCATTCAGGTTATTGTATTGACTGTAATTGACTTTAATTGTCTTCATGTGTCGAACTGTGTGTTTGTATTTTAAAGGTTCATCTAACACAGATAACTATACAAATGTTTTTCCCCTGAATGCCCTCAACACCTCTCTGTACGATCAGGTGGGTGTCAACAAGTGCAATACATCTCAGTCGTTTGTATTTCTGCAGGAATACACTGTAGATACTCATTAGATGTTTAAGAATTGATAAAACAGACTAAAAACTCTCTCGAAGACTTGAATGAGAGCAGAATAACTAAAACTGGGTCTTCAGTCAAACCAATACATACAAGTCCTAAAGAGGATGAACTGTTAAAATTTACATTACACCAATGTCAACTGAGTTGTTTAAAGACATTTTGCTCCAGGTAATTATAATTTGAATCTCAAGTTTAAGATAGCTGTAAGTGACTGGAATGCTGTACCCACTTTTTTATGGATGCGTGTCTGACTGTCATAAATTACAACCCGGTTCCTGCAGGAGACCATGAACATAATTCTGGAGTCAGTGAAAATTTTTAAGAAAGCTTTTTGCACTGTTACACTTCCTTGGATAAACCAAACCTCAACCGACGCAGTCACCCATGCTTTGGTAACTTTCTGCAACTCCAACAACACTGTGTTAGAAGTCTCACTTCAAACACTGAACAAGGTATGTTCCTGTTTGTCATTTTACACTGTGTGGCCCTATATGTTCACATGTTAACTTTTAGTTTCTATGTGTAATGGCGCAAACACCAAAAATGATGATCTGCTGTTTCTGTTTTGTCTGTATAATCCTTTTGGGAATTGCTAGACAAATGGGTGCTTTAAGCAGAGTTGGATAGCAGCTCAGATGTTTTTATTTTGCTCTCAGGTACTGACAGATCTGATTGAGACCAAACCGGAGGAGTTAATATCAATGGCAGGAGCGACAGTGATGTTTTTTGATCAGCTGCAAAATGAGACCTTAATGTGGGAAACCCTTTTAGCTCTTCCAAATCTCTTCTCTGCCGACTCTCTTGATGAAATGCTGAACAACACAGAAACCTTACTCACTAACATACAAAGGTAACATGATTTTACTGATAGTAAAGCACAAAAGATTGATTTGGTAGAAACCTTGAATAAAGGTTTACATAAAAAAGAGAGGCTTTCATAGATGGTAGCTGGTCAATGCTTATTGATCAACATAACTCGTATGAGGGCTTGGTACTGGTATAAGCTTTCAAATGCTAGATTTAGCTTTGAAGTCTTTAATTTCTTAATGAACTTGAGGAACAACTTGTCCATATATGCATTGGTTAATTTGTTATCATACTCTTTTTGGCATTTGCTCACAGTTTTGTATTTTCCCCATACTTTCTTTAGCCTTTTGCAATTTCTCCAGACAACCTTCCCTGACACTGCTGACTTACTCTACCAAGTGCATCCAGTGTTTAAAGGAAGCATTGAAGTGATCCGGTATATCCGGAACTGGCCTGGACAAGGTAAACATATGTAAACTATGTTTTATTTGACCTTGCTTTATATATACATGTATAATGTGGGCATGAGGTCCTGCTATTTAAAGAACAATTCTTTAAAAAGACGCTGTGGAAATGTTTTCGTGCTAATGTGTGATTTAAATCTCTTTAGATGTTTCAATAACCCTTGGAGACATTGTCACGTTAAGGAATGACTCAGTTAGAGACATTGTGAAGCAAATTCTACAGGAGGTTCACATACCACTGCACCAGGTATAACAATCCACAATGACTCTGTGCTATGGGCTGCCATTTTGGTCTAAACACCCATCCTGTAGTGTCTCTTTTATTTACAAACAGTGAGAAGAATGGTAAATTCTCAGTGCAGGTACTGATAGCATTCCATGAACTTGCCGTGACTTCACTGTTGGGGTGGTAGCTGTAGAGCCATCTCTGAATAAACAAATGATTAATACGAACTTCCTCTTTGTTTTAGGCTCTAGGGCTGATGTGGGGCAAAGATATGGTGAGCTCTTACTTGTGTGGCAACAGCAACAGCACGATGTGGCTAACAGCAGCATGCAGCACTGGCACCGTGGACATGCTTCTGAGGTGGATTTGTCATGACAAGGTGGCAAAAGAGGTAGGGTGGTAGCTCAAGTGTCGTATTCAGAACAAATGGCCAAGTTGCTTGATTTTGTTGTGTGTCCTGTTTTTATTCTGCTGTGTGTTGGTGCTAAAAATACACAATGGTATGTGAGAAACCTGTTGACCACTGGCAACTCCAGTTCTGGCACTTACAGAATAGAAACCTTGAGGCAATTTAATTAACAATTCATTAGCAGTGATGACAGTATGTGTGTTTCTGAGGCGTTAGCAAACACTTCTTATACATTGTGAAATTATATAAGTAATAATCTTAAACTATTGTAATAATTATGTGGATGTATCACTTCCATCAAGTCACATTGGTCTTAGTGACATAAAACCTAGCCTTAGTGTTTAACCCGCTTATTTAATCACAGCTCTTGGTTTCCTTGGCCCAATGTTTTTTAAACAACATGGTTATTTATATATTTATTTTCCAATGAACAGAATATAAAAAGTCCCCTTCATTTTCAGGTTTATTACCTGATGTCAAGTTTTCTTAAATCACTCTTCGTGTGATGCAAAACCCATAGTTAACCAATAACTTTAGCCTATCCACTCCTATTTACTGCTATGAAAAACAGCTGGCATGAGGATGTTCTCTCTGCATCATCTGTCTCACATGGATCAAATTTGTGACAGTTGGTGCTGACTGTAGACTTCAAACTATGTCGCCAAACTGCTGCAAACACTAACCATGCTGGTTAAGCCATTTAAGCAGATTGGTCTGACCTGTAAACAGGAATGCAGCAATTTTTTCTACCTCGACTAGGCAGCAGAAACCTGTAATCTACAAGTATAATCTGGGAATGTAGAGAGAAAACTGGCTGCATATAAGTATAAAACAGATGTCTCCATCTTTTACTTTTCTTATCAACTGAACTTTTACATGTCTCATTTTATGCCCATTTGATGTTAGAGCAGCAAAAAGAGCTTATTTTACTTGTTTTTCCGATGTAACACATGTTGTCAGTGTGTTGGAAAATTGGATACATGCTCATAAATTGCAGTTATGTTTTGTTTTTTTGTTTCCATCCTGTAGTTATGGCCCACATATTGCATCATTAATTTGTCTTTTTGCTGATAGAGTTGAAACAGAATCAGGAAGCAGAATTACTTACTTAAAAATGACATTTAGGTTTTCCTCTCTTTATCTTGCTTTTCTTTTTGTGAAAAATATAAACTCTAGGTTTTCCTGGCATGGACTAAGTATGTGGCAGCAGATGATGTGTCCTTTGTGAGAGAACTGGTTCAAAGTCTGATGGGGCGTTCAACCTCAGGAAATCAGGAAGTTTCCAGGTCAAGGCGAAGCTTTGATACAGAGCAACAAAGCAATGAGGCCGAGCTGTAAGTACTGGGAGATGTTTCCTTTACGTGTAACTATTGATCTCAAGATTTATTAATTCTTTTCAATTTATAGTTATTTGTTAACATCTCAAAAATGATGGTTTACAGGTTATGAAATTAAATTTGGTTGAATATTTGTTTTTATTGCAATTGCAAGAGAGTGGACCCATTTTTTTAATTGCATGGATTTTTTTTTAACCTTATTTAGTTTGGCTGTGTAAGCTTTTCATCTCCACAACACGATGATTTGTTTTTTGGTTTCTTTTGCATATACTATCTGTCATTGTTTAACACAAGTACACTGTGGATTAAAACTTTTCTTTCCTCTTAACCTTAGAGTTATAAATGACTTCTTTTGGGAATCAGACTTCCCTTCTACATATCTGTAAACAAAATTGTTACTTTTCCCCTCAGTAATGAGTCTGACTTTGTGTTGTGGCAGGTTTGTGGGAGTCAGTCAAGCATTGCTGGAGATCATAAAAATTGATCCTGAGGTGGAGATGGTTGGTCAGAGAACGCTCAAAACCAGTTTCCAGTCCATGAAGGCAGCCAGGGTGACACTGGTCACTGTAACAAGTAAGACTACAAACAGAACATGTTTATAGCCAGACAGGTACTGTGGGAGTAATAACGCGTAGTTTTTTACATATGGTGATTCAACATTTACTATTCTAAGGTGATACATGGAGATGTACCATTCAGGCTTTACTAGGCTGATACTAGAAAGAGTTAAAAGTGCAGCAGTTGCTTACATAGAGGTAGAAAGATTATATTCAAAATAATATGATAGAAAGTCCAAGATAATCACTATTATTCATCCAACTGTATGAAACTAAGTTTTGTAGACTTTCATTAAACCTAAACAAATTTAGACCGCTCAAGTATAAATTGGTCGTTAACAATGACTAAAAGATTAACAAACCTATTATAATCTCTGAATATGTATTAGTTATATGCTGAGTAACTGAGAGCTAAATAATACAAGGATATACCCTTTCTCTGGGGTCTAATAAAAGAAAGATAATCCTGATCCAAAAGGGAATTCTAGGTATTGAATGTTGCACAAAATCAAAAAGAAAAATAGGAAGACATCACTTAAAAGATGTTTTATAAAGGAATTTTATTCAGCTGGTGTACGGAAGAGTATTATGGCCACTGGGAAAAAAAAAAAAAATCTGAATTCTGGCTTTAATAGTTTTATAGTTTTTTTTTCTTAGAATTCTGAGATTATATTTATGTTTGCCTATACTCACAGAAGTGATGAGCCATATCCTGGAAGACACAGAAAATCTTCAAATGACGTATCAGATGTTGATGACGAACCAGTCTGAGGCAGCAGCTTGGTTTAGCCGGGTAATAGACAGTGTGGTGGAAGTCTTTGAGGAGGTATGGTAATACCAGTTCAATTCAACATCGTTTACTCTAAAGCTGAGTAAATCTGAATTATTAAATGTACATTATGGCTGAGCTTACTTGTTACTTTTACTCCATACGTTGTTTGGACTTTATTTCAATTCATGTTTTGCTTATCATTAGCAGTGCTCCGCAGAAGCTCAGGCTAGATGACTAACAATAGACTCAACCCACATTCTGGGATTATATATCTTGCAATGGACTTTTCCTCTGTTTTATTAGGCGATGGAAAGTGAAGAATGTGAGGAACTTCTTGAGCCCTTCGAGTGGCTGTTGTCCTCCAAGACAGTAAATGTGGAAGTGTGGAGATCTGTGTTGTGCCAAAATATCTTTGCACTGAAGGAAGCTTTGCCGATGGACTGGAATCTTGTAGTAGAAAATGTATGAGTCACTGAGTGTTTTTAGGAACTTCTAAAATTATGTTATCCTGAATTCTGTTTTATAATTTGATATTTTACCTTCAGGTGCAAAAAGTGTACTACGTCCTCACAGGTCAAGCAGACTTTAACCTGACACTTCCCATGATGCTCTCTGAATGGAACAACTTGTACAATGCCAGCATGCAATTTGGAGAACTTTTGGAGAGACTGATAAGCCAGCTGGGTGAAGACTCCTGGATGAGCTGGATCCCTGGCCACTACACACATAACCTAACGGAAACTCTTCAACAAAGGTTTTTACACTTGGCAGTGTACCTGCAAGATTTCATTTTTTTGTTGAACTAAAAATAAAGCAGCTCAGAATTTTGTCAAACAAATCATCAAGTCATTCAAGCTTTAACATTATAATGCCTGACGAGCTGATAAATGTAGATGATATTGTGACATAACTAGGTAAAAAAGCAAAATAGGTTTAAAGTTATATAAAGGAGAACATATGGAGGAGCTTTCCCCCTAGGTGTTACACAAAAAGTCTGCACTTCCACTGTCATACCAACTGTTTTTGTTTTTCATGCAGTCTCTCCATGTCAATGGGAAATCTGGGGGAAAAGCTTGAGGAGAGTGATATGTGGCCTTGCATGAAGAATTACTTCCACATCATGTACTGGATTTTGAACTACAGACCTGGTTTTGAAAAAGATCCACCAAACTGTAAGTCTAGCTGCTCTTTGGTCTGTTTTGTCTTCTCTTGTGTTGTCAAGAAGCAAGTTGAAAAATCTTTTAAAAAATAAACAGGGACCACTTAATTATAAGTCCTTTGTATAATAATAGGTTAAGTTACTTTTATAGAGCTCAGTAAATTACACTATGCAAAAGGTTAATAAATAGATTCAATAACATACAAACATTTACAGTTTAACCTGAACATTATTCATACTTATCTCAGATTTAGGTTTGCAGGAATCTATAATGTTAGAGAATCCCATACAACAGTGGTTCCCAAACTATTTATAAGTACCACCTCCGTAAATATAAATCTTTTTCTAGTGAATGAATGAAATGACAACGGTGGAGTGTCTGATACAGCTGGTCCTTAGTCTGATCAATGAGCATATTAAATTACCGTCTTCACTGGATTTAAACCTTGAAACTGGAACACAGTTAAATTGGGCTTGATGTCATTTCCAGATTTGAGTTTTAATATACAGCATATTTAGCCACCAGACCTTGTTTCTGGTTCATCTTTCTTCACTTTCATTTTTACTAGGAGATCAGGAACTTTCACTTGTTTTCCACCTTTCTCTTTATGAATGCACAAATGTCAGTGCATTTTAATGCTCACTCTTTTGGCTGTTGGCTCTTACCAGCTCTACAACACAGTTAATTTGTGTATATCTACTTTTAAAATAACTTATAACATTAATATAAAAAATTATTCTGGGTACCACTAAAGGAGGTACCACCAGTGGTACTTGTACTACATTTCGAGAACCTTGGCAATAGAAAATCTGCACAGGGACCTAAAAATTAGGGTGATGGTAAGGATGCCTCAGACCCTAAAGACTTCGAGCTCATCACAAATGCTCATCACAAACGCCACTGTTATGCCAATAAAGGCTTTTCCATTAATTATTAAAGATGGTACAAAATGATCATATATAAAAATAAGTACATGGTCATATTATCTTTTTGGAGATGAGTGTGTCATTAAATCTCAGAAAAAAAAGTTTTGGTTGACTGAAAATAACTTTCAAATCGACATTTGCCAGGAATATGAATAATTTTGGACTCATATATATTTGCTGAGACAGAATGATTTTCTTCTTCAATAATTTACATATTTTTCCTACTAAAAATAAAAATATATAAAGATGTGATAACTTTTTTTCAGGCTTTGTTAATGCCCACTCAATGGTCCTTCATTGTGACACTGGTTTGGAGTGGCCAGAGTTTGTTAAAGCAGTAACAGAGGTTGTGATGTCACCAAGCGAAGATGTCCTGGTGAAGTAAGTGACAAAGGCTGTTTGTCTTTGTTATATGTGGTAATGATCTGTGAAGTTTGTCTCCTTGGGGACTTGTTTTATCTTCACCGGCTTTTAAGCATAGATTGTCTGTGGTCTTATCAAACACTGATGGTTAAAGGAATATCTCATACAATTCAGTCTTTTGTCAACTGTTACATCTACGCTTGTTGTCAGTCTTATGTGAAACCACAGAAAATAGATACCAGATAGCATCAGGAATAGCGAAAAAACAACTTTTTCCAGCTGGGAAAAACAAAACATAAACATATACATAACATAACTCTAAGGGTACAGTTATCTGCCAAGGTTAATAACCAAGATAAATGTTTTTTTTTTCTTTTGTAAAATTTTGACTTTCCCTATTTCTCCCGGCTCGAAATTTCTATTACTTTTTATGGAACTTTGTAAGGTAGTTAATTAACAAACATAAAGTATGAACCAGCTCATAAGACAAGATGGTGGACAATACTTTTAGCTTTATTAATAGGAATTCTAGGAATCCCTATTTATTTGGTTTTAACAAATAATAGTAATAGAGTAAAGGACAACACACATTGCTTTTGTAAGAAACGCATAAGAAAAATATGCCTGTGTTATTTTCTATTAAATACCCCACATGGCCAGTGTCTGATGAGCAGGTGTAGGTCCTAGTTGTGGCCCTCGGCACCCCTGTTTGAGGTTGTTCTACTCAGAAGTTTAGAGGGTTTCCGCCTCTAATTTTATTCCAATTTCTTATTTTATCATTGTTATTGTTAAATAAACATCACTCATTATAATAATTTTATTTTCTATCCTACTATTTCAGTGGCATAAGAGGAACAGTCAGTCTGCTGCAGCATGTGTATGGGGAAATCTACAAAAATCTGACTGCCACATATTTGAACCAAGAGCTTGAAGGAGGGGATGCACTCTCTGCCTACCTGATTAAGTTGATTCTGAACTTGGATGGCTTTCTCCAGACAGTTACTATTCTGCCTAATCGAAACATCTCAGACCCTGCAGTCATTGGTCCACTCATCAGCGATTTGTTAGAATCTGCAGGTCTTAAACCACTCCAGCCTCTGCTCTTCAATGGTGGTCCGGTTAATGAATCCACAGTGCTCGATGCAGTCTTACAGATAATCAGGCACAACCAGCAAATATTTACCATTGGCGATATAGGCTCTGCAATGAAGGATTACTTCTACATCATTAACTGGATTTTGAACTACAGACCTGGTTTTGAAAAAGATCCACCAAACTGTAAGTCTAGCTGCTTTTCTTTGGTCTTTTTGTTTTCTCTTCTGTTGTCAAGAAGTAAGTTGAAAAAGCTGGTAAAAAATAAACAGGGACCACTTGATTACATGTACTGTGTACAATAATATGTTGAGTTACTTTTATTGATCTCAGTAAAATACACAGTGACAAAGGTTAATAAATACATTCAATGACATAAAATCATTTACAGTTTACCCCCGACATTATTCATACCCCTGTCAGATTTAGGTTTGAAGAAATCTCTTAATTTGACGAAAACAGTACAAAATGTAAATATAAAACTCGGATGTTTTTTTCAAAAATGATACTCATTGTTCATGGTCTTATTATCTTTTTGGAGATGAATGTGTCATTTCCTCTCAGAAAAAGAAGTTATTGGTTGCCTGAAAATAACTTGAAATCTACATCTGCCAGGAATAAAAATAATTTTGCTCTCATATAGATTTGCCATGAGCCAGAATGATTTTCTTAAAACAATTTACAGATTTTTACTAGTAAAATTAAAAATATATCGAATTGTTTTTTAACTTTAGGCTTTGTTGATGCCCACTCAATGGTTCTTCATTGTGACACTGGTCTGGAGTGGCCAGAGTTTGTTAACGCAGTAACAGATGTTGTGATGTCACCAAGTGAAGATCTCCTGGCTAAGTAAGTGACAAAGGCTGTTTGTCTTCATTATATGTGGTAATGATGCGTGAACTTATCTCCTTGAGGACATGTTTTATCTTCATCAGCTATTAAGGAGAGATTATCTATGGTCTTTTAAAACACTTCTGTTTAGAAGAATATCTCACACAATTCAGTCTTTTGTCAAGTCTTACAACTAATCTTGTTGTCATTCTCTTCTCATCTATTAAATAACGTGATACCACAAAAAATAGACACGAGACAGCATCAGGACTAGAAAACGTGAAAAAACAACTTTTTCCAGCTGGGAAAAACAAAACATAAATATAAACATATACAAACATAATTCTTTGAGTACACTCTTCTGCCAAATTTAATAACCAAGATGATAAACGTTTTTTTTTCTTTTGTAAAAATGTGACTTTCTCTATTTCTCCCAACTCAAATTTCTATTACGTTTAATGGAACTTAGTAACAATACTTTTAGCTTTATTTATTTATTTTTTGGAAAAGTGGGAATCCCAATATTTATGGTTTTTACAAATAAAGGACAACACATATTGCTTGTGTAAGAAATGCATAAGAAAATATGCCTGTATTATTTTCTATTAAATATCCCACATCGCCAGTGTCTGGTGAGCAGGTGTAGGTTTCCACCTCTAATTTTATCTGATTTCTTGTTTCATTATTCTTACTGTTAAATAATTGTATCATTGAATTTTTTTTATTTTCTATCCTACTCTTTCAGTGCCATAAGAGGAACAGTCAGTCTGCTGCAGCATGTGTATGGGGAAATCTACAAAAATCTGACAGCCACATATTTGAACCAAGAGCTTGAAGGAGGGGATGCACTCTCTGCCTACCTCATTAAGTTGATTCTGAACTTGGATGGCTTTCTCCAAACAGTTACTGTTCTGCCTGATCGAAACATCTCAGATCCTGCAGTCATTGGTCCGCTCATCAGTGATTTGTTAGAATCTGCAGGTCTTAAACCACTCCAGCCTCTGCTCTTCAATGGTGGTCCGGTTAATGAATCCACAGTGCTCGATGCAGTCTTTCAGATAATCAGGCACAACCAGCAGATATTTACCTTTGGAGAGACAGGCTCAGCAATGAAACGACTGGAGCAGTTGATCATGGAGTTCCTATCCCTAGAGAGGAATCTAACGCTTTCCTTCTCCCACATTCTGAAACACAGTCTGCTGACATACTCACTTTCCATCAACCCTAAAGATATGGCTTCTCTCAAAGAAGCACTTCATCGTTTTTTCAACCAGACCTTTGATGAAGCAATCCTTGATGCCATGCAGCTTCTGAAAACACTAATTGATTCTTTAGATGGTGACCCAACCAATATAATTCTAGGGTACCTACACCAGCTTCAAAAGTTTGTAACTTCTCTTTTCAGGCTGCAGAACATTAAGCATCTTCTGTCATCCAATGGTCAACTCACTCCTGTTGAAGTCGCTGACCTTCAGGCAGCCTCCGTGGACTTTCTTAACCTGCTCGACCCTGAGAAACTGCAGAGTCTCATTCATGATGGACCAGATGTTGCCCAAGACCTTATCATTCAGAAGTTAGTGGCATTTCTGCCACCCGATGTCCAGAAAAATGCTACTAACTTTCTGCAGGATTTTAAAGCTCTGCAGGATGAGATAACCCAATGTGTAGAAGGCAAGAACTGCCAACAAGGAATTTCAGAAATCTTTACTTTACTGGATCAGATAATAGAGTTTATGCTAGCTGCCAGTGGAAATATCACAATCACAATAACGCCAACCAACACTGTCCCCTGGAGTCAGGAGCAGGAGGAACTTTTAACAGCATTCTTCTCACTCATGTTGCCACCAAATGATGCAGCCCATGTAGAAACATTCAAACAGACCCTTTCTTTCATGAAATTGGTCGTAGAGATGCATAACGTCACGATATCTAATGTCCAGAGTGCCCTAAAGCAGTCAAACCTAACCATTATTAAACTGCATGAAATTTCAACACTTGCTGGAGCTTCCAGCCTGAATGATCTGATAGTAAAGATGTTAGAGATTTTCACTGACATTGACAAAAAGTGTTCTGGACCTAAGAGTAACATGACAATGACATCAGACTGTGTTATGGGATTGATAAATGCCGTTAGCAGCTATATGACTAACATACCAGCTCTCCAAAATGAAACAACCCTCCTCTCTTTCATCTCAGTGATTGTCAATGAAACTCTCAGTGATTTTAACCAAGTGGACTTCAGCTCTGATCCTGACATGGCTGTCATGCAAACCTTGGAAGCCATCTTGACCAATATCAAGATGATACTTCAGCTGAACCAACAGAACAGTTCGGATATCACGAATGAAATCACAATAGTGGAGCATCTAATACAGCTGGTCACTGATATGGAACCATTCAGCCGCTTAAATACCACCTTGATAGAGGACCCAGTTCATGCACAGAAGGTCTTTCTGGAGCTTGTGGACTGGTATTTGACAAGGCTGGAAATGATCACCAGCAACAGTTCAATTTCAGGGTTCCTACATGACTTTTTCTACATCACAAGGATGCAAGTGGCAGCCCAGCTGGCTCAGATTGAATTATCCATGTTTGTCAGTGAGAAGATAGAGTTCCTGCTGGACAGACTCCAGTACCCATTGAATGGCACAGACATAAGTGTAATTGGACAGACAACAATCGAGATCATTCAGCATCTATTGGTCTATATAAACAACACAATGGAGCTTCCGGATAACATTACAGGTTTGGAACAGCTGCAGTCCATTCAGGTCCAAATCAAACTCTACCTTGACCTTGTTGAGGATTGGATAAAACAGCCAAACGTCCAGTTGCTCCTTACCAGTATGCTCCAATGGGGAAACTCCTCTATGATTTTGTCAACTCCTGTGAGAGACCTAAATGTTCTGCTGCAGACGATGGTGAATTTGCTCAATGAGGATCAGATGGCATACCTCCTGATGATAAATAACATAACAGAATCTCTCAGCAATGCTATAAATGAGGCAGAGCAACCAAGTGGCTTACAGAGCGAACAGTTTGTAACTGCAATCTTAACTGCCCTCCACAGAGCCATGCAGATCCCAAACCCAATCATGGCTCACCTTTCATCCGCTTTGCAGCAGGATATTCTGGGAATTGTGCAAGGTTCCCTAACTCTTATTGTTAGTGAAGATATGAGTTTTGCTGCATCACAGCACATCTCCATAGTCATCCTGGAGAGAGTTGAGAAAGTTATCCAACAAACAATACCAGAATTCTATGCTGAATACCTGCTGCCAATGATCAAACTACTCACCACATACTTTGAGAGCACATCTACAAGCAGTGGGCCAAATCAGTGGAATCAAATGTGAGTAGTGTTGCTGCCGTTGCTAATTCTCATGGAGTAAAATTATCATAATGCTTGTTTTCATTGTTGATAAAAAGCTTTAGAAAGCAATGAAGTAAAAAACCTCTTTTGGCACGATTTTAAAATCAACCTACAGTTTGAGATAGGTGTTTTATAGACATCTTTGTCTCTTCAAAGTTGTGTCTCACTGCCTGAACCAGCTATGCCATGTCATATCAATAATTTAAAAAAAAAATTGTGCACAAGAGGAATATCTTATTTTGTCTCTCAAAGAGCAATTCTTCCGTGCAGGGTCAGTTTACCACTGTAGCCTAATGAATGTCCCTAAGCATTAACATTTCATCCCTCCTGCTTCAATTTTGTACCTATGAACAAATCAGTTTGTACTCATGAACTTCAATCACAGTACATCAGTTTATTTATTTGCAGTTTATATTGTTTTAATATATTGATAATAATATAATAATTCGATGCTCTCATGGAACCAACAGTGGAAAAATTGTTTTAAAAAAAATTACGTTTGACACATGTCTAAATGTCTAAATATGTTTATTTCCTACTCTTCATACATCTACAAAACATACATTATAGGAAGGAAGCATTGTCAGATTTTTTTTAGTGGTTAAACAAACTGGATAAAACAGAAAAACAACATTTTAACCTTTTCAAGAGAGACACTCAAATGTAAAACATTGTTGCTTTTTTGTTCTGTTTTAAAGAATTTTGAATGAGATGAAGGCAATCCAGAACCTTCTGCCTCCAAACTACACAGCACAATACTACATTTCTGTCGTCATTGAGATCACCGACTTCATCTTGAACCCTGGCCAAGGTAAGTCAGCTTCTCCATGTGGCTGTAGAGGAACCTCATGTTGAATTCTAATGAAATCTTATAAACCAGTAGTTGCATCATATATTTTGTTATTCTAACATTAATGATAGACAATGGGTTTTGTCAGTTCTAAGAATAGGTTGTGTTTGCTTATTGAGTAATATGAATTTAAGCTGATCTTGCCAACATGTTCTCTGTCATTTCAGGCAACATGAGTCTCTGGGAAGGTTTTGAGGGTGCAACAATGGAAAGCTTGCCAGAAGTTATCGGCCAGGTACAGCATATGTACTTTAAAACATGTGCGATATCCTTTTCAGCAAATGGTTTGCCTAATTGTTCATGTTTTTTCAAGAACAGTTGACCAAACTTGTGGGGATGTTTGTGCAACTTGTAATGGAAGGCCCATCTTCTACATCTTTGGACAATTTGAGCCTTTTTGTTCCTGTTTTGGAACAGGTGATAACCGGGAAGGCAGATCAAGACACATGGGACAAGTAAGTGCAATGATTTAATGTAATGTGAACAAGAAGAACAAACATGGTGCTAAACTGATTGTGCCAGACTATACATTTTTTTGTTTTTTATTTACTCCTCAGCACAGTCAGATGTGAATGTCTTAAAGCAAATTTAATTTTCTGTTGCCCCAGACTTGAACAGATGCTGGAAACCCTGCTGTCAGCCTTCGAAGGAGAAGATCTTTGGAACAACGTCTCATCTGTCATGCCTCTTTTTGAAAAACTCACTGAAACTGTGGTGAAAAACCTGCAAGCAGAGGATGGTGAGGACACAAAAAGACACCAAATATAGCAAACACCCAAAAAACTCCAGGCAAACACTGCGTGACTCGTCCAGATGAAAACATATTTTAATAGCTGGGAGGAAAAAAAACACAGAGTGCAAGTCATTGGAAATTCCAATTGTAGCAATTGCGTCCAATCTTGCCTCAAGTCCATATTTTGCTATTTTAAACATCTGCATTATTCACAAAACTAAACAGGCCCTTCTCTTTCAGCAACTCTGTCTACTCCAACAGATTTTCTTAAATTATAGTTTGTTAAATTAAGGTTATTGCCACAAGAAGAGCAGGCAAACACCTCATCACAATAATTCTGCCAAGACAAAAGGATTTCCATGATTCATTTAATACACCACATTTATTAAACTAAAAGACACTTTTGAAGTCTCTTTTTGCAAATGTAAAACTTTTAGTACATATTCAGTGTTGAAAACTAGTTCAGGTCGCTCCTGAGTTCTCATCCAGATTTAGGTTACGTCAATCCAGAGGTTGCAATCAAACTGTTCTTGTTTTTTCCTTGTTTGAAATCTTCAGTAGCTCGACTTTAAGCTCTCAGCCGTTACTATAAGTAAACATCACCACAAATGACCTTAGAAATTGTATTAGTAAGGTGTTGTTTGGTTAAACTCTTATCAAATCTGAGGTTTTTTATTATCATTGTAGAAGAGTCATTAATATAGGGTTTTAGTAAACGTTTAGGGAGCAATTAAAAATGAAAGAACAGTCAGGTAGCTGTTCTATTAAAAGTGCCTGAAGGTGTATGTCCATCTCCTTTGTAGAGATCTCCCTCAGGGTCACCAGTGGTATTTTGGTTTCCTGCCTTACAAAGCTGCTTCATCCCAGAATACTTTTCAACCAGCAAACTGCATTTAGGAAATCTTTCAGTGATTTAAAACTTTTAAAACTGTCGAATCTGCAGACATGCAGATTCGACAATAATCTACAAAAGTTAGTATTAGAAATGCACTGATCAGACTTTCCTGGGCCATACCAATGTCCAACTTTCTTTCAGGTCTGACCTGCCAATTTCGAATACAATACATTAAAAAGAGAATATATGATGTTAGTACTTTGATAGAGGTAGTAGTTTTGAGTCCAATCGAAATCAAGGAATAACAACATTATCTCAATTATGTATCAGTGTTTTTGAGCTTTCTCTAATCTTTATAATCAAATAAAAACAGATTAAAATACAATATCTGTACATTTTTCATTTAGCTTATATAGGTAATTTACATTGCTCAGTTTCACTGTTTTTTCTTCTCAGAAATGATACTGAGCCTCCAGATGCCCCTGGCATCCCTGATGAGAGACATTGCACTGGCTGTGAACACCAGTCATCTGAACATATCTGAGCTCACAGTGGAAATGCAGCTTGCCATTGAAAGGACACTTCAAGCAGCCCAGCAGGTCAGTTAGTTTTTTCCCACTAATTTTTGTGTCTTTACAATCATTTGCTGGTTTTCCTTTTTATTTTCTGTATGTCTGTGTTTGAGGCAGGCAACAAAGCTATTGTGCCAGCTGTCATGCATTATTGCACTTGAGAAGAGCTGTCTCTCCTCCTAGTCTCACATCTATTTTTTTTTCAATACTTTCCAAACACCTGATTAATGTAGCAAAGCTATGTTTGTTTTTGTTACTTAATCTGTGTATTCCATTAGCTTAAATAGACATTTGCACGTTTAGCTACCTTGACAAGCTTCGAGACAGACAGTATTGTCACATCAACACTGGAATCAAATGTGGGTATGACTTGAGTGTTAAACAACCCGAATGACATTATCAGGATGTACAATAGCTGTTGGTTGCATGCATGCTGGGATATGTTTGTAAACAAATCTGCTCTTTTGGTAAAAAGTTAGACTTTGGAAGTATTGCAGTACTGCATTATATTTTGAAAAGGACTCCCAATGAGATGTGAAAGGTGATCATGTTAGTTTATTTTAGCACACAAAATTAATAGAAATTAAGATAGAAAACCTAAATGCCTTCATGTGAAGAATTCAGATAAGGAACCATAGCTTACCTGGCTCTGTTTAAGAACGATCAGCCCCTCTGAGTTGACCCTGGGTCATTTCGACCTTTGCCAAATCAGACTTGCATTTTATATTTACGCATTGCCATTTTGTTCCTTTCTACCTCAATTTCATACCCATTTAATTAAATTCTATATTATTATCTAAAAACTTTGGGTTATGAAAATATGACAAATTAGCCTGTACCCCTAATCAAGCTAAAGTAACTCTTCACCTCTAGCTGATGTTTATTGGAGTCATATAGCCACACTTCTACTGCAGACAGTGACTGGATTATAGAAAACAACTTTGAGTTGTGTGGTTGTCAAAGTTGGTAGAAAAAGTCCCCCTGGCTGTAAAATATTGACATATGGTCAGTATGAATATTACAGTAGACCATTTTTACCATTTTGTACCTTAAAAAGCTGGGTATACTTGCAAAGGTACAATGGTGAAGAGCTGAAATAGCCAACACCTTTCTAAGTCCCTTCTATTGAGGATAAGCAAATTATATAAGCTTAACGCTTCACCGACCTGCAGGTTCAGACATGAGGGTGCTTTTTAACTTATGTCTTTGCCAGAATATCAAATCCTACTCTGCCATAATTAGAATTTTCATTTTATTTCCCACAGTTGCTTTTTAAAATTAAAATGTTTTTAACAGCGAGAGCAGTTTACATTTAGAGCTACTGTGTTGCTTGGCATTTTCTCCTAGTGTGCATGTTCCCTCATCTTATTATCTTATTAAAACACTTTAAAAAGAGCCACACTACTTGTCTTCTCCACCATGATAAACCTACTGTGTAGTGGAGCAAAATACTCTAGACTTAGACTGTCATTCAACTGCATATTCACAATGTTAATCTGAGCGCGAGATTTCATTGCACTGTTTCAAATAAAAACAGAAAAAACAAGTGAAAGCAAGTATATGCAATACAAAAAATAATACAAAATATATATAAGAACAGAACAACAGAAGGGGAATGTGGCAAATAAATAATTAGATTAAAAAATTATGTACAGAAAAAATGTGTATATATAAGACAATATGAATAGTGCAAGTATCTGTAGCAGCAGGGTGTATTGAGTACACAGTGACCATGTAAAGTGACTAGTGTATGTATGGGAATACGGGGAATATTGGGAATTTATCAGTCTTCTGATGTGGAATTGATCAGTCTTGTGTCTTATCCTGCAAAACACGTCAATACCCTCACAGTCCAGACATGGCAGAAATCCCATGGTACAAGGAGTTTGTGATTTAAACAGTGCTTATGTGGGTGTGTAACAGTTACAACATAAAAAGAAAAAACGATGCCTGTAGGAGAATTATCCCCTGTTCTGCTGTTCTTTTTAAACCTCTAAAGTAGCTGTTAGGATGTTCCCCTTGCCGCCCCCGCCCTCCCACCTTTTGTGTTTCGGGCACAATGTTCTTTTCCTTTCAACAGGTTATTACAATGTACATTGTATAAAACATGATAGGAAACTTGTTTGTCCTTTCTTCTCTCTCTAGACAAGTGGCACATTGAACTGCAGCAAGGCTCTTAAAGCATGGGAGCCTGTTGGAGAGGCAGCAGGGGTAAACCTTTCCACATTTGCTGTGTGGTGTGAAACCAGCCTGCAGCCTGCTTTGAAAGCCTATGCAGCAGTTTTGACTGACTTGTCCCACATGAACATGAGTGTGAGTAGGAGCATGGCAAATTAAAATGCAAACTACCAATGTGTTCCAAAAATATGTGTTTCCTAATTGCACTTTCAACACTTGGTGGCAGTGTTGTCACTCAGAAAATAAACTGTCTTCCTTGTATCACTCCTTTTCGCCTGCATGTTTTCTATACAGCACATGGGCATGGAACCAATAAGTGTGAGCCTTGCAGCTGGCAGGATTGTCAAAATATTACAGTCTCTCTATCATGTCAGCATTAACCGCACAGATGTGATAGAACAGTTCATCGTGACTCTCTCCAGCCAGCTCCACCAGCTGACAGGCCTGCATTTGAGCCACGAGGGACAGAATTACTGGTACAAGCTGCTCCAGGACATGCAGTTGCAAAGCAGGTCAGCCACAATTGGATTTTGTTGTTCCTTACACAATGTGCTATTTTCTCTTGTTATAGTTTTAATGCTCTCAAGGAAGGAAATCACTAAACAACTTGTTAGTGTTGAATTAGATTATACTAATTCAACGCACTAAGGGCTGTTTTGACACTAAATCATACCAAATTAACTCATTAGCCTATTTATATCCACAGAAAACACAAGCATTTTCCCATGCCAACAACCTAATAGACAAAAAAGGGAAAAATATATCATGAAAAAAACCTCATAACATAACTTTGCTTGCTGTTTTAACAAAAAAAATCTAATCAAATGGGGCTTTGTGTGATCAAAACAACCAGTTTCAGGACAGTTTGATTAGGATTTGGGATTTTCTGTATAAGCCAATACAGAGTTCTAGTGCAACACTTTATCGAAGTTAATAAAGTCATGTTTATTAACTTCAGCATGGCAGATTTAAAATGCTGTAAAATAATACACATTTCATCAATATTACGATTCACAGTCAGCTTCCTGATGCTGCAGTCTATCCAGTTCTTACTCATTTTCGATTGTCAGATATTTTGTTCCAACCAGGGTTTCCATAGGTCAGCTTCAATATGCTGCTCCAACATGGGTTAGTTCAGCTAAAATAGCTGCTGTAATGTTCTGACAGCATGTCACTTATAATGCGCATATGTTTACAATTTGTTTCTAAAGTTGTTTCTGACTCAACATACAGCCAGAGTAATTACTGAACTCATATCTTGGTCCTACTGTTTTTCATATGCCACAATTTGCTTTGGAGCTTGGCTGTTAGTATGTTTCTTCTCTGTTTTGATATGACTTGTTCTTTTATTTACTTTGCTACATGTTTTAATGCAGTTCTAGTTAATCGTGCACTAACAAAGATGTTCTCCTGCTTCATTGGTATTCTTTTTTATGGGATATTTTCCCATGACTTTTTAATCTGTATGTGGACATTATTTACCTTTTTTCTATCAACCACAAATTCATGTGGCTGACTAATTCATACACATAGATCAACAACAGGTATAGGGGTGCAACTATCAATTATTTTGCTAATCGATTAATCTGTCAAATATTTTTTCGATTAACCGATTAATAATGAGAAAGTGCTTAATTTGCGATTTTTACAGAATTAGAACCAGGTGAAGCTAAAACGTCGCCTCTTCAGGAGTTCTTGGTAGAGCTTATTTACAGAAAAAACAGTTTTCCATCTTTAATCTAAAAGATATATTTTTGTACAGTTTTGACTTAATTGCTGCTCTGAGTGAGTTGTTCTTTTAGCAAATGGCATGTTTTAGAGTTTTTAAACTCCAGTTAACGATTATTCGATTGCTAAATTAGTTGACGATTATTTCAATAATCGATGAATCCCAAATAATCAGATTAATCGTTTCAGCCCTATGGGGTAGTTTGTTTTGTCAAACACTCCCAGTACTGATTATTTAAAACTGCTGTGATCAGGACTTCAAGCCGATACCTGGGATCAGATTAGGACATCCTTGACACAGTGCAGTCATTAAAAGATGTACAGCAGCCACAAAAGAAAACATTTTCATTGAGTTCTGTTTAGAGCACAGACCTATGGAGACAGCTTTACCTGCAGCTTACATGAACTCACCATGAACCTAATACCTAATTTGCTGTGACCACATTATCCACAAAGCAGCAGTTAAACCTATTTGATTCATACATAATTACACAAGGAGCTGAAGTGGTCACATTTGCATTCAAATTGATAAATTTAACGCTGGTCTGCCTGAAAACAGGCAGGTCTGAATAGATAACAGCTTAGCCATGATTCAGCTGTCTTCTCTTAAAATTGATTTTTTCGTTTTGTGTGAGCACCATTAATGAGCCGGGTATGGGGATAAGGATCATACTTTGAGTATCCCAGGGAATCAAACAGGTCTAACTACATGAGTTATAGATCTTTAGTCTGTTCCTGAGGATGAAGGATGTGATTGGAAAAAAATACCCTTTTTCTTCCAAATCTGAAAAATTAATGATAGGGATTATTACAATAAAGAAATTGATTAAAACAGGTTGCAATGCATTAGTGTTAGAGAAAATGATTTTGTTGTTACAAACATATTGCAATCCTACTGATACAATTTTTCAAAATCTTGACAGTCATTCAATTTCTCCTTTCCACAGTTTGATTGGCATTTATCAGCTCTCAGATGAATTGCTTGATGTAGCTCCTTTCCTTCAGCCCTACATTGAAGCTGCATTCAAGGCAATGAGCCACATTCTGGATAATTACGACCTCAATGAAAGCAGCAGCTCATCCCAGGAGCTCATTGAAGAAGCAGCAATGATCTTCCTAACCTCTGCAAACATCACTTTGAATGACATCTTCCCCATGATGTCAGGAAATGGCTCTGGGCTTAATTTGGACCTTTTTGGTGAAAATATTGGGGAGATAATTAAACTGATTATAGAAACAAGGGTTTTCGGGCATTCGCCTGAGGTTTACCAGGCCTTGGAGCACCTTCTGGCAACGAACAGCACTTACATAATGGTGGAACGTGTGTATGAGATGTCCGTGTGGCTGGCCTCAACTGAAGCATCTGGACTGGAACTGCTGAGCCAGGCTCTTTCCAAAATGTATGACATCATCAGGCTTCCGTTATCTATTCTGACCAAATTGAGTATGGACGTTGATACAGAAGCCTACGAAGAGCTGTTTGGAAACATATTTGCAGCTTTTAACCAGTTTGTAGGCACCAGTGGTCTTTACCCCCCAATGCTCCAACATCACTATGTGTCTTATTCTGAAATGTCCGACGGCCATCACATAATGAGGAACAGGCGGAAACGTGACCTGTCACCGATGATGACAAGAGACCCCATGCAAGACATAATTGACTTGTTCCACATCGACTACCCAGCCATGTTC
>JAHHUM010002964.1:315000-333227 GCA_036173005.1 Crenichthys baileyi | reverse complement strand
GTGCTCAGAGGGCTTGGTGGCGCCTGTGTATGGCAACCTCAATTCTGTCATTCTGCTCCAGGGTAGCTGTGGCTACATTGTAACTCACACTTGTCAGAGTGTGAATGTGTGTATGACTGGATGAATGACTGATTGTAGTGTAAAGCACTTTGGGTCTCTGGGGACTTGATAAAGCGCTAAACAAGCTCATTACCATTAATGCCAAATGCTTTAATTCTTTCAGGTTTTACATCAATACATGACATGCCCTTTACAATAGCTGACAGATTATCTATTATCAACTACTAATCTGTGGTTTTATGGAGCGCTGCAGGGCAGTCTAACATGTGACTAAGAACCTATACATTGAAGTCAGGATTTTTTTTAACCCGTCCACCCCTAATTTACAAGGCAATCAAACTATTACACTTGCTTATCAAGATGGCACTAGGTCTCTAGAGTTCCCATTTTCATTGGTGGCAAGGTAAAAGCATAATTGCATAACTAATGAACTAATGAGGAGACTTTGTGAGTCTGACTGTGTGATTCACAAACACGAAGCAAAAGCAGAGGAACACAATCCCATGTTGAAGGTGATCTAACCCTGAGTCTTGGTCATCTACTATTTCACATTGTTGGCTAGTTTTTGTCACAAATGTAAAAATTCCTACATAAATAACACATCATGGAAGATGCTACCTCTAAGTTGTGCTGTGTTTAAGCCTGTAAACCTTTGCATGGAAAACTGCAGAACATTTAGAAGCCATACTGTTGTCATGTTGTGCTTCATTTTATATCACTCTAAACTATATTTTATCATTCAAGAATGGCACTGATCTAAGTAAGTTAAAACCATGTTAAAACAACTAAACATCCAGTTTCCTTTCCCTCTTTAGGAAATGACTTCTTACCTTTGCTTTTTTCTCCTCTTCCTGTTTCTCAAGTTCAGCAATGCACAAGCTCAGAGCCTCCCAGTGCATGATGGGGTTGCCCAGCTCATCCTTTTCATGGCGTTCTTGCCAAACGACCACTGCCGTCTCTGGGTTTGCATCCTCCTCCTCATTGTAGGTTTCATCCTCTGCTTCGTTACTTTCCTTCTCCTCCCGCTGCTCCCACTGCCTTTCTTTTTCTCCTTCCATCTGTAACACAGTGTAAATAGATACAAGTTAACAGTTTTTTTACACAGAATACATAAGAAACACCATACAACAAGTTGCAAAACATTATAAAACGATGATCATGTCAGGGGCAGGCTCAATGTTCTTATACATAAATTCTATCTCCAGATGCCCTGTCCACTGGGTTAAAGGATATTCAGAGTATTTTACAGGGTAGTCACCTGGCATTTAAAAGCATGTGGGTTTGATTCCAGCTTCATCCACCATTTGATTTCTCTTGATTTATTTATTTCATTCATTGACAAATAATACAAATATATAATGTTCTAGATATGTGTATACATAATAATGAATTTAAGGGTGTAGAAAGAAGAAAATATCCTATATAGTTACTATTTTCCTCAAAAGAAAACAAATTACAAAAATAAAATATGGTAATATAAACACCAATAAGAAAAGAAAATCTAATTATATCTAATAAGAGTAACGATCTATTATCCTTTACTAAGTTACATGATATTTGATCAGCATATATTCATTTGATTACTTTTTAAATATGAAAATTCTGATCTGTAAGAATCTTAACTTTTTTTTTTAATCCTATATTAATTCAGCCCTGTGCTACCATCACAATTATAGTGAGTTCCGGTTTTTAAAACCTTTAATTTCAAACATATTTTCATAAACATAGACGACTTGTTCACTTTTTGCTTAATTCTTAAATTAACTCCGCAGTAAACCACGCATTAATATTTGGCTTTTGGGAGGAGGTTATGTTGTGCATTTCGTTTCATCAAAACATTTATTTCTGATGAAATCCAACTATAAGACGTGCAAACAGTAAGAAACTGAACGCATTCACTAGGAGGAAACTTTAGCAGCTCCGGCCGTTTAAAGCGTAGATTCGTGTTCAACAATCTAACCTAAATCTTCAGTTAACAAAGAACAGAGTAACGCTGCGAAGTGAACTTTCACAGAAACCTAACCTCTTAGAGGGGAAAAAACCGCCGCAGAGTTTTGCCTCGAAGTTAACTCGTCTAATTCCGTGGCTCCTCCCGTGCCATTCTTTCTTTTCTTCACTTTTTCTCAGATGCCTTGCGCCGTCAGTTCTCTTTCAAACAAAACTGACGTAACTACGTTCAGAAGACAACCCTCACTTAATGTGTCGGGGTTTGTTCTCTCGTTTGTATGTTAGGGCGTTTCTGTTCTGCTGATTATTCTCCCGAACACTGGAGAAAGTTCGAGGAATCTTAAAGAAACACAGCGACTGCAAGAGTGAAGAAGAAAAAATGGAACTTCCTTTTGCTGCCTTCAAAATAATTGCCGACACATCTTGGCATACAGTAGATCTCAAAAGTTTACACATCCTTGTTAAAATGCCAGATTTCAGTAATGTAAAAAAGTTAAACCAAGAGAGCTCATCTCAAACGTTTTTCCACATAGGCTATAATTAGATATTTTTTCATTATAATTTGACAAAAACAGATGATAGATAGATTTGAAGAAAGGTAACACCAGAACATAATGCTGCCTTGACCATCTTTCTCCTTTGTTTTACCGCATAGTTATTGATCCAGTTTTTCTTTACTGTTGTGTGAATGCTGTAAAGCTTTCACACAATCGTGTCCCTGATTCTCTTTATTGTTAATATTATATATTTAACACTTTTTTGGCACGTATCTCCTCCATACTTTGTGCTATTTCAGCCATTCAACTTTTAAGATGTGAGTGTCCAGGTGAACTGCAAGGCTTTCTGGTGAATTGAAACGAGGCTTTCTGGTGAACTGAAATGATTCCCACCCATGCAACAGAGGAGCGTCTCGTGTTGTTTGCCATGATTCAACAGGGAAAGCACGGAGTGGAACGTCATACTGCACACCTTACACATGGCTCGCCGTTTTCTTAAGCTGCGTTCACACCGAACGCGGATTCTGCGAATATTTCGCGTCTTTTGTATGCTTCTGCTCGCTTGACATTCCGCGTGAACTCCGCGTTGCCAAATGACAATAAACGGCAACGCTTCGCCACGTCAACAAATAGGAGGGGCTTCCAACTGCTGCTTGCTGGTTTCAACTGAACATGGTGGACATGGATTTCACGGACCTAATTACGGTGTTTTACCTGTGGAGAGCCAAAAAACGCTGCCGTTGTCGATGTCCCTGGGTTCACCAGATTCTTCAGGGACGGGAACATTTCGGAGAGTACCACCACGTACTCCAGGAGCTGCGTCTGAATGACGGTCGATGTCAGCGGTACTTCCATCTATCCAGGACCCAGTTCGAAGATCTGCTATCCCACGTTGGGAGACGAATCGGCCTCTGGGACACCAACTACCGGCGCTGTATCCCTGCTGCTGAACGCCTGTCCAGCTGTCTTCGGTGAGTAAATAAATCTCAGCTCAATAAAAAAACAGCCGATTTTTAATGTCCACATCTCCTAAATATAAGACATTTGTGCCTAAACATATGGACGAGGACCGCCAAGTAATTAGTTGAGTCATTCAACTCAGGCTTGCTGCACACCCCCACTATGATCTGGTCCTCCATCTTCACTGACAACAGCTTCTTCTCCACTGCAGTTCTTCACCCTACGTCACAGCCACATCCAGTCCCTGATTGGTTGACGTTACGTGAATTTAGAAAAAAGTTCAGATTTTTCAACTCGTTTATCGCTCTCGCTGCGCTCGGCGCACCTTTCGCTTCGCGTCCTTCATCTCCTTCGCACCGCCTCGCGCTGCTCCGTTCCTGAACGCGCCTCTACATAGGGATAACATGTAAATCTGTCGCTCCTATCACAGAATCCGCGATGTTGACGTTGATGATGCTGCTGTAAGGATTATGATTATTGATTAAATATTTATCAAAAATTATAATTAAAAATCATAATTCAGAACAATAATTTCTTAACCACAAATCATTACTTATGAATCAAAATCAGAGATGTCTTCAGGTGTTGTGATTATGGGCTCAAAGCCCTTAATAACTACAATTAGTAAATTCTCATTATCAATTGATAATTATTAACCAAAAACCACGCTAAATGTCACTGTTTATTCAACCGCTTCACTGAAGGTGGGGGGACTTCGTCCTTATTTTGACAGATAAATCACTCTTGCACGAAATAAACACAAACGCTTCTCTTAAGCATATATGTGAAGATTTATTGAAGCCATATATCCCTGATATACCACCATTCTGGTCCAAAAACCTTCACCTAAGTAACAAGCACTATTCTACACAAAGGGGATAAAATGACTACCTAACAATAATAATAAATGAAAATAAATGCGCACTGTCTAGCAAGATCAAACCAGCAGTTTTATGGACAAGATGTGCAATTTGGGTTAACTTGGAAAGAGAAGCCATCCTGGTGTGCTGATGTCTCGATTGCGGCGCTCAGCTTGTAGACAGTAGGCTGTGCCCTTAGCCACTAGCAGCTGATTGCCCCAAATCTCGAACAAAGAGTCATAAAACTCTGAGGTGGGAATTAGTGGGAAAACTCCAGTAATAAAACTGGAACAAAGGAGTGGTCAGGCGTAGCCCAAACCGCAGCTGCTTTGAATGGAAAAACTTTAAATGTCCAACTTCTAACTCCTGGCTGGACAAAAACATAACATGCACCTTGCTGATCGCATTAGCGCTCTGCGATTCAGCCACACTTACCCAGCAAATCAAAACAGCTCAGCATAAAACACTTTAATCAGTATAGCATGCAACAAGTTGATACCTTGGATTAACTACTGGTGATTCTAAATCACCTTAACAATGCCTCCCCCTGCCCAGATATCTAAATGCACCTATCAGATTTAATAAAAAAAAGAACAAAATTACTTTGACATTGATTTCATCTATCCACCGGTTGAGGATGGGTCAGGTCTGAAGAAAAAAAGGTAGGGGGGGTGAATGGCTGTGTGGAGAAAGAAATTTTGCCTTCAGCTTTTATAGCTCTGATGAAGCTTTTATAGCTCTGATCAATCTGTGCATGTTCAACTGTGCAGCCCAGACGGCCGGCCCAAATGGATGAGCCTTACACTGCTGTCCTCCAGGCTGCAAATGGGTGCACGGTGGCGCAGTTGGTAGCACTGCTGCCTTACAGCAAGAAGGTCCCGGGTTCGACTCCTGGCCGGGTGTCTTTCTGCATGGAGTTTGCGTGTTCTCCCCGTGCATGCCAGGGTTTTCACTGGGTCCTCCCACAGTTCAAAAACGTGACTGTTAGGTTAATTGGTCTCTCTAAACTGTCCTTAGATCTGAATGAGTGTGTGCATGGTTGTTTGTCCTGTATGTCTCTGTGTTACCCTACGATGAATTGGCGACCTGTCCTGGGTGTGCCCCGCCTCTTGCCCATAGACTGCTGGAGATAGGCACCAGCCCCCCTGTGACCCACCATGGAAAAAGGGGTATAGAAGATAAATGAAGGAATGAACCTTTAAAATGTTCAGCTCATTTAGGATATTCCGGAGAAGAGTTTTTTTTTTCTTTTTAAAATATTCAGCTTTTTGTGCCGATTTTTGGCCCATTGAAATGAATAGAAAATCTAAATAAATCCTGCAAAATTCAGGAAAAAGTTTGCGCTCTTTCACAGCTAACTACTTCCACATACTTTCATCTAGAAACTCCATTCAAAGTTTAAATGGGTCGCAAGACATTAAGCTATCTTGAAATGATTCAGCTTTTTGATATCTCTTACTGTTTTCTAAAATTGCGATTTGAGCTTTATGCAACTTTACACAAAATATTCGTTTTACAATGTAATCCAGTGACGGAATTCTCCAACTGTCACAGTGCACACTCTGACTTTTTGAATAACTTGAGAAAGGACAAACAAACTGTCCTCACTCACTCAATTTTCACAAATTATGTATCAAAACGGAGCATTCTCTTTCGTGGTTCAGAAAATGTCACCCTCATTGACGTGGGGCTAACAGTTTTCCGGCAACACGTCCCAAAGCAACACAAAGTCAACACACCTTGAATGGGCCACCAATAGGAATTTCACAAAAAATGAGAACGCAAAATCCTTTAACTCCCATGTTTTCGAATCGTCGCCTCTCATAAACCGTTCGAGCTAGAGACATGAGCCTTGTACCAATTCAGATCTTCAGACCTTGCTGTCGCTCACAGTGAAGTAATGTTTTTGATACCTTTTATGGTTTTGTCATAAAAAGGTTTGTTTGAGAGTCCAAAATCTGTTCTTCCTATAACTATAGCTATAGCTTCCTATAGCTTAAAATTAGAAAATTTCAAAGTGATCGACTTTTTTACACTGTCACCTCTCCTACGTATATTATGGAAAATGTGGAAATATAAAGACCTTATTATTAGTAGTGTGGAAATATAACTGCCTTATTATTAGTAGCTAAAACTAAGATATATTTGGGACTTTGCTGCTTATAGATTCATTATTATTAGGGTTTTTTTAGTTATGCTTTTCATAGTTAGAAAAAAAACCTTAACAGAAGCCTCTAGTATTATAGAGTCCAGTTTTTACACAATGAGTGTTTATTATTCAAGGTTAAAGGTTGCAGGTGTTTTCTGTCTGTATCGTGAGAAGCCGGCAGTGTATTAGGGAGGCATGGTACTCCTCTCCCTGAAGATTCCTGAAGACGCGTGGGAAACAATTCTTTAATTAAATAATGAAATGTATCTCTGTTTCTTTGATACTGTTGCTGGGGAGACATCCACAGACAGAATGATTGTGTATGTGTACTGCATGGCAGCGTGGGGTATAAAATGTAATGATACGCAGCCCCCAGTGAGACAACACACAGGGGTTTCCAAGGTATAGCAGTGTAAGTGTGACGTCTCCCTCTCTGAATTCAGATTGGTTTTAATAAACTTGTGGAAACTAAAACTGATCTCTGACTGAGGATTGTCCTTTGGGGTGCCAAACAAAATGAGTCGATGAGAGGTGAGGAGTAATGTAGGAGTTAACGGACGGCCAGTAAAGTTTTCCTACCTTAACAAAAATCTACAGGATTGTTCCCCTATACCTGCTGATACCTACGGTTTGAACATTTTTTGGATACCTTTTAACATTTAGTTAGGTTTGTTTCAAAGTTAAAAATTTAAGTTTAAAAATGTTCAAAATGACCCAATTTTTTACAGGTTTACACCACCTAGACAGATTTTTGTAGAAACTTGAAAAGCTCCATCATTTTTCAGCAAAGCCTGCTGATTCATACGGGGCATGAATTACATCCATAACCCGGAGTTTATAGGAAGTTGTTCAAGAGCAAATTCAGGCAGATTTGTCTTTTTCTCAATTTTTCCCTTTCTTTCCACCTAGTTTTGTGCCTTTGATATTATATTTTCGATTAAAAAAATTATATTATCATTCCCCTGTCCGTTCTGATAAAAACAGTCCCAGAATGACACCGATAGCCCTAATGGTTTCCGAGTTATGGCGAGTAGTTCAGGAGCATACACCACCATGTTAAAAAGGCTGGCCAGGATGAGACGATAGTGACGTGCTGCGTTAGAAATGCATGCGTTATGCTAAAAGTAATTGCTGATTGGCTGATTCAGTTCTCCCTGCTTCCTTTATATCTCCCTGTTTCTCCCACTATATATGTCTGTAATTCTCTCTTTCTTTCTGCTTGTCTTCTCTCCCTGTCTCCCACTCTGACACACACACACACACACATTCACGTCCATTCATTTTCATTCATTTCTATGGCCTAAACCAGACCCTACCACTAACCCTTCATGACCATCTTCATAGGAGGCAACATGATGGTGGCCATTTTGTATTAGGGACCTAAACAGTATGTACTGCTGTTCCAACACCTATACAACACTGTCTGTGATTCTCTTTCTTTTTGCTCCCTCACTGTCTCTCTCACTAGGATACACGCACACACACACAACTTTATATATATTTAAAGCTATATATATGGGAGTGATCTGAGGGTAGATTCTGCAGCAGCTCACACCGACATGTAGCAAGTGTGTATGTTCAAGTCAAGAGCATACATTCCAATTGAACTGCATGAACTGTTCAACTGGTTATCAAACAATGCAGTCAAATTCAGTGCAATATTGAATTTGGTTTATTTTTTGTATTTAAGGAAACACAGCAGACTGCATTGCGTAAGTACCAGGAAGAAACCTCCATCAGAACCAGTTCCTGTTCAATGAAAAAAAAGAGGACATGTGTCACAATTCACTTAAAATGGTCTTATGGTAAGGCTTACTTCTGCCAACAGTTTAAAACTCCAGGATATTCCAGCTGAACTGAGTGATCTGAACATTTTGAAGAGACATTTGATTGTCAAATGCATACCACTTGCAAAGATTATTCAACTTCTAAAAGGCAGACAACAACTCATACGTGGTAATGTGGTGTGCGTTCTACATGAGGTCCAACAAACGGTTGAATGTTTACCCAGACTGAGAAGTGAGTCCCAGGTTATGAGAGTCAAACTGAAACGACGGTTATACTACAAAGGCCATCAGCTGTTCCAGACAGTTAACTGATCCAAGAAGTGCAAAAACTAAAACAGATACATCCGCAGTACACGGATATCAATATCAGAGATGATGCAATGCTTTGTGATTCAACAATACCTGATGAGGACAGCAGAGATGAAAAAAGCATGGCAAGTGATGATTTTGACTAATTAGATTTAATGGAAATTGACAGGTATGGAAAAGATGCCCTATGTGAAACTGAAAGTGAACATGATAGTAATAACTCCTCATGTGATGAACAACCAGAGGAACCAGATAGTGATCTGCAGAATGGAGGTTTTGCAATAGAAAGTTGTCTGCAACCTATAGACATTGCAGAAGAGATTCTCTGTTTCAGTGATAACACATATTGTGTGGCTCCTGCAGAAAGAAACAATCCTGTATGTTTTTTTCAGAACTCCTCATTTAGAAGCCATGGCATTTCCTATGCTGTTTCCTACAGGTCAGAACACACTGGATGAAAAGAGACTCTTAAACTCGCACCAAGTGCTTACTTCAAGTCAAGGCTTTTCAACACTGATGGAAGATTTGCTAAAGATACAAATTACCTGTTTTTCTCACAGTTTGTTACTGAAATACACTTGGCAAATTCCAGCATGATAATACAGCTGAAGAAAGGTAAAACTATGACTAAAGATGGATGTAAAATAACAGCAGGAATGTTACAAAGTAAGACAGAAGTGGAAAAGCTGGTTAGAAATAAAGATGCAATCAGATTCATGCAGCCACTCAGAGGAACTCCAGCTTACTGGGAGAAAACAATAAGGGACAACATACATATGTCGTTCATACTGAATACCTATTCATGTATTCAATATCTCACAAAATACATCACAAAGAAGGAAGGTGGGCTTTCTAACTACCTGGAGACAGTTATTGATAACTCTGACAAGAACAAAGTTAATGAAAGTGATGAAATGAGAGCTGTGATGCAGGCCAAGGAATGTGAAACTCGAGTCTGTGGTATAAAAATGAAACAATGTTCGCGCAGTGTTGTATTTGTACAAACCGGTCAAATTCCTTTAAAAATCAGTCGACCTATGAGGGATCTTGAAACTGCAACAGATGACAGTTGGAATATTTGGATGACAAGTCTGAGTGATAAATACAAATGCAGACCTGAGACACCAGAGTACGAGGAATGTCCCTGGCTGATTTTGCCGCTTTGTGCCGGTTTGTGTGTGGTCCAAGTGAAGTAAAAGCTGTTCTTCCTTTCCTAAATCAGCTTGGATTTGTACAAAGGCAAAAGAACAATAAACCCACTATAATCAGATATTACCACTGTTCTGAGGAAAAGGATCCTGAGGATCCTTTCCTTCAGGATCCTTTTCCTCAGAAAGTCTCAACCTATGGACGGTTGCTGAGACTTTACCTTCCACACAGATCAGAGCAGGAACTGAAACCACCAAGGTTCCAAACCTATCAGTCCTTCTACAATTCTGGCTTTGTACAACTTCCATGTTCAAGCCATAGTCAGTTACTGAAGAGCATTGTGAACATAAACAAAAATAAGTATGAAAAAAAAACTCAGATGGCATTCAGAATGCAGTTGAAGGATTTGAAAAAAATAGAGACAATGTCATCAATGAATGGTGCAATCTTGCTGACTCTGAAGTTGTGAGGTTACAGTGTGATGAGAATTTACCTGAGAGACATGCTGATGATGAAAATGAAGAGGAAAATGTCCCTGACTACAGTTGTCAGTCTGATGCTAGAACAGAAGTATTGGGACCACAGCCATGGTCACAACATGAAATGCGGTTCAAACTTTTCTGGAACCTTCAAAATAAAGTGCATTAACCCTCTTCCCGCACAGCCAGGAAAAGAGGTAATGGCGGACTTCCCATGATGCCACTCTCCGTATAAAACTGCCACCTTTCCAAGGAATCGATCTGTTCCACCCAGACTCTGCTGCGGCGCTGGCAGGAGAGACACAGCACGCTTATGTCTCTTTGCTGGCAAACAGACATAAACTCTTCAAACTGGATCCAAGAGTGTCATACGATCATCGATCATATGCACTAAGTTAAGTATGAATGAATCACTGTTCGTGTATCCAGTAGATTAATTAATGAACGGGATAATTAAGGTATAAGCGTGGCTTGACTTCTCTCTCTGAGCTCTACAGATCAAACTGTTATAGAGAGTTCCCAGCAGAGACCTTGTCTCTACAACGCCAAGTGAAGCAGTTTTCCTGATTGGAAGGAAGGTGAAGCAGGAACGCATCACCGTGGTTACGGCAGTTAACGTGCAGTGTGGTCAGTGGACAGAGCGAGCCGCCCCTACCCACAGCTGCGGAGGTTAGCTGGAAGCTAATCTTTTGTTCACAGAGTTTTCTTCAAACTTCGTCGTCGCCTGGACAACTTTTCCTCAGCATGGTTCAAATGAGTTTAGGTTTGGGCAAAGTGATAGAAGTGATTGAGAATGAAATAATCTAAACGTTTTTCATTTTATGAAGTTTGGTTTTGTTTGTGTTGAACTCAGCTATCTTGGTGCTAGCAGGCTATCTGCTCACCACATGCTCAGTTTTGTGTCCTGTGTTTGTGTGTTTTTAAAGTTAAGACAAACTTTATTTAAAGGGTGATTTTAAACACTGAAGATTGATCATATCGCGCTGTCCGCATTTATGCATTTTAACCCTTTTATTAACGGTATTTTAAAGGTGTGTGTTTGATTCTGGTGCTAAGCTATCAGCTTCTTTTGTTAGCTTTAACTGCTAACAGCTAAGAACACGTGCTTGCCTGCTAAAGAATATTTACCCAGAAAGGTTGTTAGTTTTCAATCCAGTAAATAATAGTTCCCTTAACATTATTTTACTACACTTGAAAACTAAGTAAACACCATTAAGCCCCATTTCTCCAGAAAGATTTGGCTCTTTTCCAAAATATTTCCTTAAATATTTTACTATTTCCTTAATAATATTTCTTTAAATATTATTTTAATAAATAAAGGCAGCTAATGAGACACCGTTGAGAATTAGTCATCCAGAAGGTTGGTTTTGGTCAGAAATTGTGTGAATTCATTCCATGTGTGTGCAGAGTTGTGCTCTTCAATAATGTCAGAGCTTGGCTCACCCTTTTTGATTTTGTCCTAATACCACCACCTTACAACCCTTAACAGACCATAATATTATTTCATAAAATATTAAAATATTAATATTAAATAATATATTCACAATCATAGTCACAACAGAAGTCAGAGCAATTTTAGGACAACCTGTCAGAGTCAGCACATTGCATTCGTTGCTCAAACTACCCAGGAGTCTGAAACCACTCATTAAATGACTTGATAATCAACTGGATGAAGTGAGGTCTGAGTTTATTAATGCAGAAATTATTGTTATCGGTGAGATTTCAATGTTTCAAAGCCCCTTTTTGCTTATGTAGATGCAAGACTGAAGCAAATTAAAGGCACTGAGGGACCTTTTGGTGGAATATCTGTTTTAGCTGTTGGAGATTTTTACCAGGTGCCCCCAGTGCGACAGTCTACACCTCTCTGTGTGTGTGATCCAGAACACATTGACCTACGGCAGGAACATTTTTCACTTCATCAGATGATCACTCTTACTGAGATCATGCGTCTGAAAGATGATGTTGCCTTTGCAGAGATGTTGAACAGGATTTGTGTAAAAGAAAAGACACAGGAGCTTTCTCAGGGTGACAGATTTATTGGCACAGGCTGTGACATTACCAGCAGTGTGTCCAATTGAGGTCTTACACATATTTGCAACCAACAAGAACGTGGAAGCCCATAACACAGCTATGCTGGAGAAGCTTCATTCAGACATTATCAACATCGATGCAGATGATTTCCAGAAGGATCCTCGAACAGGTAAAATGACATGAAGGGACAAACAATATACAGTTGGGCGAAATGATTCCTGATTCCCTAAAAGTTGCTGAAGGAGCTCGAGGCATGCGGGCCAGAAACCTAGACACACATAACAGGTTGGTCAATAGTGCTTTTGGTTAGTGGTAGTGGAGCATCTGATGATCTAGTTTATGTTGAGAGAGCAGAGGAAAATCTGAAATTTAAAGGTGTGGTACGCAGACAGTTTCCTGTAAAGCTAGCATTTGCCTGCACAATTCACAAAACCCAGGGTCTTACAACACAGACATGTGTGGTCTCACTGAAAAACATTTTTGAACCTGGTATGGCTTATGTTGCTCTCAGCAGGGTGACCTCTCTCAGTGGACTGCATTTATTGTATAACTTTATTTTCTCTTGCTCTCGGTAAAAGACACACACGTGCGCTCCAGATCTGCAGAAAATACCAGAAATTTGGCTATTTGGATTCGCAATGAGACATACCAGTAAAACTCATAAGGGGTGGAAATTCACAACTGCCTGAACCACAACATTTATTGTTTTTCTAAGTCCGGGGCCCCAACGTGGCCTTGGCAACTTCTGCTAACTGGCTATTGACAAAATATCTCCTGGATGTTTTAAAAACACGACGCTCTTCCCCAGCATTCCCCTACCAGCTGTGTGCTGATAGGACTATGCGGCCGATTGATAAAACTTCCACCTCTCTTCTCAAGGACAATGGTGCTTCTATCAGTGTTGACAGTCTAATTCTTGCAAACACACTCAGACTTCTATTTATTCGCACCCTCAAGATTCCACCGTACCCTTGCTGAATCTTTACTTATGTGTGTGTTGCTTACCCCTGCTGAGATTTTTTGTACTATTTCAGACTCTATTCTGCTAACAATAGAGTCTGAATTATGATTTTTTCCCTCCTATCTTACTTTACCTAAATGTGTGATTTCAATACTTTTCATAGATTTTCAGAATTCTCAGAAGGATTACAAGCAAAAGCCAAATATTATTAGTATTTAAAAATTTTACTACAGCTGTTTTTACACCAATGACCAGAGATTTTTAGATTTCTTAGAAGGATTCATAGATTTTTAGATTTCTTAGAAGGACTGTATTACAACAATTTCATACCAGTGAAAGCCAAACATTATTAGTATTTAAAAAGTTTGGACCTACCAGTGACTCAACTTCTCTACTTAGACTTCAGTGAGTGCCCATGACTCTTACTATTTGAATGATGGACCACAGCTGCCTCATACCAGCGACCTCAAGGATTAATATTATCATTTTTCTTCTAGCACAGGACGAATTCCTTACCACAGAGGACATAATTAGCTAATTACCCTATTAGAAAGATTGGATTCAAACCAGCTCTTACCAGTAAACCCCCAAGGATTATTAATGTCATTTAATTTGTTTTCCTGTGTTTGGTTTTTTGTATCATTGTAATGTTTTTCCTCGTGTACAGCGCTTTGAGTGTCTTGTTGCTGAAAAGTGCTATATAAATAAACTTGACTTGACTATTGGACTTGGATGAAAAAAAGATTTATGCCAATCCCAAGGTTACTGCAGCGCTCCAGACCATCAGATAAGCCAGTGTTGAAGAAATTATGCCTCTTCTAAAGGTCAGAGATACAGCCTGCAGAGCTGACACTCTTACATTGATCCATCACAATACAGTTTGCCATCTTATGTCAGTGACATCAAGAGTCATCATGAACTGTATGTAGCAGATGCATTGTGTCTCACTGAAACTTGTCTGCAAGGATCTTTTGTTGCAGATACTCTTCATTTGGACGGCGGCACCATGTTCAAAGGCAACAGACATGTGTCCTACACAAACTTTCCTCAGATGGCCAGCAGAAGTGGTGGTGGAGTAGCTGTGTATTTAAAGAATCATTTTCAGGTTCAGGAAAAACAGTACCTGCATAATGTTACTGATCTTAAATACTTGGTTTTTTGAGACCATTCATGCAAAACCTGGTAAGTCTTTTAGATTCACTTGAAATAATGGACTGTCACCCAATAATTGTGTGTGGAGATTTTAATGAGAACCAGCTACTTGGAGGAAGAAAAGCGGTTTTGGAGCCCAGGGGGTATACACAGCTGATCACTTCTGCCACCACAGGCAAGAACACACTGCTTGATCTCATTTTCATTTCTAAGCCACATCAAAGTCTTCACTCTGGTGTCTGGTATTTTGGTGAAAAATAATCATAACTTTTGTTGCCACAGGTATGGTGTACATTTTAGGACATCCTCAGGACTCAAATAAAGGCATCAGAAAATAAGGACTCTGACAAAAAATGACTCAAAAAAAAGCATCAGGCTAAAAAGTCTCAAACACTTGTGCCTCTATTTTAATGACACCTCTTTTTCTAAAGCCTGAGAATGTCCTAAAATGTACACTGTAGATAGAGCAGTTTTCCAGTCAATGAAGTCAAAAGGTACTTTAAGAGTTTCTATTTTCATAATCTGTATTTAGAATCATGGATCAGTGTGTTGAGTGATTAACAGAGAACATTGCATCACATTAAAAGCCAAATATTTGTTTGTATTTTTGTAAAAAATAACCATATCTTTGGTTGCAACAGGGCAGCTTTCCAATAATCAAGTCAAATGGAAAGACTGAAAAGACTCACAAATGAGGAAAAACACAAAGATGGCAATTAGAGGAGTTTATAAGTTGATGTTTGTTTTCTTTTGGCACTCGGACCCTGGAGGAAGACATGGATGCTGATAATGACATGAGCTTGAATAAACATCTTAGGGTTAAAATTAGAGAAGTCTTCCACCCAATAAATGGGCCGAGGACGGGGCCGAGGCTGAATATAAACAGAATGTTGGTTAGCATAAATCATGTGAGATTGATAAGTGAATGGTAGATGTGATGAGATCAGAATAATAAGAGGAGAAGATTAAACTGACTAAATGGAAAGATGTTGAGAGCCTGACAAGGCATGAGAAGGAATGATATGGGCATGAAGAGAGATAATACTACACCCTTTCGTCAAACTTTTTGACAGGTGACCTTTGACCTTTAAGGGGGGTCATGGGTTTATGGGGGATGGGGAGGTCATGGGGTTCAACGGGGGGTGTGACTGAGGGGCGTAACCGTGCATGTTGATTGGATGTCGTCATGAGTGGCGAGACTTTAAATGAGCCAATAATAATACAGGGGTGTGTTTAAGGGTGTAACGGGGAAGTCCTTAGATGAGCCAATAATAATACAGGGGTGTGTTTAAGGGTGTAACAGGGAAGTCCTTAGATGAGCACAATAATAATACGGGGTGTGTTTGTAAGGTTCGTAAACCTTGAATAACCCAATGAGACCAATAGGGCGTGTTTAGGAGTTTGCTTTAAATACAGGCATAAACCTCTGCACTTTACATGCAGCATTCGTTGGAAAGAACATCCGTTCAGCAATGGTTAGAGTTAAGAGAGTAAAGTCAGGGAGGAGAAAACGCAATGCGTGTCAAGATGATGATGATGAACAAGCAACTGGATCATCTACGACTTCCTCATCTGAGGAACACCTATCGGAATTCCCGTCATAACATACTCTACCGATGATGAGGATCCAACTTCAACTTCAAAACGACATTTGAAAACAAGATCTCGGTTCGGCAAATAGGTACGTCAGTTCTGTGCGGAAAACCAGTGACCGTCTACCAGCATTCATCCCGTGAATTGAATGCTCCTAAAGAAATCAACATACTACCTTGCAAGATACAAAGACCCCCGTTGGATACTCTGCAGGAAGAGTGGTCTTCCTTTGGAGCATATGGCCTGAGGGTAGCTGGGGGTTATATTTTCATGTATGAAATAGGAGAACTCTGGCCTGTATCAATTGGATCAAAGACGAGGTATTTAATGGATCATTGACTCTGTGTACTTCCACCCACAACGACTGGTGTGTAAGGCTTGCAATCCCGCACACCCTTAATGATGGCCCTGAAACAGTCTCAATGCAGGAGAGGGAGGATGAAGAAGAAAATGAACTGTCTCCTCGACCTGCAAATCGGAGCGAGAATGTCTTATATGCCATCCGATGTTGAAATAGCAGAGAGATAACCTCTCTTTAGCGCTGTGTGGGGGTCAAAACACAGAAAAAATGGTTCACTGGTCTCTTCGGGGCAAGCAGACACAAGAACAACCGGGACGACCCCTCAGATCTGTTTGTGCTGGAGGCGTTCAATCAGGACTGTGGCATATTCAAGACAATGCTGGCTCTGCCATTTGAAGCTTGGGCAGAGAAGATGGGTGAAATTGGACACCGTCTTTCCAACCTTTTCCACAACTTACGCAGTTGGATCGATGTCATGTCAGTGAAAAAAACGCTGACGTTTCCTGTTTTACGTCTAAAACAAACCCTCTTCTGAGGACCCGCCCCCTTCCTATGATATATATTTGGAGGAAATAACAGCAAGCTCACGTACACTGAGAACCGAATCCTGAGAATGAGTGAGTCAACATCATACAGGGACCTCTACAACCACCGAGCAGAGATCCACTACTCTCCTGAGCACGATGAAAGCTTCAACATTGGACCGTATCATCCGCCTTCCCCGCGACCTCTTCTTCTCACCATCCACCACCAAGTCCTCGTTCTCTGAGACCCACTTCAGTCCTGCATCACCTACAGGATACAACATGAAAAATGTATCAACCACCTTCTCCAGACCTCTACTCACCATCGCTGCTATTCATGGCAGAGTCTGTAGATGCGAGTATCCAGCCTGAAGACAAAAAGTGGTGGTTGTGGAGGATGAGGCAACTACCAGCTACTCGCCCTCTCCCGAGCCCCTACACAACCCTGGAGCCGATGCAGCCCCCTCAGCCTTCAGCGGAGGATGAAAGTAACAGGGGGATGAGAGTAACCAGGGGGATGAGGTGTAACCAGGGGATGAAATTTACGGTTGGTTCTCATCCGCCCTCATCAATACGGTGAAAACAGCAATACTTCATTTATTCAACATAACCTGTTTGAACTATGTCAGAGAAACCTGCTACGGGTGCATAACGAACCACCCGAGCCAGCGTCAGCACCAATGCTTGGAGGTATGTGGGAGAGGATTATTACCAAGTCAACTTTCAACGCAGTGTGCGACGACTCGTAACCCCAAACTCATTCCTTGCTATTCAGAATCTTCTGATACTTCGACGCATACAAGCAGAAGACTTCAGAGTGAAAACGATTGCTGAGACGGTTTTATATGAACTGAAAATCGGTACAAGGCATCTCCACAGTGCAATAGCTGATTGTGTACGATCGCTTCACCGAAGATAAAGACCTCAAACAACTTAACTCTATTTCAGAGTGCTACGGACTGACAAACTGATCTCACGTGTTTAATTAATCTGCAGTCTCAAATGTTTTTCTTCTTTTTTTATTAATTAAATACAATTAAAGTGGGAACATATTAACCTTCCAAACAGTGGGAACATATTAACCTTACCCAAAAGTGTTGTTAAAAAGCTTGTAGTGTTTGAATTAATCTGCATTATCTGATTTCTTCTTTTTATTATTAAATACAATTAAAGTGGGAACATATTAACCTTTCCCAAAAGTGTTGTTTAAAAGCATGCACTGTTTGAATTATTCTGTATTATCTGATTTGTGTTTTCTTTACTAATAAAATACGGGGGGAAAAAAAAAGGATAAATCTACCTCCGGTGTGTTTTTTTCATTATTTAACAAGTAATCATCAGAGTTGAGCATAAGGCCAGAGATGGCAGGAAGACGGTTGATGAGAAAGATATATTACAACCCATTCAAATCCCGGGGAAGTTTTGGGGGTATAGATAGGTTGAGGAGGGTTATGCAAGATGAAACGGG
>JAHHUM010002964.1:0-305000 GCA_036173005.1 Crenichthys baileyi | reverse complement strand
GTCTAATTTTGTGAAAAATATCAGAAATGTGTCATTAATCAAGGTTCTACATTTTATACTCACGGAACATGTTCTTTGAAAAAAGTTTCTGGATTGTTATGGAATTTAATTGTCTTTTTTTTTCATTGTTTGTTTGTTCTTATGATTTAATATTTATCTGTGTGTGAAGTAGAAAACGAAGCTAGACTTGAAAAATATAATCAATAAAAGATTTTATTGAATAAAAGAAAGGGCTACATGTTTCATTTTTTTTTTTTCTTATAACAGTTATGGTGATGAAAATGTAATCCATCGGGGAGGTTGTGTCGTCTTACGAAGAGACTTTTTGCTTCGCATCAGCATTTTTGTGGGTCTTCCTGCTCGCGATCTCGACAAATGGGGAGAAAGAGTTATCTGCCTCCTTCTCCTTGTTTTTCTGTGCTTAACACTGGAGGTCTTTCAAGCTGTTTTATAGATGGCCCCTCTCCCTCTGTTTTGAACCATTCTATATTCATCACGAGCATAAGGGTTACTGACTGAAGATTATGGGGATGTTACCTCTGACAAGTATGTAGAAAGTCTGTTTCTTTTTTTTTTTCTTTTACCATCCTCGGGGTCAAGGGGTCCTCCATATTTTTTAACGGAAGCATGAGATTTTTCAACAAGTCAATCATGTGGGACCCCTTCACAACATTTACCTTTATATACAAATTCACCTCGAGAAGTCCAACTCTCACTTCTTTCAGATAATTTATTCAAAATGTACTCAGCATTTTTACGGTTATAGCCTTGGTAGGCTTTCAACACATCCATAACAACCTGATCTGAAGCGGGGGCCTCATCCTGGTTTTTTCCCGGGCCTTGTTTTTCTTGGGACCGCTTCTGCTCAAGGAACTCGCTTGATGTGTCACAGTGCAGCATCAAACTCACCCGCTGTTCTTCTTTCACGCCTTGCTTAGATAGGGTCAGAGTACCTCTGCAAAGCGCATCATATTTCTTGATTTTTTTCATAAGAAGACAAACCGGGTTCGTTTAATATCGCTCTCATGTCTGCATCCAAATTCTCCTCCGCCGTCTGTCTGATGGAGTGTCTGGACTGGGTCAGATGCTTGAATTGATGGAGGGAAAGGGGAAATGAGAAACATCTTCTGCGATGTTCTGAGAGAATTATTCGTCTTCTGATTAACCCTCCACTAGATCACCGATCAAGGGAGCAAGTGCCGTTAAGATGGAAAGATTAAAACCACCTCCCTTGACTTTGAGAGCCAGCTGTTTACGTTTTAACCGGTTTCTTTTATCAGCCAACAGTCTGATGAGTTTTCTCTGCTTCTTCAATGTGTCAGTGTTGAGAGGGTGAAAGTTTAATGTTACCTTTTAAAATATTCAGAGCAATATCCACATAGAGCCTGAAGAAAGTTCGGGAGAGCCCCAGTGTGCTAGAATATCTTTACGTTTCTGAGGAGTAGCTTGGTACAGAGCTCTGAATAATGGTACATTCCTTTTTATACGCCGCAGACATGATGACTTACTTTGTTTTGGGTACATACACAGCAGGCACTGGTGAGGAAGGAAGTATGGCCTGTTCTCAGTCTGAAATGTTCTGCGCAGGTGGGTGTAAAATCGATGATTAAATATCCATGAGCATCTCTTGTCGCATCTTCAAAAACTCTCCAGGAAGAGACCCTTTTGAGATGGAAACATTGGCGGGCCAGCCAGTATATCAGCTGCAGTTTATCTCTCGGGTTTAAAACAACACCATATAATTAGTGTTCTAGGTGATGGTGCGAACGAATTTTCCCTGATGAAAAACATTCTGAGTCAACATCATAACGCTCATATTACGATGGTGACGAAAATGGTAAAGACCTTCATAATTTTCTCATCTGAGGCTGAGCAATAAAATCGTCTAAAATGATCAGATGATTCTGATCAGGAGGGGAAACAGGTTTTCATCTTCAAAAGAACGAGGCAATCCTTCCACAAAGGTAATATTTTTAATTCATCTTCTGGTAATTCAGCATACATGGGTTGAAAGAAGTGTATAAATCCATACAATATTTTCAGGAACAACATCCATGACATGACTACAATTTTTTGCATAAATACTTTTTACAAAGAAAGTTTTCCCACAGCCGCGCGGTCCTACAATCAACACAGAAAAAAAAGCGTTCTAAATCTAGGATCAAAATCAATCTCCTGTAAATCCATTTTTTTTTTTTTTTTTTTATTTATTGTATTTCTCTCTTCTTTCTTAAGCTCTAATAACCAAAAGCAGAGTTGTCCCGTCAGAAAAAAGACGTCTCTTATCATAGACCAACCCCCCGAAAACCTTTTTCAGAAATGTTGCGTTTGTCAAGCGGATCTCTTCTTATTCCTTCTGATTGTATGCTGTGGAATTTTCAATGAAACTTCTCTGGACCCCGCTAAATAACTCTCAACCAGTCCTTTGATGCTGTCAAAATTGACCTTCTCGCTGCATTCATGCGTCTGAGTGATGCCCTTGAGACGCATCACTACCTTTTTATGGTTTTTGGTTTGTATTGCAATAACTCTTTGGGTCCTGTCGATGCAAACTCAAAATAGAATCCCCCATCTAACTCGTCCGTTAAATCTCCCAGATAATTTCCCAGCTCCAAAGGAGTTTCACCAACTTTTGTCACATAAATCAAACTGTCCGTGTCAATATAAATCAGTTGGTCCTGCAATTGCTCCATGCTGCTGAAAAGTTTTAAACGTGCATAAGCGGTAGTGAATGCTGCAACGAACACATGGTTTGCCTTTATTGGAGGACAGATCAGTCGCGCTGCTGTAGTTCCACTGCACTACACACATTTCAGGGTTGAGAAATGAAAGTAGTTACCCTGTATTTACTCGAGAACATGAAGTTGAAAAAAAATTCATCAGGGTTAGTGATGACTGTGGTCTGAGACAGATCACTTCTTTGTGCAAATTTCCCCCAGAAACTGTTTAAACACAGTTTTGCCACATGCCTTTTGCTCGGGTTAACCTCGATTTTATCAGGGTCTAATTGGATACCCTGATGGAGTTTGTAGTCTGCTACATACTTTGCTTGCCTCCCCTGATCCACCGCTTCAGACGGGTATCCTGACGCCTCCTGACTTTTGTTGAGAAAAGTGTTGTTAATATACCCTCTGAAGATTGTAGTCACTGCTCTTCTTCAAAATTGCCACACCTCTGTGATTTTAGCAAGGCGATAACCACACTGCCAAAGCTTTACAAAACTCTACACTCACCCACACACTGTCAGAGCTCTGTCCTCATCACTATGCGCGCGGGGGCTGTTTGATTATTGTTTCAGCGCATGTGCGGCAGAGATTGAACAAGTTTACCCTCTGGAAGTCCTGTAAGGCAAAAACAGGAAAAAAAGAGGCCCCGTGGGGGACACCACGGCTCTGATCATGCCAAAGTAGCTGCAGGGGTCATCAAAATCTTTGTAAATGATGGTGGGGTGACCGAGGGGTAACGCAGTTAGCATTTACATAAGGATACAGAGATGTGTAATCCACATAATGCACCAGTTTCACCCGCCCTGCTGTGTACCTCAGTCTCATTGCGCAGGTGCGTCCACCATACAGAGCATCTCGGGGTGATAACGGTTCGGGTGCGTTAACTTTTCTCAAAGAAAGCTGATCACCATCCCGGGTGGGTTTTTTCCATTTCAGTCCACTGATGCCCCAGATTACTTCGAGTCTGAGCCATAAACAGTTTTGGAGCACCTTGCTCTCTCAAAACAGTGGCTGCGTAAAACTGTTCAAACGCTACCCCTCTCAAAGGACACTTTTCATGAGGTGAATAACACAATTTACATCCGTGGAAAAAAACAGCCGTTAAATTCAAACGCGACTTGACACCGTTAATCTCTGCAAAACCCATCCACATAATACGGGGCCATTTTTTTTTCACCTTACGTTAACGCATGTTCAATGTCTATTTTTTCTGCTGTATGCAATCCACTCCAAGCCACTGAATAGACACGCTGGAGATCGTTTTGCTGCTACGTTTATAGTCCAGAGGTGATGGGATTGCCAAGGTTTTAGGAGGAAGGAAATTGGTTACAAAAAACCTTCATGCAAGCTGATGCTATCGTGATGCATTTAAACGGATCCACACTTGTCTCCTTAAAGAACTCGTCTCTGAATTTTAAGCAGCCTTGAGAAAGAATTTCAACGTCATTTTTACAATAACGAATAGCTTCTTTCTTAAAGTCAAAGGACCCTTTGCTCGCTTTCTGTACCAGCTGTTAAAAGCCTGTTGTTCTTGAAGACTCATGCATTCCACTGCGTAGCAGGATGGAGCAGGATATGACCCCACGTACTGGAGGCGCTGTTCAGAGGAGAAGAGGTGGGGGAAAAAACCCTTGCTTTGATCGGTAAAACCTAATGCCTTCGGCATGGCCCTCAACTTCATACAAAGAAAGGAAGGACTATCAATTGTATTTAAACCTGTAATCAGGGTCGGTTAAACAGAGAACTTTACTTCCTAGCATGATGAGATGAGGCTTAATACCTAACAGCACCATAGCCGTGAGAATAAGTTAGCTGTCATACACCGCGAGCGAGCATGTGTGCTATTAAGCAGAAACCTCTGTACATCGGCCTTCTGAAGTGGAGAAACAATTTTTGGGCGCAGTCTAACCATAAACGTGCCATTCATCACCTTTCACGTTTTAGCACAGACCAGAAAGGGATGTGCACACCGCTCTCATTAATGAGCATTCCAAAATCATAAAAATCAGTTTATCATCTAACTGATGTTGTAATTATAGATATTGATTAATTGAATATTTATCAAGAATTATAATTAAAATCATAATCCGATAAAATTAACTCCTTAACCAAATCCTCGTTTATGAATTGAAACCAGAGCTGTCCTCTGGTTGTTGTAATTATGGCCTCAAGGCCTCTGCTTAATTACAATTATTAAAGGTCACTGTTTAATCGGACAGTTTCTGCCGAAACGTGGGGAACTTTGCCTTATTTGACTGACGAATCACTCTTGCACAAAATAAACACAAAACGCCTTCTCTTTATCTACGTGAAAATGTATTAAATCAATCATGCCTCATACATTCACCTCCCCGATTCAATAATCTTCACCTACTCAAACATGCAAAGTTCTACAAAAGGGTAAAATATCAAACTAACAAAATAAAGCAAAAACGCAGTGTGTGTGTATTGAATCAACCAGCAGTTATGGCAAAAGTGGTAATATGACAAAGGGATGTGGTGTGGTGATAACGGGGTTTGAACAGTCGCCAGAAGCGTAGCCCAGCGGGACACGGGTTGTCATAAAACCCCCCACAGCAAAGTTGTAAAACTCAGCTTAGACCAAAAGGTCATAAACCTTTTGGCGGCAAGTTAGCAAGCAGTTAAGTTGGAACAAAGAAAATGGTGAATTTCACCATGAGGTTACTGTCGTAGTCCAGTATTACCAGCGCTCTGGTGTTCGCCTGGTAAGACAACTTGTGAGACGCAGCCGCCTCGGGTCTCAATACAATTTTGCATGCAAATACAATTTCATAACATGCCTTACGTTTTGAACCACCTTCTGGATCATTTACTACCTGTAGAACGAATTCCAAGTTATTGTCTACAGGCACATCAGCATTTGATTGTACTAAGTCGTCCAAAAATTCCTCGAAAGCAGGCAGGATCATATTACCATCATCGGTAACAGTAAATGTGACGTGACGATTGAGATTTTCACCCACTAATTCCAGCTGTACAACGTCGTTACGTCTGGTTAATGATCTTGCAACGTCGGCTAATTCAATGACAACACGCATGATGTTTGTATAGAATGCTGCTAGATCTGGAACGTTACCAGGACAGGGGGGTGGAATTCTAAAAGGTCTCCTTATTTCAATGTTATTAAAACGTTCACGTTCAACAACCGCTGGAGGATCTTCAATCTGATCAGAGCTGACCGCTACCTCCTGATTGACATTACCCCCATGCTGCGCCGCACTGTGTGATGTTGAAGGGGTTTCTAAATTATCTGACCCGGTTTGATGACTGCCAGGTGGAGACGGTGGTCTATTTAAATCATCAAGAGCTTGTTGTAGTAAGCTTAAATTTTGATCAGGTGGAGGCGGTCTATTTAAATCAGCAAGAGTATGTTCTAGTAAGCTTAAAAAGTCACCGTGGTTGTTAACAAGAGATGCTTCATCCTGCCCCTCCTCCTCCTCCTCGTCTAAAACATGTGCAGCTATTGGGATTTCATTAAGCTCAGCTACTAAATCCCTTATTTCATCCAGGGCAAGTCTGATTCGGTTATCCATTTATATGAGCATAAGAAAAAAAAAAAAAAAAAAAAAACACAGTGATCAGTTCAGTTTAAAATCACCTTGATGTCACCGAACTGCTTCTGTATCAGAACCTGACATGCGTTCAAAAGCGCCAAGGATGAAGCTTTATTTCGACGGTCCCGTGCAGCTTGCGATGCCTTCTTTCTGCGCTGCTGTGCAGTTCCGGACCGAATCTTCTTTATCATCAACGTTACCTCTGCAAAGAGAATGGACAAAAAAAAAATATATATTGAAATAAACACATTAAAGTTGAAAAAAAAAAGGAATTCGAAAATTCAAATTAATCCAGTAGGTAAGAATTAAACGTACCGTTCATTAATCCTTTAACAAGGGTTGCTCTGGTATGCAGATCAGAGAGCCGCTGCCTTTTCGCTGGGGTTAGATATTCTGTGAAAACAAAATAAAATAAAGTTACCTTACGCTGCGCATCACAGCGCTCATAAATAAACCATAGTAATAGTTTTAAAAATAAGCGAGTTTTTAAGGAGGAAGTGATTCCCAATAACTTTAATACTTGTAGGCTTATAAACGAATTTTGAAATACTTTAACTTACTTGGAGGGCGGTTCTGTGCGAAAATAGCTCCAGATTTCGCTTCTTGTTGCACTGGACTGATGCGCTTGTGTGAAACACCGTCTTGATCTTTGAAAAGTGACCTTCTGGAGGGCGGCTTCAGGGCCGCATCTTTGGGTGAATCTGTAAACAGATTTATATTATATTATTTTATTGAACTATGCTTGCTTAAAAAAAAAAAAAATATAATATATATATATATATATATATATATTATATATATATATATATATATATATATATATATAGATGTTATTGTTATTTTTATTTTATTTATTTTTACTCACCTTCCCGTTCAACAGCTGATGGCTCTGCATTGCTTATTCCAAGTTCTTTATTAGTTTGCTTGATCAAAGCTGCTTCTTCTACTTTTTCAGCCTTTTCTTCTTTCAGAGATACGTCCTCCGTTAAATCTGTAAACAGTTTTTATCTGTGGCTTAAACAATTCTCTAATATTCCACATTCAACCGCAAAACAAAACAAATAGTTTTTGGAACTTACTTTCTCTCCCGGGAGCAGTTGGCAGTTTATCAGGTGTGCTTTCAGGGGAAATGACGATAATTTGCGGTGGCGTATTTAATGCATCAGACTCTCTCTCTTCTTTGATAGAAGAAAGTCCAGATGTAATTGGATCTTGTTTTTTAGTGATAAGCCGTCTTCTCAACTTTGACTGTCTGGGAGAAGCACGATTCAGGCCTGCGACCCCTCCAACGTGTTCATTCGGTTTTACGTCTGTCATCAAATCTATGAGAAGATTTGTTCAATGTTAGCTGATTTATTCGTTAACTATAAAATGTTGTTGCATTTAACATTAAATACCGTATTCGCTCTGTGTCAAGATAAAATCATCAAATTCATCGGCGGGGCCTAAGAAAAAAAAACAAATAAATATATATATATATATATATATATATATATATATATATATATATATAAATTAAACAATATTAGAGAACACTCACATGCAATTAAAGTTCTACAAGTATTTTTCAGTGTAACAAGTTTGAACCCTTAGGCCTGAGTTGACTCTGCAGAGCTTGTTGAAACCACTGATGTCTCTCCTATCCTGGGTTATTCTGAAAGTAACCTTTTTATATTGCCAATTCCCCCGAAATGCTGAAGAGATCCAATTACCCCCCTACATATGGAAAATATTGTACTTAAGGTATATAACTCACTTGTGCGAAAAAGCATGTGATACCGGTGAGACACCAGTGACCTCTGACACTGCTGCAGGACCACTTTGACATAGGCAATTAGGCAATGCCCCAATTTTTTCATGAACATCTGCCTTGTAACTTTGGACAGGTAGCCAGAGCTCAAATCAATACACACACACACACACACACACACTTGTTTTGCTATATTTAGTGAGGACCATGTGTTGACTCCCATTGACTTCCATTGATTTTCAGTCATTTTCAACCCTTTCTATGCCCTAACCCTGACAATAACCCTAAACCTGACCATTACCAGTGCATGCCTAACCCTAACCTTAACCTAAACTCAATTCACACCTTAGTCCTAAACCTAACCTTTAGCAAAATAGGTCGTGAGGACCAGCAAAATGTCCTCACTTTGGTACCAACGGTCCTCAATTTGATGGTGAAATCGGGAAAATGGTTCTCACTGTGATGCCAAGACAGGAACACACACACACACACACACAATGGAGCAGATTGTCTCTTACTCAAACATTTTAGCAGAGGAGGGATTGTGTTCTTTTATGATGTCTTATGCTGAAGCGGACGGTCTGCTCATTCTATTGGGGTAGGGAATCATTATCTTTATTTACTTTTTAGGTCTTTCTATTATGAACCGATTTAAACTTGCCTTATATATTAAGCAAATAGGTCCTGCTGTAAAGCAAAAATGAACTTACAATTCTGTCAGGTTACACAGTTCACTTTATTAGGATTTCATGTGACAGGCCAGCATTAAGTTCAGCATACCTTTAAAGTATAAAGGCTGCATGTATTTTTTAGATGTATTAACTCCTGAAAAAACATTTTAATTTTAATTGCTGTTGATGCCATACAGTTTCTGATAATACAATATTTATCTTGTTTTATTCATATCATACACACCTCCTGTGTTTTCTTTGGTTCATCTAAGGACTTCCCCGTTACACCCTTAAACACACCCGTGTTTTCATTGGTTCATCTAAGGACTTCCCCGTTACACCCTTAAACACACCCCTGTATTATTATTGGCTCATTTAAAGTCTCGCCACTCATGACGACATCCAATCAACATGCCTCGGTCACACCCCGTTGACCCCATGACCTCCCCATCCCCCATAAACCCATGACCCCCCTTAAAGGTCAAAGGTCACCTGTCAAAAAGTTTGACGAAAGGGTGTAGTATTATCTCTTTTGACAGTGTTAAATTGAAGTTTTTCCAATTTTTGAACACCTTTTGTCCTTGCTTAAGTCTGGTCCCCCACAGTTGGTGTCAGGAGTGGGATTTAGTCAGTTAAGGACATTGGTGTATTTTATTTTTTCCCAGTTTTGACCATTTTTGCAATAACTAAGTTAACTAATAAGTTAAACTAGCTCTTTTGCAGAAGTATGATATTAACAGTGAAACCTACAGGCAAAGATTTCGCTCGCTTCAGTTAGAGTCTGAAGAAACTCCAAAAGAGCTCTACATAAGGCTGAAGGAGCTTTATATTAAATGGGTGCAACCTAATGGTAAAACAGTCGAACAAATCAATGAAATAATTATTCTTGAGCAGTATATAAGAATGTTGTCATCAGTGTGGATAAAAGAACATAATCCAAAGACTGCAAAGAAGGCTGCTGAACTGGCTGAAGGGTTTGTGGCTGCTAGGAGGAGGAACTTGTCTTGGGCTTTCCAAAGCTGGAAAAAGGATGGCTGCAAGCAATCATCAGCCCAACAGGTTTCAGCTGTGGGTAAGCCCCCTGTGAAAAGATTTGACACAAAATTTCAGGGGAAGAAGCCTGTCTGTTACTTATGTGGACATAAGTAACAGACAGATGCTCTTAAATTGTCCCAGATGTGTTTTGTTCCCAGGGAAAAGACTCAAAATGCTGGATCAACGCAGCCATTAATGGAGACGTATGTGAAGCTCAACGGTCAGGCACTGAAAGCACTGATTGATACAGGGAGTACACAGACCTTGGTCCAGCAAAGGTATGTTCCACCTCAATCTACTGTATCCATGGTGATGAAAGGAAGTATCCGACAGCAGATGTCAATGTGACCATAAAGGAACAAACTTACCTGCTTAATGTTGGGGTAGTAGATAACTTGCCATTTCCAGTAATCCTCGGCAATTACCTACCAGTGCTTATCAACCTGTTACACCCTCCTCAGTGTAATGTTCCTCTAACTTGGGCTCAAGCAAAGCAGCCTGAGGAAATTGTTTCAGATCTTAGTACCTTGCCATTTCACAATGTGGAATTTTCCACAGAAAAAAATAAAAGTCAGGAAGTCCAAAGGCCTGCGGAGGAAGGAAAAGTTTCAAGGGACGGTGGTAGTTCCTCCTGACACCCCACAGCCTGAGGTACTCAAAGAGTTTAAAATTCCTGGTAATATATTGGAGCTGCAGCACCAGGATTCAAATCTTGTGAAGTATTTTAAAAGAGGCAAAAGTCAACAAAACTGATTTTGTCATTCAAAATGACCAATTAAACAGCTTGTGGCTCCTAAAGCAGTGAGAGAAACCGTTTTGAAGTTGGGCCATTCTATTCCCTGGGCTGGCCACCTGGGGAAGCATAAGACCTTAGCCCATATAAAGCGCTGTTTCTATTGGCCTGGCTTGCGTAGAGATGTGGAGTTTTGCAGGAGCTGTCCAGAATGTCAAATACATCAGCCAGACTGCCCAATAAAGCTCCTCTCCAACCTCTTCCAGTTCTGGGTACACCATTTCAATGCCTGGGCATGGACATGGTGGGACTAGTGTAAAGGAGTGAAGCTGGAAATCGGTTTATGCTGGTGATTGTGGATTACACAACTAAATATCCAGAACTGTTCCTCCTGAAAGTTGTCAAAGTAAAGAATGTTGGATTCTGTTTGGTGCAATTTTTTCCTGAGTTGGCTTTCCTCAGGAAATACTCACTGACCAGGGCACCAATTTTATGTCAAAATTGCTCAAAGATGCGTATCAGTTGCTAGGGGTTAAATTAATTAATTAAGGACTGAGAACAACACCTTAGCATCCACAAACTTATTTTGCCTCTGCATATCTGGATGACATCATTGTTTACAGTAACTGTTGGGATGAACACTTACAACACCTAAAAGTGGTCTTTGAGTGTCTCCAGAAAGCAGGATTGACAGTGAATCCAGCAAAGTGTGCAACTGCAAAGAGGGAGACGGAGTACCTGGGTTTTGTTATTGGAGGACTGGTGAAGCCACAAATTCAAAAAAAGCCATCCAGTCCTAGCCCCTTCCACAGACAAGAAAACAACTTAAATCCTTCTTGGGTAAGTCTGACTGGTACCACAGATTTATTCCCAATTACTCTGCCAGAGCTTCTCTTCTTACAGACATGACCAGTCTTCGGGGCCCAAATGTTCTACTGTGGTCTGATGAAGCTAAGGCGGCATTTAAAAGACATTCAGCAGGCCCTAAGCCGAGATCCTGTGCTCCATTGCCCTGATTTCCAGCAGGAGTTTGTTTTACAAACTGATGGTTCAGATAAAGGTCTTGGTTGTTGTTGCAGGGCCCCCCAAATGACCGCCATCCAATCGCCTTCATCAGCCGAAAGCTTTTTCCCAGAGAAACCCGTTATTCCACTATTGAGAAGGAATGTCTGGCTATAAAGTGGGCTCTGCATTCACTTCGATATTATCTTCTGGGAAGACATTTTGTACTGGAAACTGATCACAAAGCCCTAAAATGGCTGGAGAGGATGAAGGACACAAATAGTCGAATAACTCGCTTGTACCTGGCAATGCAACCCTACAAGTTTGAGGTGCATTACATCCCTGGCAAGCAGAATATTACTGCTGACTACCTGTCCCGCTGTGTCGGTGAGCCTTCAGAGGAGGGAAGTGTGTGGTGGATGCTTCTACCACCACCACAAAGTGTTAGTAATGTTTCATTGTTTTACATTTATTAGTTTCAGATGACACTATACATAAGTTCAAGTTATTTTATGTAGACAGATTTTTAGTTAACATTTGTCTGAATGGTTTACTTATACTTGTTTTTTTTTCTTTGAGGTTCTGCAAACGCAGACCAGCTGGAGGTGGAAGCCAGGAACATACCAATATTCCAAAAGACTGAGGGGGGGGGGGGGACTTCATTTCTTAAAGTTGTTAGTTATTTGGTCACATTAGTATTCACTTATTTGTGTTAAGTTAAAGATTAGTTTGTCATTTATGTTTGTATGTATTTTTTTCCATTTGTTGTTCCTCTTATGTTGTGCCTTCCCCATATGGTGAGTGTAGGTTATTCCACCCCTATTTAAGTAGCCTTTGTTTTTTGTCTGGAGGTCAGTTTTGTTTGAGTTTTGTTACTGTTCAGTTGACCTCAGCTGAGTTGGGCCCAAACTCATGTCATTAATTATCTGAGTTATTTTTGTATCGAAGATGACCTCTTGTTAACTATTTTTGACAGTATTAAATTGAAGTTTTTCCAATTTTTGAACACCTTTTGTCCTTGCTTAAGTCTGGTCCCCCAAAGCTATATTGCATATCAATTATGAGCACAAAAGATTTGATTTGGAATACCTATGTGAGATTGTAAAATGTTGGTACATATTTATTGATTTAATAGTGCTAATATTTTTCTGTTGTAAAATGTGTTGTGTTGGCATGTGGTTCAATGTGATAATATATTCTTTTGTTTGTTCTGTTAAGCTAAAAGCCACAGTGTTTTCCTGATACACGTTATGTCAATCCTGTGTCACTTTTAAGGTGCACACTATAAATTGAGGTGGATTATTACACTGCATTAATACCAGATTAATGGACCGGGTCGCGGGGGCAGGAGACTAAGCAGAAACACCCAGACTGGTCCTCAAACCAGACCCCCTCCGGCCCTTGGCTGCATCTAGAAATCCTGTCCATAAAAGTTATGAACAGGACCGGTGACAAAGGGCAGCCCTGCCGGAGTCCAACATGCACCGGGAACAGGTCCGACTTAGTGCCAGCAATGCGGACCAAACTCCTGCTCCGCTCGTACAGGGACCGGATGGCCCCTAATAAAGGGCCCCCGATTCCATACTCCTGGAGCACCCCCCACAGGGCATCACGAGGGACACGAGCTTTCTCCAGGTCCACAAAACACATGTGGACCGGTTGGGCAAACTCCCATGAACCCTCGAGTACCCTGTAGAGGGTATAGAGCTGGTCCAGTGTTCCACGGCCGGGACGAAAACCACACTGCTCCTCCTGAAGCCGAGGTTCGACCATCGGCCGGACTCTCCTCTCCAATACCCTGGCGTAGGCCTTACCAGGGAGGCTGAGGAGTGTGATCCCCCTGTAGTTGGAACACACCCTCCGGTCACCCTTCTTATGAAGGGGGACCACCACCCCAGTCTGCCAGTCCAGAGGCACTGTCCCCGACCACCACGCAATGTTGAACAGGCGTGTCAACCATGACAGCCCTACAACATCCAGACATTTGAGGTACTCAGGGCGGATCTCATCCACCCCCGAAGCCTTGCCACCGCAGAGCTTTTTAAGTACCTCGGTGACATCAGCCTGGGTGATGAAAGAGTCCAACCAATGCGTGATGGCAGGATTGAGGAGATCCTCGAAGTACTCCTTCCACCGCCCGATAATGTCCTCAGTCGAGGTCAGCAGCCTCCCACCCCCACTATAAACAGTGTTGGCGAAGCAATACTCCTGAGGCGCCGGACGGTTTGCCAGAATCGCTTCGAGGCCAACCGGTAGTCCTTCTCCATGGCCTCACCAAACTCCTCCCAGGCCCGAGTTTTTGCCTCTGCCACAGCCCGGGCCACAGCACGCTTGGCCTCACGGTACCCATCAGCCGCCTCAGGAATCCCACAAGCCAACCACAGCCGATAGGACTCCTTCTTCAGCTTGACAGCATCCCTTACTGCCGGTGTCCACCACTGGGTTCTGGGATTGCCGCCGCGACAGGCACCGCAGACCCTACAGCCACAGCTACGGGCAGCTGCATCGACAATAGATGCGGAGAACATGGTCCACTCGGACTCTATGACTCCAACATCCCCCGGAATCTGGTGAAAGCTCTCCCGGAGGTGGGAGTTGAATACATCCCTGGCCGAGGGCTCCGCCAGACGTTCCCAGCAGACTCTCACTATGCGCTTGGGCCTGCCAAGTCTTTCCGGCTTTCTCCTTCTCCAGCGGATCCAACTCACCACCAGGTGGTGATCAGTGGACAGCTCAGCCCCTCTCTTCACCCGAGTGTCCAAAACATGCGGCCGAAGGTCTGCTGATACGACAACAAAGTCGATCATTGACCTCCTGCCTAGGGTGTCCTGGTGCCAAGTGCACTGGTGGACACCCTTATGTGTGAACATGGTGTTCATTATGGACAATCCATGACTAGCACAGAAGTCCAATAACAAAGCACCACTCGGATTCAGATCGGGGAGGCCATTCCTCCCGATCACGCCTCTCCAGGTGTCACTGTCGTTTCCCACATGGGCGTTGAAGTCCCCCAGCAGAATAATGGAGTCCCCGGGAGGGGGACACCAAGAAGGTCAGGTATTCCACTACCGCTCGGCCCGTAGGCCGAAACGACAGTCAGAAACCTATCCCCAACACGAAGGAGCAGGGATGCGACCCTCTCATCCACTGGGGTAAACCCCAACACGAGACGGCTGAGATGGGGTGCAACAAGCAAACCCACACCAGCCCGCCGCCTCTCCCCGTGGGCCACTCCAGAGTAGTAGAGAGTCCAGCCCCTCTCAAGGAGATGGGTTCCAGAGCCTACGATGTGTGTGGAGGTGAGCCCGACTATTTCTAAGCGATATCTCTCAACCTCCCGCACAAGCTCAGGCTCCTTCCCCCCCAGTGAGGTGACATTTCACGTCCCTAGAGCCAGCCTAAGCATCTGGGGATCGGGCCGCCGAGGTCTCCGCCTTCGTCCACCACCCAATCCTCTTTGCACTGGTCCCTCACGGTTCCCCCTGCAGGTGGTGGGCCCACTGGGGGATGGCCTCACGTCTCCCGTTCGGGCTTGGCCCGGCCGGGTCCCGCGAGGAGCAACCCGGCCACCAGGCGCTCTCCGGCGAGTCCCGACCCCAGGCCTGGCTCGTGGGTGGGACCCGGGCTCCGCCGTACCGGGCAACGTCACGTGCCCCGATATATTAGTCGTCATGAAGGATTCTTGAACCGCTCTTTGTCCGACCCGTCACCTAGAGCCTGTTTGCCATGGGAGACCCTGCCAGGGGCATTTAAGCCCCAGACAACATAGCCTCTAGGATCATTTGAGCACTCAAACCCCTCCACCACGTTAAGGTGGCGGTTCAAGGAGGGGAAACACCAGATTAACCTATTTTAAATTGGTTATGGGTAAATTTGGAATATTCTTGAATTTTATTTTACAATGAGGATTGTTTTGAATACATTGTGAACATATTAGATAGCAGTGTTAGTGGGCTGTATGAGTTAGAGTTTAGGTTCTAAGCTGCTTATTTCTGACCTTACCCATAGGTCAGGTTTTTATCGCATTCATTGAAAACTGTGACAAACCAAGGATCCTCACTCCAGTACTGGATGGCGAGCACCAGCCCATAGGAGTTGACCGAACTGGTAGCTTATAACCTGACTAATTATAAACGACACAAATGCACTTATTTTTTTTTTTTAAAGATATGTTTTTTGGCACTAGTGGCCCCCATTTTGTACTTTTTGACAGTAGGCAGACAGGAAAGGGGCAGAGAGAGGGGGAGACACCCAGCAAATGTCACCAGGTCTGGGACTCGAACCCGGGACAGCCGCCCCGAGAACTACAGCCCCGGCTGCGCGCTCCGCCCCCACACCATCAGCACGTGCCGACAAATGCACATTTGACATTGAACCAACTCGACGACAACAAAAGACATTGAAAGGACAAAAAGGACTAGACGAAACAGGGTATATATACATTTTTTTCCAAGCGCGCTCTAAGTTTTTTTGTTAAACTTAATGTGCACAGCCAACTAGAAACTGCAAGGAAATACAAAATACTCTTCTCTTGCACCTTGTGTATGTCTTTTCTGTTGTTCGGCGACTGTGGCTCAGTAGGAAGAGTAGTTGTCTTGCAATCAGAAGGTTGTGGGTTTGATTCCAGCTTCCTCCTACCATATGTCGATGTGACACTTAACCTTTGAAACCACAACATTTGAGCGGTCTGTATGACTGGAATAGTGCTATATAAGTTCAGTCCATTTACCATTTAAACACCCTAGGATCCCACGAATCTAGAACCTGTCTGATCTGGACCATCCTTTTTTTATCCTGGTACCAAGGTTAAGGGTACTACTTTACCTTCATACAAAAGGATCAAGCTAGTGCCCAAAGGGCTACAAACATTTTTCCCAAAATTCTGAAATCTGCAGCTGTGATTTAAAAATTTACAAAAAATCCATTCAGGCATCTCCTCTGTTTTTTTCAAAGGTTGTGGAAAAACCAGAAGCTTAACAGCTGGTAGAACATCTCCAGTCTAAAGCCCTCCTGCATCCCATGCAGTTCAGTTTACAGAATGCATATATATAATATACTGATAAAAGGATATTTCCTTTTATCAGTTTGACTTTAATGTAATTATATCAATTAAAATGCAAAAAGGTAGGATGCCTTAACCTTTATTTCCAAGTGTTCCTCTGAAAAGTCTACCTTTCAAGGCTCTTTCCCTTAGTCTTGTCTGTATTCCACACAATCCAGTAGGTGCAGGTAAAAGAATATATTCTCAGACTAGTGAAAGGTTATATTTCTGTTACACTCCCCATGCAATTTAAATATGTAAAGTTTATCCTAAAAGTGAACATGATTTGGATAGTGTTGACCATAGGAGGAGGATGTTGTCCGGTTGCTCTTATATTCAGGCATCACCATATCATGTCAGTACCATTTAATGACAGACTTTGTAGAGTTTTTACACCCGATGCCCAGGGAACATACAATTTTTACCCTTAGGTCCCGAAACGGTACTGCTTATAAAAGTGTAATAAAAATTGAATATAATTTTTTCCCACTTTCACTGCATCAAGTCTTTTCAGCAACTTCAGAACTATCCATAAATGTAATATTTTTCATATTATTAAAATCTTTTATATGTTTTTATGCCTTTTCATCTGAAAAAAGGGGTAAATAACACAATGTGTAATATTTTGCAAAAATAAACACTAAAGTGGAATAGTTTGGATGTGGCTGTTACAGCCTTGACTAGGTAAAACATTTATAACAATATTGATTTTGAGGCATTATTATTTTTGAAGCAATTAAGAGTTTAATGCAAAAACTTGCACTTTTTACCCCTTAGGTCCTAAATGGTAATGCTTATAAAATTGTAATAAAAATTTTACCAGACCAGACCTGGGGCAAAGAATCCTGAAAGGCCTTCAAAAACAGGAGTCACTCTATAAGAGCAATCGAACAGCCGCCTCCAGCTGGTTTCCAGCTCCTCTTTATGCTTCTGCTGATTACTCCTCACGAGCTGCAGCTGTGGGGTGCAGGCCTGCCAATCCACCCTGCACAGAAGGTAGGAGGAAGAGACAGACCCAACCAACCTGCACACAGCCCTGGGAGTATGACAGAATGGCTATGTGCACCAAGGAAAATGTCAAAAAACATGCAAACGGTGGTCAGCACTTATAAAACAAGTTTCAGTCCTTTAACAGTAAAAGTTTTTCCATTAATTATTGAAAAGATTATAATTTTAATTTTATAATTTATAGTTATAATTTAATTTTGTAATTCTACATGCCATTTTGATACAATGTAAATAAAATATTTTATTTTATTCCTCATACATTGTTATATTTTGAAAGATAACTGCCTCGTATCCTGTCTACTTTTTGATTGAATAAAAATCACTCAAAATCTAGATCTGCCAGAGTTATGAACCATTTTGGGCTTAACTTTATTCAGTGTTTATTTTATTTTATTATTACTGTTTTTCTTTATTGTGTGAATGCCTTCAGCAGTCACACAATAAAGAAAACTGTTTATAAACACTCTTTATTGTGTGAATGCAGTAGGCATTCACTTTTATTGTGTTCCTGTTTCTCTTTATTATTATGTATATCTAACACTTTTCTTGGCACCTATCTCGTCCTTCATTCTTTGTGCTATTTCAGCCATTCAACTTTTAAAATGTTCAGCTCATTTAGGACATTACGGCTATGACTTTTGGTATTAATACTTTTTAAAATATTCAGCTTTTTGTACCGATTTTTGGCCCATTGAAATGAATAGAAAATCGTAAAAACTCTGCAAAGTTCAGCTAAAACTTTGTGCTCTTTCACAGCTTACTATTTCTACATACTTTCAGCTAGAAATCCCATTCAACTTTTAAAATGTTCACAAGCCATTAAGCTATCTTCAAATACTTTATGTAGACACATGAAAATCTCCAGGATTGTTTTCGAGTTGTTAGATGTTGTTCGAGAGCATGTTCAGGCATTTTTGTCTTTTTTTCCATTTTTCACTTTCTTTTCACCTAGTGTTGTGCCTTTAATATTTCAACAACAATGTGTTAATATTCTTGTTCCCCTGTCTGTTCTGAGAAAAACGGTCCAAGAATGACGTCGATAGCCCTTATGGTTTCCGTGTTATGGGCGGTAGTTCAGGAGCATGTGCCTCCATGTTAAAATGCCAGGCCATGATGAGACGATAGTGAGGTGCTGTGTTAGCAGTGTTGACAGGTGAGAAATGTAGGATTATCGTACTAGAGACATAAAATTATCGTATTTTGAGGAAATTGTCCGACACTAATCATAACCAAATTACAAAAAGGGTTGAATAGCGTCTAACAGGCACTCACAGCTTTGTGGCGTCAGTACGGAATTAATTAATCAGCAGCCCCACAGTGCCTGGCACTTCTTTTCTTTTCCTCACTCATGGTGCGGGCGCAGTGGACTATTCAGCCAATCATAGCCATTGTTCTGAGGCAAACGCATACAAGTGACTCGTAGGTCACATTTAGGAAAGCACGATTGGCTGGAATTCCCAGCATCTGACACAGATGCCTTCAGGGTTCACAAAAAACTCAGACACAGTTGCGACAGGCTGATGACAACCGATTACAACCACACATTCACGAAATGGTCAAATTATCGTATATGTGGCCTTTTTTTGAGATTATTGATCGTACATCGCACAGAGAGCAAAATTGTCGTACAAATACGATAATTATCGTACACCTGGCAACACCGTGCATTAGAAATGCTGCAGGTGTCAAGTTACACTGACACTCTTTGCTGATTGGCTGATTCACTCTTCACTGTTCTATTTATAGCTCTGTGTATCTTGCACTGTATATGTCTGTATGTGACTCTGCGTCTCTTCTCTCCCTGTCTCCTACTCAGACACACACAAGAGCCCTGACACACACACACACACACACACATCCATAGATTACATTCATTATTCAGAACCAGGTAGAAACTCTATCAGAGCCTTGTCCAAACTCCATCAAAAGCAGGAAGAAAGGTCCATCAGAACCAGGTACAGACCTCTACCAGAACCAGGTCCAACATCCCTCAGAACCTGGAACTAATCTCCATCAGAACCAGTTAGGAACCCTCCATTACAACCATATCCAAAATCAATCAGAACCTGGAACAAATGTCCATTAGAACCAGAACCAAACTCAATCAGAACCAGGAACAAATCTCCATCAGAACATTGTATAAATCTTCATCAGAACCAAATACAAACCTCAATCAAAACCAGTTGGAAACTCTATCAGAACCAGAAAGAAACATTCATCAGAACCAGGTCCAACGTCCATCCGAACCTGGAACAAATCTCCATAAGAACCATACCTAAACTCCATCAGAACCAGGAAGAATTCTCAATCAGGACCAGTTAGGAACCCACTATCAGAACCAGGTCCAAACTCAATCAGAATCATAAAGAAACCTTTATCAGAACCAGTTTCAAAATCCATCAGAACTTGGAACAAATCTCCATCAGAACCGGACCCAAACTCCATCAGAACCAGAAGGAATTCTCCATCAGGACCAGTTAGGAACCCACTATCAGAACCAGGTCCAAACTCAATCAAAACCAGAAAGAAACCTCTTTCAGAACCAGTTCCAAAATCCATCAGAACCTGGAACAAATCTCCATCAGAACCAGACCCAAACTCCATCAGAACCAGTTAGGGACCCTCCACCAGAGCCAGGTCCAAATCGCTTTCAGAACGAGGAGGAACCTTCTATGAGAACCGGGTGCAAACTCCATCAGAACCTGGCAAAAATCTCCATCACTACCAGGAAAAAAATCTCTATCAGAACCAGGTACAAACCTGTATCAGAACGGGTCCAAACTCTATAAGAGCCAAGGAGAAACATCCACCAGAACCAGATACAGATCTCCAGCAGAACCAGATCCAAACATCATCAGAACCAGGAAGAAACCTTAATCAAAACCAGGTCCCGACTCCAGCAGAACCTGGCAAAAATCTCCATAAGAACCTTGAACAAGCATCCATCAGAGACAGGTCCAAACTATCAGAACCAGGTACAAATCTTCATCAGATCCAGGAGGAACCCTCTATCAGAATCAGGAACAAACCCCCATCAGAACCAGAATGAAACCACTGCTCTGTTACTTATGATGATAAGGCCATCTTCATAGGTCCCAGGGGAGCATCAAAACAGCGACCATGTGATGTCAGCTACTTAAACAGCTACTAATGCTGTTCCATCATCTGAACAAGAGTTAATAATTTTAAAGGGCAATTTCATAGACTTTTGAATATAGGCTGTAGTAAACATTAGCATTTTAGCTAATTTTAGCTTATACGTTGCTTTTTGCATAGTAGATGGGGTAAATTAATATCAGCCTTCATGCTAGAGATAGCCAATATGCTAATGTTAGCATTTTAGCTTCTCTTTCTCCTCTATTCTCTCTTAGCTGAAGAACACTTTTGCCTTTTTTAGGCAATTTCTTGTTTGTTTTTGTGTTTCTTCGGCGTATTTGTTGCTAGTTCATTTATAGTTCCCGTCATTTATGCAGGCAGGTACAGACCAAAACAAATATTTCTCAGTTTGTCCATGCTGACCAATAGAAATGCGCTTGGTTGTGAGACATTGACCAATAGAAATGGGATTATTAACATCTACGCTGACCAATAGAAATGCGTCCTCGCTCCACGCTTCAGAGGACGCTTGCCTCCGGGGTTAGCATTAGAAAAGAATGTTATTCGTAAAACGTACCCTTCAAAACAAAAATGGAAAAAATAACATTTTAAAAAACAGCACATCGCAAAAATGAAGGTTCAACTTTTGCATACACATTGTAAATTACTTTCAAAACGTTTTTTTTTTTTTTTTTAAATTGTAAAGTTTTTCAAAGTTCCATTTTTACAACATTGTTTTTCTGAACCTTCCATTTTTGGAAGGCATTGTTTGCTTGCAATAATTTTGGAACAATTTTCTCTCTATAAATTAAGTAACAAGGGATGGATGGGGGGTGGGGCTCTGGGTTACATGAAACCATGACATTAAACATCAATAGAGCAGAAGTCCTACTCAACAATAATTTGTGTCAGGAAAAACATACAACAATTAAATTATAGCTGGTAGAAATACCTACTTGAAGCTTTAAAGAACAAAAAGTTTAAGAGGTGTAAAGAAATAATGTTTATTTCAAACAGGATCAGTACAATGGAGATAATGATAAAAAGGACTGTCCTTATTTAACTTTTGCAAAGTTGCTGAATCCGGTCTGCCAGTTCCAAGCAGTGTAAGATTCTGACTCTCTCTCTGTCAAGTTCTTCAGGACTCACTTGACCTGACAACTTGGCAGAGAAGTGGATCAGATCTTGCATAAAAAGTCCAACAGTCCCTTTAGGTGCCGAGGGAATCTGGGTCACAGCAAAGTCATCAAACACAAAGTTGACCTTCTTTGTCCTTAAGAGACCATCTTGCCGTTCCTCAACCCACGTCAAAGGTCTAAAAAAAAACAAAAAGAAAGTTTACATTAAGTTCTGAAAATGGTTTGATGTTCTCTGTCTATTTTGGTAAATACAATGGAAATTATTGTTGTATAGTCCAGGATGAGCCTCAAATATCTTCTAAGAATTTCCTGAACACTTCTATCAGCCCCCTAAACTATGAATATTAGGATATAAAACCATGTGATTTTGATAGAAAATATGTTCTAGTCTTTAGTGTGGTTGCTACTCGTACATTCTCAGCTGGCTCAAAACTACAAATAATTATGTGCTACCCTTTCAAAACCTGTTTCAGTCAGTTTTAATTCAATTCAATCTGTCTTACAGCACATCTGAAGAAGCCTTTGTCTGAAGACACTCTGATGTTGTACAACAGTCCCATGAAGAGATGCTTAGGGTTCTCCATAATGTTCTTATGACTAATCCTTCTTTGCACAATGATCTCCAGAGGTTCCAGAGGAGTCCCCAGAACAGAACCAGCTTTCTTTATTAGCTTGTTGAGCATTTTTAAGTCTGGCTGTGATGCTGCTACCCCAGCAGATGATGGCAGAAGAGATCACACTCTCCACAACAGACTTATAGAAGATCTGCAGCATCTTGCTGCAACCCTGAAGGAGCTAAGCTTCCTCATGAAGTACAGTCTGCTCTGTCCCTTCTTGTAGACAGCTTCACAGTTGAATCTCGACTCCAGTCAGTTGTCCAGGTGAACACTGAGGTATTTATACTCCTATACCACCTCCACTTCTTCTCCCATGATGGAAATAGTGTTAGTACTATCCCTGTTACTCTTAAAATCTACAATAATCAGTTTTCTTTGGTACCGGAACAAGACAGGAGGTCTTCCGATACACTGGAACTTTCTCCTGGGTCAAGCTAAGGTTCAAGATGGGCTGCAGAGTTGCTTTACCTGTTATACTTTTTTTTATAGTGTTTTTGTTACTCTACTGTTAAAGGATTTTTTTCCCTTTCTGTGTTATTTAGAGACATTTACAGTCGACCAAAGTCTACATGGCATTGCTGCATGCTGCTCGGTCATGGAAAAATAACAGTTTGCCAAAGATGAACCTGCCATTTTCAGGAAGACATCACATAGTCCCAATGCACAGCTAAATACACAGACCAACTTTAATTACACTGTATCTCAATATTTCTTCATTCATTAATTCATCTTCTATACCACTTATTCCATAGGGGGTCGGAGGGAAGCTGGTGCCTATCTCCAGCAGTCTACGGGCGAGAGGTAGGGTACAACCTGGACAGGTCGCCAGTCCATTGCAGGGCAACACAGGCGAAACAACCATGCACACACTCATTCACACACCTAAGGACAATTTAGAGAGACCAGTTAACCTAACAGTCATGGTTTTGGACTGTGGCAGGAAGCTGGAGTACCCAGTGAGAAACTATGCATGCACGGGGAGAACATGCAAACTCCATGCAGAGTCGAACCCAGGACCTTCTTGCTGCAAGGCAACAGTGCTCCCAACTGCACCATCGTGCAGCCAAGGTATCTCAATATTATTTTACTTTAATACTTTTTAGCACAACAGCTTAGGCATCAGTAGGTTTTACTCAAGCTTCCTCAGCTATTTGCCAGCTGTTCTAATCACTATGCTTCAGCAACTGCACAATAGAGAGAGTAGACAGCATTAAGTTCTTCACAGTGCAGATGTCTGCAGTATGCTTTGTGATAACATTTTAAAGATTTTGGATTCCAGTAATCTAGTAATCCATGTCCTTCTTTTAGCATCTTGCGTTCTGCTGTCAAGGTGAACTCGCTCTGATTACCCCTTAATATCGCGGGCGTTTTTTTAATTGTACTCCACTTGTAGACTTTTCACCACAGTGGAATGGCTGATTTCTTCTGAGACCTCTTTAAATCCCTTACTAGACTCAGAAACTGAAACAATCTTCTTTCTGAAGGCCTCAGGCAGCTCCATGAATCTCACCAGTCAGGAGCAAACCAAACTAAATGTCAATATAATTTAATTGGTTTATATGGCGCCGATTCACAACAAATGTAATCTCAAGGCACTTTACAAAACAAACGGATCACAAATATTCAGGACAATTATACAACTGGATTCAGAGTCAGTTATATATGTTCCAATTTAATACTAACGAAAAAACACTGCAGTCAAGTATGGTTTACTATGGCAATTCGTAAAATGTTTTCTGTCAAAGAAAACTAGCCGACTGCTTCTCGTCACTGACCTGATGTGATGCACCTTTGTGATTTTAACAATTTTATTCCAACTTATGGTTCACCTAAAATAGCATTTTTTATAGTTACAGAAAATGTAATCAGGTTTTTTCTTTTTAATTGTTCACTTACATTAATGAGACAAGCACATTATTTTTTACATTGTAAAGGACATTGTTTTGCTTTTAAACACTCTGGACACCTGTGACCAGCCAGATTTCAGACAATAAACTAGAACTGTGTGAACAAAGGCAGCTTTATTCACACAGACTTATTTTAGCTCATCTAGCTCTGATTTTAATATACAGTTGATATTGCAAGGAAATGAATCCCTGGGTTTTAGGAATAATGAAGGCAGTAGATAACTAGACATATCTCTGGCTATTAACCCAACTGCAGCAGAAATTAAAATAATATACTGAAAAGTCTGTGTTTTGGTTTTCAAATGTGCCAGGAAAAAGCAGGGCTGCTTATATTTCCTTATAATAAAGGAAAGCTGAAAGAGAACGCTGAAAATACAACTAATCTAATAGACGTATGTCTGCTGTAAACACTGATGTAAGATGACAAGATGATGTTTAACCTGCTGTTAGAAGTTAGCAGCTGCGCCGTCATCTTGCTGTAGCCTTTTCCAGCATCCTGTTCAAAAGTTGCTGCTGTTACTGAAAGCTCACCAAACAAGTCAACCAGCCAACAAAGGCGAGCGATTCCACTGAATGCTGGAAAACCAAATCCAGGCTTTAGAGTTCCACCTGAAACAGAACAGGACGTACTTTAAAAAGGCTGTATTTTTATTTAAAACAAAACAAATACTTAATATACTTAATAATACTTAAAAGTGTTACTTTTGTATATTTTTTGTTGTTGCAAAGGTTTTACTTTAAAAGTTATTTTTAACTACCTGTACATACATAATGAATACACAAATAGGCACATTTCCTTTTTATAAAGTTTAAAAATATATGTGTGCCTCCCTTGAACAATGACCTTTCTTCCATTGCCCTAAAAACACTTTTGAATTAATTTTTTTATAGAGAAAAGGACACCAAGGAAGAGAAAAGGAGAATGAGATGAAGAGAAGAGCAGCTACAACAAGGAAAAGTGAATCACTGTATACTGCTTTAGTTTTGCCTTTTTTTTTTTTTTCCAAAGGGGTGACGATAGCTCAGTTGGTTCAAACCCCAGCTCTATACAGCTCAATCCTTGAGTCTTTGGGCAAGACACTTCATCTGACTTCCCTGCTGATGGTGGTCAGAGGGCTCAGTGGAGCCTCACCTCTGTCAGTGTGCCCCTGGGCAGCTGTGGCTACATTGTAGCTCACCACTGTCAGTGTATGAATGGCTGAATGGCTGATTGTAGTGTAATGCGCCTTGGGGTTTCTGGGGATTTGTCAAAGTGCTGCACAAGTGCAGGCCATTTACCATTGTCTTACGTAACAGTGTGGAAATGTAGATAAATCTCTTGCCTCTTACCAGTAAAATGAAGAGAACCTTCTAGCAGGACTTTACCATCTACTTCTTTCTTTAGCAGTTTGTAATCTTCTGTCAGCAGCTCAATGTGCTCCTCATGTAGAATCACTCCTACAGATAAACACAGAAAAACACCTGAAGCTGTTCACATCCCTAAACTGTTGCAGGTGTTAAACTGACCTCGCTTCTGTTATGAAAATATTTTTGTCAATTAAGAATATCAGACGTTATTTTTAGAGTTTTCTAATGTAGCCCAAACACGAATAGTGTTGATAATATTTCAAAACAAGAACAATGTATTTCAGTGTATTTAATATACTTTTGGGAGGGGTACATTTTAAAACTGAACATTGAACATACAGGTTAATAGTAGTATTATAAAACCAATACAACTCACCTTTTTTCTGGGCTAAATCCCAAAGTTCAACAGCAGCCTTGTAGGAGAGGGTCATGGGATACTCGACACAGACGTGCTTCCCTGCTTCCAGAAACATCCTAGGGAAAGAAGAAAGTAAAACAGCAGAAGTTGCAAAAGTTTAATGAAAAAGAAAGAAAAAGAAGGCAAACACAAATCATACTATTAACAAACAAAAGCTATTTATTTTCCTGCTTAGAATCACTAATATAAGCAAATTCAATTGAGTCTATTTATATAGCATCAATTCACAACTAGTAATCTAAAAGCACGTATAAAATTAATTGCAATTAAGCCACATTTTCCTCGTCCTTTTTTTCCATGTTCACAAGCTCCAATAAAAGTTCATCTGCCTAACCAAATATAACATTGGCAGAGTTTTAATGCATGGCATCTGATATATTATAGCATAGTAAGTGTTGCATCCAAGCAGTCCTTGAGTTGTGATATTGCAAAAATTACATTTCAGTATATTGTGCAGCTCTATATCAACACAATCCAAACCTAGTTCATTTTGTCCAATCCAATTTATTCAAATAAAATTAAGTCTAATACAGTCACATTCTGTACAAATAGTTCCTTTCCCCACAATTCATACAAAAACGTTGAATGTGGAAGAACGCTAAAAAGCAATCAATCAAACTCAAATCAGTCAAGATATATTTATATTGCACCTTCCAACAATGCCTTGCATTGGCCAAGGTGCTTTGCAAAATAAAACAAATGCAGAATTTAAAAAAATTGTGTCAAGTTAACACTAGAAATAAAAACAACATTAGAAAGAAGAAAATTTAAAACACTAAAAATCTAATGTCAGAAGCCTTTTTAAATAATAAGATCTTAAGTTTAGCCTTCTCCAGCAGATGTTGACCAGCACACTGGGCTCTACTGGGTTTTTGGGATTTCAAAAGTTCAGCTAGGTAGGGCGGTGCAAGGCCATTCAGTGCTTAAAAACAAACAGCAGCAGTTTAAACTGTTTCCTGAACCAAACCAGAAACCAGTGGAGAGATAAAATAAATAGAAGTGATATTTTCATGTTTACATGAGTTATTCAATGAATGAGCAACAGAATTTGGTACAAGTTGTAACGGGGGATTTTCAAATGATGTAGCACTTCGCGATCGCCATCTTGGGTGGCAGCTGCAGCCTGTTTTCGTTGTTTGTTGTGTTCGGCCAGCAAGTCCGTTATCTCTCCAGGGAAAAGCTATGCTGATGTCATGGACCCTATGGAGAAGAAGCTAATCAGCCTGGATGCTCGTCTCGCACTGGTGAAAGTTCTCCATGGGTAATTTTATGCTCTGAAGGAGTGTCTAGAGTTTAGCCAGGAACAACTCGCTTTGCTCACAGCTGAGAAACAAACGCTGAGGGGTAGAGTGAAGACATTCCGATGGAATGACGCAGCTGTGAAGGAGACCATCCTGGATATACAGGCTTGGGGCATGTTGGACAACCTTGTCTTCTCTGGCATCCCAGAACGGGCAGAGGAGGACGCTGAATACACAGTCCGTGAATTTCTCCAAAGTCAGCTGAAACTCCCAAGTGACGAGGTAAAAAGCATCACTAAGAAGCCTGATCCCAACCGACCTCGGGCAACTGTAGCAAAATTCGAGCACTATAAGCATAAAGATCAGGTCAGAAGTGGGGGCAGAGAGCTGCGGGGAACATACTTCGGCGTTAATGACCAATTCCCAAAGGAGATCCTCGATTGGAGGAGAGTTTTATTCCCAATCAGGAAGAAATATATCACCAAAGGCACCAGAGCTACAGTGGCTGTGGATATACTTTGTCAATGGTCAGTTGTTCAGGGACCAGGAGATCACTCCGTGGCTTTATTAGGAGCAACAGCAGGTTAATCTAAAACATGTAACAGTGGTTACTGGCAAATGTAATCTAATGTAAAACACAGCTCAGCATGATGTTTACATTGTTTGATGTGGGCGGGGTCAAGGCTGGGCTTTTGGGTATCTGCTCCTTTTTGTCTCCTCATATCTACCTCTCATTTACCCTCCTTACCGCACCTCTCTGTCTTTTTTCTTTCTGTCACACACAAACATGCACACTTACACAAATATTTCTTAACATAACGTTATAACTCTCACCCTCTCTTATCCCCAGGACCTTCCTAATTTTTTGTCTTTTCTCTGCTATATCTCTGCTTCTAGACTTCATATCAGGCAACCCCAAACACTAACTATGATTTCACTTGGGTCTATCTGTTTCTATGGTGACGTGCGCTGTCCAACTTTAGCGACACACATCACAACTATGGGTACGCTAAGGTTTGTCACATGGAATGTGCAGGGAGCTGGTACCAGAGAGAAAAAGTTAAAAAAAATGTAATCATCTTAAAAGACTACAGGCAGACGTCTTATTACAAGAGATTCATAAATCTGCCACAGCTGCAAATTATCTTAAATCACCAGAGTTTCCTAATTTGTTTTCTGCCTGCTATAATTCTAGGCAAAGAGATGTAGCAATCTTAATTCACAAAAACTTAACTTTACAGTATTAAAAAAGGTACAGACCCAGAGGGTAGATTTATAATAATAAAAATAGCTATACATAACCGAAAGATATATATTGTCAGTATATATGCCCCAAACATTGATAACATTCTTCCATTCTTTTTTTCTTCACTGTTTAAACACTTGGATTGCTCACTTCTTCTTGAGGGCGATCTCAACATTGGTCTAAATGAAGAATTAGGCTGAGCACAACAGGGACAGGCACAGTTGGCAATCAATAAATATAGTTAAACAGTACACGAGTGATTACAGACTTTGCGCTGCATGACAATCTCTTCATCTAATCACAGAGAATATCACTTTCTTCTCATGTTCATCATCTTACTATCGTGGGTCTTAGTCAGCAGCTGGTTGTTGACTGACATTTCAGACACTAAGATACAGCCTATAGCTGTCAGCGATCATGCTCCAATCTCCTTAAATCTAGTAAAGGAGAAGAAAACCCACAAAGCAACTATGAAGGTTTATACACATGCTAAGACGAGGATTTCAAAATGTAAAGAGAATTCGGGGTGTTTGGGTTCTTGGGGGTGTTTTTTTGTGTTTGATGTGTTCCGAGATAAGAATACACCCTTTCGTCACAAAATTTGGAACAGGTGACCTTTGACCTTTAAGGGGGGTCATGGGTTATGAGGGATGGGGAGGTCATGGGGTCACGGGGTGTGACCGAGGGGGCGTAACCGTGCATGTTGATTGGATGTCGTCATGAGTCGCGAGACCTTAATGAGCCAATAATAATACAGGGGTGTGTTTAAGGGTGTAACGGGGAAGTCCTTAAATGAGCCACAAATAAAATACGGGGTGTGTTTAAGGGTGTAACGGGGAAGTCCTTAATCAGCCAATAATAATACAGGGGTGTTTAAGGGTGTAACGGGGAAGTCCTTAGATGAACCAATGAAAACACAGGGGGTGTGTATGATATGAATAAAACAAGACAAATATGGTATTATCAGAAACTGTATGGCATCAGCAGCAATTAAAATTAAAATGTTTTTCAGGAGTTAATACATCTAAAAAAACATGCAGCCTTTATACTTTAAAGGTATGCTGAACTTAATGCTGGCCTGTCAACATGAAAATCCTATAAAGTGAACTGTGTAACCTGACAGAATTGTAAGTTCATTTTTGCTTTACAGCAGGACCTATTTTGCTTAATATATAGGCAAGTTTAAATCGGTCAAAAATACAAAGACCTAAAAAGTAAATAAAGATAATGATTCCCTACCCCAATAGAATGAGCAGACCGTCCGCTTCAGCATAAAAACATCATAAAGAACACCAATCCGAGGCCCTCCTCTGCTAAATGTTTTAGTAAGAGACAATCTGCTCCATTGTTGTGTGTATGTGTGTGTGTGTGGGTGTGGTGTGTGTGTGGTGTTGTGTGTGTGTTGTGTGTTTTGTGTGTGTTGATTGGAGCTCTGGCTACCCGTCCAAAAGTGTCAGGCAGATGTTCATGAAAAGGTGGGGGCACTGCCTAATTGCCTATGTCAAAGTGGTCCTGCACCAGTGTCAGAGGTCACTGGTGTCTCACCGGGAATCACATGCTTTGTCGCACAAGTAAGTGAGTTATATACCTTAAGTACAATCCTTTCCATATGTAGGGGGGTAATTGGTAATTGGACATCTTCAGCATTTCAGGAGGGGGCATTGTCTATAAAAAATTACTTTCAGAATAACCCAGGACAGGAGAGACATCAGTGGTTTCAACAAGCTCAACAGCGTCAACTCAGGCCTAAAAAGGTTCAAACTTGTTACACTGAAAAAATACTATTAGAACTCTAGTTTAAACTTGTTGCATGAAAAATACCAGTACAGAAAAAACAATGTCGGTACATATTTAGAGAAAAGAAATTTCTGGACTTCTTCAACCTGCTTCTAACGATTCACAGAACTACAATACCGTCTTTACAAGTAAGTAATAATCTTTAAGAAAATCATTAATTGCATGTGAATGTTCTCTAATATTTTTTAATTTATATATATATATATTTTTGTTCTTTTTTATTAGACCCGCTGATGATTTTGGATTTTATCTTGACAAAAGCGAATACGGTATTTATGTTAAATGCAACAACATTTTATAGTTAACGAATAAATAAGCTAACACGAACGAATCTACTCATAGAATTGATGACAGAGCAAAACCGAATGAACACGTTGGAGGGGTTGCAGACCTGAATCGAGCTTCTCCCAAACAGTCAAAGTGAGAAGACGGCTTATCACTAAAAAAAAACAAGATCCAATTACATCTGGATCTTCTTCTATCAAAGAAGAGAGAGAGTCTGATGCCTTAAATACGCCACCGAAAATTATCGTCATTTCCCCTGAAAGCACACCTGATAAAACTGCCAACTGCTCTCGGGAGAGAGAGTAAGTTCCAAAAACTATTTGTTTTGTTTTGCGGTTGAATGTGGAATATTAGAGAATTGTTTAAGCCACAGATAAAAAGGGTTACAGTTTAACGGAGGACGTATCTCTGAAGAAAGAAGAAAAAGTAGAAGAAGCAGCTTTGATCAAGCAAAAACTAATAACGAAATTGGAATACAGCCATCAGCTGTGGAACGGGAAGGTGAGTAAAAATAAATAAATAAAAATAATAACATCTATATTTTTTTTAAAGCAAGCATAGTTCAATAAAATAATATAATATAAATCTGTTTACAGATTCACCTAAAGATGCGGCCCTGAACCTGCCCACCAGAAGGGCACTTTTCAAAGATCAAGACGGTGTTTCACACAAGCGCATCAGTCCAGTGCAACAAGAAGCGAAATCTGGAGCTATTTTCGCACAGAAACGCCCTCCAAGTAAGTTAAAGTATTTCAAAATTCGTTTATAAGCCTACAAGTATTAAATTTATTGGGAATCACTTCCTCCTTAAAAACTTGCTTATTTTTAAAACTATTACTATGGTTTATTTAAGAGCGCTGTGATGCGCAGCATAAGGTAATATTTTATTTTGTTTTCACAGAATATCTAACCCCAGCGAAAAGGCAGCGGCTCTCTGATCTGCATACCAGAGCAACCCTTGTTAAAGGATTAATGAACGGTACGTTTAATTCTTACCTACTGGATTAATTCGAATTCCTTTTGTTTTTCAACTTTAATTTGTTTATTTCAATATTTTTTTTTTTTATATTATCCATTCTCTTTACAGAGGTAACGTTGATGATAAAGAAGATTCGGTCCGGAAGCAGTTCGGTGACATCAAAATGATTTTAAACTGAACTGATCACTGTGTTTTTTTTGTTTTGTTTTTTTCTTATGCTCATATAAATGGATAACCGAATCAGACTTGCCCTGGATGAAATAAGGGATTTAGTAGCCGAGCTTAATGAAATCCCTATAGCTGCACATGTTTTAGACGAGGAGGAGGAGGGGCAGGATGAAGCATCTCTTGTTAACAACCACGCCGATTTTTTAAGCTTACTACAACAAGCTCTTGATGATTTAAATAGACCACCGTCTCCACCTGGCAGTCATCAAACCGGGTCAGATAATTTAGGAACCCCTTCAACATCACACAGTGCTGCGCAGCATGGGGGTAATGTAAATCAGGAGGTAGCGGTCAGCTCTGATCAGATTGAACGTGAACGTTTTAATAACATTGAAAAAAGGAGACCTTTTAGAATTCCACCTTCCTGTCCGGGTAACATTCCAGATCTTGCAGCATTCTATACAAACATCATGCGTGTTGTCATTGAATTAGCCAATGTTGCAAGATCATTAACCAGACGTAACGACGTTGTACAGCTGGAATTAGTGGGTGAAAATCTCAATCGTCGCGTCACATTTACTGTTACCGATGATGGTAATATGATCCTGCCTGCTTTTGAGGAATTTTTGGACGACTTAGTACAATCAAATGCTGATGTGCCTGTAGACAATAACTTGGAATTCGTTCTACAGGTAGTAAATGATCCAGAAGGTGGTTCAAAACGTAAGGCAACAGGAACATTAGACAGTGAACTGTTTAATAAGAAAATGCGTCACCTGTATGTTGTAGATAATACCGGTAATCAGTTATGCTTTGCCATCTGCCTCGCTCACGTCTCTGACCCTGAGCTTACTGATAGTCAGGCTTTAGAGCTGGGAGGAAATGGCAGCATCAGCACAGGTCAATGAACAAACAGCGGTTACTTTAGTGATATTGGTAATTTGAAAACATTCTAAGAGAAAAATTGTAGTGTTTCACAGAAACCACGGCTCTACAGCTCTGTGTAAATTGAAACCGTTTCCTGATTGTTCAAAACCCTCTCTTTCTGCTGTTATTTGAAGGTCACTACTATGGAATAAAAAATCTCAAAGGTTTTAATAGGTTCCAGACATGTCTGTGCATATTGTTACAGCGGTTATGAAAACCACACACACATCATTGTGAAGGGTATTGCCCAGTGTGTCATGCATATCAATGTGTGCAAGAAATTAACGAAACCTATCGTCTGTGCAGGCTGTCACAGAATCTGTCGCAATTCTTTATGTTTCGCTAGACACAAGAAACCCCGCAACAGACCTGATTCTGACAGGCCTATGACTGACTGTGAGTTGGTAAAAATTGTGCAAGGGTGCAAAAGAATATACGTTATTCCGATCAGTAATCCAGAGAAACCACACGTGTGTCATGTAAAAGGCAGTATTTAGGTGAGAATATTCTTCCCGCTTAGACGTTACATGCGATCAGCACCAGTGTTACATTCAGACATGCAATCCCATAAATCAGTTAGATGATAAACTGATTTTTTTAGATTTTGATGCTTCATCAATGAGAGCGGGGTGCACATCCCCTTTTGGTCTGTGCTAAAACGTTGAAAGGTGATGAATGGCACGCTTATGGTTAGACTGCGCCCAAAAATTTTGCTCTCCAATTCAGAAGGCCGATGTACAGAGGTTTCTGCTTAATAGCACACAATGCTCGCGGTTATGACAGCTACCTTTCTCACGGCTATGGTGCGTTAGGTATTAAGCCTCATCTCATCATGCTAGGAAGTAAAGTTCTCTGTTTAACCGACCCTGATTACAGGTTCAAAATACATTGATAGTCTTCCTTTCTTTGTATGAAGTTGAGTGCCATGCCGAAAAAGTGTTAGGTTTTTACGGATCAAAGCAAGGGTTTTCCCACCTTTTCTCCTGCGAAGAGCTCCTCCAGTACGGGGGTCTTTTCCTGCTCCATCCTGCTACGCAGTGGAACGCATGAGTCTTCAAGAACAACAGGCTTTTAACAGCTGGTACAGTGGAAAGCGAGCAAAGGGGTCTTTGACTTTAAGAAAGAAAGTCATTCGTTATTGTAAAAATGACGTTGAAATTCTTTCTCAAGGCTGCTTAAAATTCAGAGACGAGTTCTTTAAGGAGACAAGTGTGGATCCGTTTAATGCATCACGATAGCATCAGCGTGCGTGAGGTTTTTGTAACCAATTTCCTTCCTCCTAAACCCTGGCCATCCCCTCACCTCTGGACTATAAACGTAGCAGCAAAACGTTCTCCAGCGTGTCTATTCAATGGCTCGGGTGGATTGCAGACAGCAGAAAAATAGATATCCAACATGCGTTCCGTAAAGGTGAAAAAAAAATTGGCCCGTATTATGTGGATGGGTTTGCAGAGATTAACGGTGTCAAAATCGCGTTTGAATTTTACGGCTGTTTTTTCCACGGATGTAAATTGTGTTATTCACCTCATGAAAAGTGTCCTTTGAGAGGGGTAGCGTTTGAACAGTTTTACGCTGCCACTGTAGAGAGAAGCAAGGTGCTCCAAACTGTGTATGGGCTCAGACTCAAAGTAATCTGGGAGCATCAGTGGACTGAAATGAAAAAAACCCACCCGGGGGTGATCAGCTTTCTTTGAGAAAGTTAACGCACCCGAACCGTTATCACCCCGAGATGCTCTGTATGGTGGACGCACCTGCGCAATGAGACTGAGGTACACAGCAGGGCGGGTGAAAACTGTGCATTATGTGGATTACACATCTCTGTATCCTTATGTAAATGCTAACTGCGTTTACCTTCGGGTCACCCCACCATCATTTACAAAGATTTTGATGACCCCTGCAGCTACTTTGGTATGATCAGAGCCGTGGTGTACCCCACGAGGTCTCTTTTTCCTGTTTTGCCTTACAGGACTTCCAGAGGTAAACTTGTATTCACTCTCTGCCGCACATGCGCTGAAACAAATAATCAAACAGCCCCCTGCGCGCATAGTGATGAGGACAGAGCTCTGACAGGTGTGTGGGGTGAGTGTAGAGTTTTGTAAAGCTTTGCAGTGTGGTTATCGCCTTGCTAAAATCACAGAGGTGTGGCATTTGAAAAAAAAGCAGTGACACAATCTTCAGAGGGTATATTAACACTTTCCTCAAACAAAAAGCAGGAGGCGTCAGGATACCCGTCTGAAGCGTTGGATCAGGAGAGCAAGTCAAAGTATGTAGCAGACTACAAACTCCATCAGGGTATCCAATTAGACCCTGATAAAATCGAGGTCAACCCTGCCAAAAGGCAGGTGGCAAAACTGTGTTTAAACAGTTTTTGGGGAAAATTTGCACAAAGAAGTGATCTGTCTCAGACCACAGTCATCACTAACCCTGATGAATTTTTCAACTTCATGTTCTCGAGTAAATACAGGGTTAACTACTTTCATTTCTTCAACCCTGAAATGTGTGTAGTGCAGTGGAACTACAGCAGCCGACTGATCGGTCCTCCAAAATAAGGCAAACAATGTGTTCGTTGCAGCATTCACTACCGCTTATGCACGTTTAAAACTTCTCAGCAGCATGGAGCAATTGCAGGACAGACTGATTTTCTATTGACACGGACAGTTTGATTTATGTCACTAAAAAGTGGTGAAAACTCTCTTGGAGCTGGGAAATTATCTGGAGATTTAACAAGACGAATTAGATGGGGATTCTATATTAGAGTTTGCATCGACAGGTCCAAGAGTTATGCATATCAAACCAAAAACCATAAAAAGGTAGTGATGCGTCTCAAGGGGCATCACTCAGACGCATGAATGCAGCGAGAGGGTCAATTTTGACAGCATCAAAGGGCGGTTGAGAGTTATTTAGCGGGGTCCAGAGAAGGTATCATTGAAATCCCACAGCATACAATCAGAAGGGATAAGAAGAGATTCCGCTTGACAACGCAACATTCTGAAGAAGTTTAGGTTGTTTATGATAAGGGACGTCTCTTTTTTTGACGGGAGACAACTCTGCCTTTGGTTATTAGAGCTTAAGAAGAAAAGAGAAAGAAATAAATAAAAATAAATAAATTAAAAAATGTTTTAGGAGACTGATTTTGATCCTAGATTTCAAACGCCTTTTTCATGTTTGATTGTTGGACCCAGCGGCTGCGGGAAAAACTTCTGGTTTAAAAAGTATTTTGCAAAATTGTAGTCATGTCATGGATGTCGTTCCTGAAAATATTGTATGGATTTACACTTCTTTTCAACCCATGTATGCTGAATTAAAAGAAGATGAAATAAAAATATTACCTTTGTGGAAGGATTGGCCTCGTTCTTTTGAAGATGAAAAACCTGTTGTCCTCCTGATCAGAATCATCTGATCATTTTAGACAATGTTATTGCTCAAGCCTCAGATGATGAAAACGTGATGAAGGTCTCTTTACCCAGTTTCGTCACCATCGTAATATGAGCGTCATACTGTTGACTCAGAATGTTATTTCATCAGGAAAAGTTCAGTCGCACTATTAGTTTGAACGCTAATTTATTATGTGTGTTTCAAGAACCGAGAGATAAACTGCAGCTTAATATACTGGCCCGCCAAATGTTTCCATCTCAAAGGGTCTCTTCCTGGAGAGTTTTGAAGATGCGACAAGAGACGCTCATGGATATTTAATCATCGATTTTACACCCACCTGCCCAGAACATTTCAGACTGAGAACAGGGATACTTCCTCACCAGTGGTCAGCTGTGTATGTCCCCAAAAAGTAAGTCATCATGTCTGCGCATATAAAAAGGAATGTACCATTATTCAGAGCTCTGTACCAAGCTACTCCTTAGAAACGTCAAGATATTCTCGCACACTGTTCTCCCGACTTTCTTAAGGCTCTTAAGGCTCTGGTAACACAGGTAACATTAAACTTTCACCCTTCCAACACCGAAAATTGAAGAAGCAGAGAAAACTCATCAGACTGTGGCTGATAAAAGACCGGTATAAAAAACGTAAACAGCTGGCTCTCAAAGTCAAGTAGGTGGTTTATGTCCTTCCACCTTATGCACTTGCCACTTGCACACCCCCCCCGGTGATCTAGTGGGAGGTTAATCAGAAGAAGATAAGATCTCTCAGAAATACGCAGAAGATGCTTCTCATTTCCCCTCATCAGTTGCAGGGTCTGACCAGTCAGACACGTCCATCAGACAGACGGCCGGAGGAGAATTTGGATGCAGACATGAGAGCGATATTAAAACGAACCCGGTTGTCTTCTTTGAAAAATTAAGAAATATGATGCGCTTTTGCAGAGGTACCTGACCCTACTTAAGCAAGGTGTGAAAGAAGAACAGCGGGTGAGTTTGACGGCGCACCGTGACACATCAAGCGAGGTTCCTGAGCAGAGGCGGTCCAGAAAAAACAAGGCAGGGCAGGACGAGGCCCCCGTTCAGATCAGGTTGTTATGGATGTGTTGAAAAGCCTACCGAGGCATAACCGTAAAAATGCTGAGTACATTTTGAATAAAATTATCTGAAAGAAGTGAGAGTTGGACTTCGCGAGGTGAATTTGTTTATAAAGGAAATGTTGTGAAGGGGTCCCACATGATTGACTTGTTGAAAAATCTCATGTTTCCGTTTAAAAAATATGGAGGACCCCTACCCCGAGGATGTTGACTTTCTACATACCTTGTCAGAGGTAAACATCCCCATATCTTCAGTCAATAACCCTTATGCTCGTGATGAATATAGACGGTTCAAAACAGAGGGAGAGGGGCCATCTAATGAAAATGTTGAAGCACCTCCCAGTGTTAAGCACGGAAGAACACGGAGAAGGAGGCAGATAATTATTTCACCCCATTGGTCGAGATCCGAGCAGGAAGATCCAAAAAATGCTGATCGGAACCAAAAAGTCTCTTCGTAAGACGACACAACCCCTCCCCGACGGATTACATTTTCACCATAAACTGTTATAAGAAAAAAAAATGAAACATGTAGCCTATTTCTTTTATTCAATAAAATCTTTATTGATTATATTTTCAAGTCTAGCTTCGTTCTCTACTTTACACACAGATAAATATTAAATCATAAGAAAACCAACAATGAAAAAAAGACATAATATTCCATAACAATCCAGAAACATTTTCAAAGAAAATGTTCGGCAGTATAAAATGTAGAACCTTGATTAATGACACATTTCTGATATTTTTTTCACAAAAGTTAGACACCATTAAATCATTCTTAACCACATCTCCGGTGTATTTTGACAACACTTGCTGCAGTAATCCGCACGCTCTATGACATAGATAAAAAATGCAATGGTGACCGCACACAGTGTGTTTTGAAGCTGATTATTATGATACAGTTTTTTGAGGATCTGTCTTCTAAAAATGTTACGAAACTTGACGGGTAGAAAATCGAAATCTGGACGAAATCCATAAGAGTCAAAAAAGCTGGCTTGACCATTCTCTTCAAAGTCAGAGCTAACCAGTGCTCTCCAGGCATGTGTGAAGCATGTGTATTCACTATAAAAGAGGCGGGCCCCTGGGAATGTGTCTGAGCAGCGGCAGCTGATCGCAGGCCCATACGCCGTGAAACAAAATCTCCAGCAGATGGAGCAGCAGTTCTCAATTTCATGATTATTCATGTCTGATTAGATTAATAATAATCACCACCAGCACACGCCTCTTTGAATCAATCTCTAAAATAGAGTCATAACAAGCGTAGATGATCAGCGTGGTTGTATGAGGCAGCGGGTTCTGAAACGATTTTCCAATCTTAAAATTCCTGCTGGGAAACTGGAGATAGAGCATCTGCGTCCTCTCCCGGGTTAAGATTAAATGCGAATAGAGAGTATCCTTGATTAAATTCCTGACGTGTTATGCTCAACGGAAGATCTTTAAGATGTCGTCCTGTAGCCGTAAACAAGTTGTAATACTCTCTCACTGAATTGGCATTGGTTAAAATGGGCTGAAAGGCCTTAGCAGGAATTTGGTTTACCATCCTTACACAAGGCTAAATATTCCATATCAAAATGATTAAAGTCAAAACGGATTGAGATCACGTGTTCCTGTAAAAGCATTATGATCCAGTAATGCAATCACCACATACTTGGAGAAAGAGGCCTACGAAAAGATTCTCTTGGGTGCACACCCTTGAATTTTCATGGATGGAATATTTTTTTAACATTCACACGTGAAAGTGGATAGAGAGCATTTGCTTTCATTAAAGCTGCAGCGTGCCCTAATCAAACGGCTGGAGAGACGGAAACTTTTTGATGAAAAGAGAGGCTCCTAATATCCTGAGTTTGAAAGTGGAATCTCTTGCTGCCATGAGACAAAAAGGCATCGTTGGCTCTCGTAGTTTAATTTTGATGTCACAACAGAGTTTAAAAGAAGTCTCTCGCAGAAAAATATGTCTGCATGCAGGGGGCCTAGGAGATGTAACTCCTGGAATTTGCCGTAAAGCCTGCTCTTCTGTGAAGGACCTTGGTTAGGGACCGTTAGTTGTAACGATAGAGTTCAGAGCCCGGCTGTGTCTTTATAAAAAGAATAGAGCTAAACTGGTCTTTAAAGAATCCTCAGAAAAGTTGAACAATGTCTCAATCATGGCTCTATACGGATGTGTGGCGCTGGATTGTGAAATCAATCGATCCCCTAGAGTGACATCACACTGACTGAAGATGGTGTTTAACGGATAGTTGATGAGCCCTACAGGTGCATCATCCAGTAGGTTTGTTCCATCCTCGTTAGTAATTTTCACTCTGAGATGCAACAGTGTGTCATTGAGGTCCATATACTTTTCTCCGTCTCCCGGAATGAAAAACTCGATCGGGGCCTCCATCAGTGATTGCTGATAAGGCTGGATCTCGGTGTAAATTTATCTTCGATCGATAGCTGCGTCATCGGGGCTGAAAATAAGTCCAGCTCTGCCAGCGTGCACTCTGATGATTGGTTATGTAAAGAGCAATTATTAAATATATCAAAACTTGCTGAAGACTTCCTTCCTCTTCGTTTGTCAGCTCCGACTGATCTCCTTTTCGTGCTTGTCGTTTTTAACCGCCCATAAACGATCACCAGGGGGTCTTGTTCTGGGTCTTTGGATAAAACCATAATTCCTGAACCTTCTGACCTTCGGTGTTTGTAGAACCACTCATTTTACTCACGGTCCTGCCTATGACATCAGAAGCGATATTTGATGCCGCTGTTTTCGATGGGGTTTTTACAATAGCAAATCCTTTTTTAACAGAGGGGATACGAAGCGAAATAATCTTGAAAATAATGATCCAATTCGCGTCCGTACATTACCGGAGCTCCGTAAAACCTGATAGATTACCGCTGTGTGACTTACATAATAATTACAAACCGATTCGGATCACGTCTCAGACTTAGCTGTGCCATGTTCTCTCTTGCCTGCTTGTTGCACAGTGTTGAAGATCAGGGGGAATATGAATGATGACCAATCGGTCTTAGATGTATATATATCTCTGGAATAGTTATACAAATAAAAATTTATCTCAGGTTACGTTGTGATATCACCGGTCTGAAGTGTAGTCTTACGATGGTCTTTCCGTAGACGAAAATTTACAGGAACGTTTTGGTCCGTTTTAATTTCTATATGATATATTCAATATGTCTTTCGGAAACTAGAAGGTAGTGGGCGGGGTTAAACGACAGAGTAACCATATCACTGAAGTCGTCTTGTACTTGGATGGTCCGCAGTAAAGGTGCAAAAGGTGTCGCCTACTATTTGCGGGCTCACCACGTCGCTGTAACAGTATAGGTGATAGAAACCGGCATTTTATATCAGCCGGAAAGGAGCCAGTGTTGGTGCAGTTACATGGATCCATTCCCCGGTTTCACACCCATCATATACGCTAGAGTGTCGAAGAAGCGTATTTCATACTGACCGCTTGCATGAAATATTAAAATCTTTTTGAACTTTGCTGAATTTCAAACGGATATCCGAGTTTATTTTTCTGAAAAACATTTCTATTTCTGTCTCGAGTTGAGCAATGCGTTATAGTGGCCTCCTCTAATCCTTTGGCATATGGATATCCGCATCACCAGCTTTTCTCCATTGCCAAAGTAGGCATTCATGATCCGGTAAATTATGCCATGTATGAGGGTATGAAATCTCTGCTAATGCAACCAGCCATTGGCCTTCTAAGTCAATATGTTGAGCTAAATTTACACGGAAACTTGAACTGGTATTATTTTAAACACTTCCTTGCTAGCGTTAGAGGGAAGGGTAACGTAGAAGCCATCATCCTCTACCTGACGGTTTCATGATGCTGGTGTCAACTGTGAGGTTTAGTGCAAAACTTTTATACGTTTCGAAGTTCATCAAACCTGATCCAACTGTTGAATTTCTCAGGCCAGTTTTCAGCTTACACCAAAAAACCTGTTTGACACCTTGACTGTGCGATGTTTTAATATTTTTTTCACTTGATACATCTTGTCGTTACATATGTTTACTTTTTGAAGTTCTTCAGTGTAAAAGAAACCCTCAATAGGCTCTCCATCCAGATCTTTGAGTTTGTATACAGGAGGAGATCGGGTATCCGCTCATACACTGTAAAACACTCAATCTGTAAAAACTATGTTCATATTCTTGTCAAGAACACTCCACGGATCTTGGATATTCTGACAAGATCCCTTGGTCAAGATGTTGTCACGGAGTCCTTGCAATATCTGTTGGACTTGACACCATACAGATTCTGAAACACTTGAAAAGCATTTTCTGAGGTCACTTCCATAGGGCTCTTTTAATACTGGTGTGGTAGGTGTGTTGTAACTTCTAACTAGGTTTTGAGGACATCAACGTATCGCCGGGTGTTGTTAGCTGTAAAATATCTCCACATCCTTGTTTTAATGTGCGAATAACTTCTCGACCACAGAAGCTTTTGCTTCACTCTCTGTCGCAAAATGTTCAATACCGTGTTTCTCATTAAAAACTTAAATTTCTTGTTAAAAAATCTTCTTAACCGGCATCAGTCTGAAGTGTTTGGGGATCTGACTTTCTTTCAAAAACGATTCAAAAGCCTTTACCACCTCAGCTGCTGATTTCCTCTTCAAAACCGTACATATGACCCTTTTTGAAAAGATGTCAATGACGGTTAATAAATAATTATAACCATCAATTTTCCTGGCCAGAGCTTGCATGTCACAGAGATCAGCCTGGAACTGTTTCAATGGTCTGGTGACAAAAACTCTGTTTCTTGGAAAATTTTATCCTTGCGGGTTATGTAGAGAATAGGTATCTTCTCCTGATAAAAAGTCTTAACCTTTCAACCGCAACCTTCTTTCCCGTTTCATCTTGCATAATCCTCCTCAACCCATCTATACCCCCACAAACTTCCCGGATTTAAGTGTTGGTAATATACTTTCTCATCAACCGTCTTCCTGCCATCTCTGCCTTATGCTCACTCTGATGATTACTTGTTAAAATAATGAGAAAAACACACCGGAGGGTAGTATTATCCTTTTTTTTTTGTTTGTTTTTTTGTATTATTAGTAAAGAAAAAACACATTCAGATAATACAGAATAATTTAACACTGCATGCTTTAAAAAACACTTTGGGAAAAGGTTAATATGTTCCCACTTTAAATTGTATTTAATAATAAAAAAAAAGAAGAAAAAAATAGATAATGCAGATTAATTAAACTACTGGAATACTAAAAATGATACAACAAAGTATCAAACACGTGAGATCAGTTCCCTGTTTGTCAGTCCGTAGCACTCTGAAATAGAGTTAAGTTGTTTGAGGTCTTTATCTTCGGTGAAGCGATCGTACACATCAGCTATTGCACTGTGGATGCCTTGTGCCTTGTAAGTCACTGACTGGATGCAATCTGCTGGGTTTCCTTAGATAGACAAACTTTTTATCCATTGAATAAATAACAGAATCTGACTGCATTGTTCAATGATTCCGATTAATTGTAATGCATGTACCTGACTTTTGTGAAGTGCCTTGAGACGACGTGTTGTGAATTGGCGCTATATAAATAAACTGAATTGAAATTGAATTACCGATTTCAGTTCATATAAAACCGTCTCAGCAATCGTTTTCACTCTGAAGTCTTCTGCTTGTATGCGTCGAAGTATCAGAAGATTCTGAGTAGCAGGAATGAGTTTGGGCGTTACGAGTCGTCGCACGATGCGTTGAAAGTTGACTTGGTAATAATCCTCCCCCAATACCTTCAAGCATTGGTGCTGTCGCTGGCTCGGGTGGTTCGTTATGCACCCGTAGCAGGTTTCTCTGACATAGTTCAAACAGGTTATGTTGAATAAATGAAGTATTGCTGTTTTCACCGTATTGATGAGGGCAGATGAGAACCAACCGTCAATTTCATCCCCCTGGTTACTCTCATCCCCCTGGTTACTTTCATCCTCCGCTGAAGGCTGAGGGGCCTGCATCGGCTCCAGGGTTTGTGTAGGGGCGCTCGGGAGCGGGCAAGTAGCTGGTAGTTGCCCATCTCCACGGACCACTTCTTGTCTTCAGGCGGATACTCGCGTCTACAGACTCTGCATGAATAGCACGGCTGGTGAGTAGAGGTCTGGAGAAGGGGTTTGATACATTTTCATGTTGTATCCTGTAGGTGATGCAGGACTGAAGTGGGTCTCAGAAACGAAGGGACGTTGTGGTGGATGGTGAGAAGAAGAGTCCGGGAAGGGGGATGATACGGTCCAATGTTGAAGCTTTCATTGTGCTCAGGAGAGTAGTGGATCTCTGCTCGGTGGGTGTAGAGGTCCCTGTATGATGATGACTCACTCATTCTCAGGATTCGGTTCTCAGTGTCTGTGAGCTCGCTGTTATTCCTCCAATATATATCTATAGGAAGGGGGCGGGTCCTCAGAATAGGGTTTGGTTTCAGACGTAAAACAGGAAACGTCAGCGTTTTTTTCACTGACATGACATCGATCCAACTGCGTGAGTTGGAAAAGGTTGGAAAGACGGTGTCAATTTCACCCATCTTCTCTACCCAAGCTTCAAATGGCAGAGCCAGCATTGTCTTGAATATGCCACAGTCCTGACTGAACGCCTCCAGCACCAAAACAGATCTGAGGGGTCGTCCGGTTGTTCTTGCGTCTGCTTGCCTGAAGAGACAGCACCCTTTTTTTTTCTGGTTTTGACCCCCACACTGCGCTAAAGAGAGGTTCTCCCAGCCATTCAACACGTGATGGCATATAAGACATTCTCGCCCATTTTGCAGTTCGAGGAGACAGTTCATTTTCTTCTTCATCCTCCCTCTCCTGCATTGAGACTGTTTCAGGGCCCATCATTAGGTGGGGGATTGCAAGCACTACACAGGCCAGTCGTTGTGTGGTGAGAGTACAACAGAGCAATGATCCATAAATACCTTGTCTTGATCCAATTGATACAGGCAGAGTTCTCTACTTCATACATGAAAAATATACCCCCAGCTACCCCTCAGGCCATATGGCCCAAAGACCACTCTCCTGCAGAGTATCCAACGGGGGTCTTTGTACCTTGCAAAGGTAGTATTATGTGATTCTTAGGAGTATTCAATTCACGGGATGAATGCTGGTAGACGGTCACTGGGGTCTCGCACAGAACTGACGTACCTCTTGGCCGAACCGAGATCTTATTTTCAAACGTCGTTTTTGAAGTTGAAGTTGGATCCTCATCATCGGTAGAGTATGTTAGGAGGGTTAGCTACCAGCTACCGTCCCATAACCCTTATTAACATTGATCTCAAAATAATCTGTAAAGTCCTCGCAAATATATAGCGCTTTTCAGCAACAAGGTACTCAAAGCACTGTACATGAAGAACATTGCAACGATACAGAAAATCAAACACCGAAAAACAAATCAAATAACATTAATAATCCTTGGGAGTTTACTGGTAAGAGCTGGTTCTAATCCAATGTTTCTAATAGAGGTAAATAGCTCATTAAGTCCTCTGTGGTAAGGAATTTATCCTGTGCTAGAAGAAAAATTATAATATTATTCCTTGGGGGCAGTTGTGGTCCCATCATTCAAATAGTAACAGTCATGGGCACTCACTGAAGTCTGAGTACAGTAGCTGGGTCACTGGTATAAAACGGTTTAGGTCCAAAGTTTTTAAATACTAATAATGTTTGGCTTTCACTGGTATGTAATAGTTGTAATAAAATCCTTCTAAGAAATCAAAAAACCTGTGGTCATTGGTGTAAAAACAGCTTTAGTCCAAATTTTCAAATACTAATAATATTTGGCTTTCGGCAGAAATCCTTCTGAGTAATCTGAAAATCTATGAATAGTAATGAAATCACACATTTAGGTAAAGTAAGATAGGAGGGGAATAAAAAAAAAACATCACATTTTGGACTCTATTCTTAGCAGAATACAGTCTGAAGTACTACAAAAAACCTCATCAGGGGTAAGCAAAACACAGTAAAGATTTAGCAGGGGTACAGTGGAATCTGAGTGTGTTTGCAAAAATTAGACTGTCAACACTGATAGAAGCGCCATTGTCCTTGAGAAGAGAGGTGGAATTTTTATCAATTGGCCGCATAGTTTTATCAGCACACAGCTGGTAGGGAGTGCTGGGGAAGAGCGTCATGTTTATATCACATATAACATCCAGGAGATATTTTGTCGAAGCTGCCAAGGCCACATTGGGGCCCCAGGTTTAGGAAAACAATAAACGTTGTGGTTCAGGCAGTTGTGAATTTCCAACTACCTTAAGAGTTTTACTGGTATGTCTCAATTGCGAATCCAAATAGCCAAATTTCTGGTACTTTCCGCAGATCTCGAGCATACAACTTCTCCAAGATTATATCCTTTAACCTTTGAGTCCAACTGCTGCCAGCCTGTGATTCTGTTCAAGAATCGTGTCCAGCTAACATTTCAGTCTGAGTGTTGATCACTCTACAGACTCCATCCAACATCGCAGTCAGCTTTGGAATGCTTTGAACAGCCGCCCATGTTTTGCGAATCACTCGATAAGCCAGGTAACCACCAACTCCAAAAAGAAGATCCTGCTATCAAGAGTCTAAATATGTACACATCTTCTACGTCCTCGACCGACATCGTAGTCAGGCACGCAATCTTCCACTGCTGCCAAGAATCCATTGTGTATCCAGAGAAGAACGTCCCGTCTGGACAAGAGGGTTCTCCTTTACCCTGTCTTCCCGTCGAAAAAATTGGATGAATTACGTTGAGAGACCAGCTGACCAAACCCATAATTTACAAGTTTGGAGGACATGCAACGCAAGGCTCTGAGAAAAACAGACAAAAAGCAGAAGCAGGGATCAGCAGGGAGGGAGGGAGAGAAAATGCGTGTGTCTTCCACCGAGAGCAAGATATATATTTTAAAAAAAAAACTAGAGAAGGTAACTCTCATAATACATCTTGACCAAACTGGTTATATAAAAGGTTTGCATTTATCCACAAATTCACGCAGATTACCTACTTTAATAGACTATTCCTAAAGTAAAAATATTGAGATCGATATATTATCTCTAGATGCAGAAAAAGCAGTTGATAAAGTTAACTGGAACTTCTTGTTTACAACCTTGATTAAATTTGGTTTTGGAAACTCTTCCATAAACTGGTTAAAAATATTATACAGTTCCCCAGCAGCATTTATCTGGACAAATAACCAAACCCCTTCCAGCTTCTTTCTTCAGAGGGACACCAGGCAGGGATGCCCACTTTCCCCCTCATCATTTGATATTTTTATTTAACCACTAGCGGCAGCAATCGGGCAAACTAAAGATATTAAAGGCATAAAATGCATGAATATTGAACATAAAGTCTTTATGCAGATGATGTATTACTCTTTCTCCAGCATTTGCAAGCCTCTGTCTCTTAGGTAATTGGATTAATAAATTCTCAAGAATTCCGGACTATTCAATAAATTGGTTGAAATCAACAATTCTTCCAATTAACTGTTCTTTCCACAATTCCCTTAATACACAACTACAGTCAGGGGATATTACATATTTGGGTATTAATGTTTCTCCTAGATTGGCAGACTTAACAAAACTAAACCACATCCCGCTTTAAAAAAAGTGGAAGATGATCTTGCTAGATGGAAATCTCTACCCATATCACTCATGGGCAGGGTTGCTTCAATAAAAATGATGGTCTTGCCAAAAATCGATTACTTATTCTCAATGATACCAAATAAACAGTCATATGACTGGTTTAGATCTCTGAACTCCTCCATCACTAAATGTCTTTGGAAAGATAAACCGCTGCGTATTAGCTTAAAAATGCTACAAAAGACCAAAGATAAAGGAGGACTAGAACAGCCTAACTTTCATCAATAATTCTCAGCCAAAAGGCTGCAATACATCTCAAAATGGTTTAAACACAGTCCTCTAGATGAACCCTGCCTAGACATAGAACAGACATTATACAATAATATGAAGATTTCAGATCTACCCTTTATTAGCTTAAATAAAAAGCAACATGTATGCTTTAACAGCCTCAATATCAGCACCTCTCTGACAGCATGGTGGGAATATTTAAAAATGACAGGCTCTTCATTAATCCCATGCAGACGTATCTGGAACAACCCTTACATCCTTAAAAAAAATATGATAAACTTTCCAGATTGGAGGAGTAAAGGAATTGAATACCTGGAACATATATTTGAAGGAATTCAGTTCATCCCATTTAACAGATTAATTATACAATATGCAAAAGAATACATCTTTAGAATATCAACAAATTAAATGCATAGTAAAAAATAAATTTAGGCATAAAAACGTTACGTGACACATGCCATCAAGTGTACTAGAGTTCCCAAACTCAGCCCCCCCCAGATTAATGTCTAAAATCGCTTCCTATTATAAAATGGGAGGTGGACTTATCAGATAATTTTGACCAGACATTTTGGTTTCAGATGTTCTAGAACTTTTAAAATGACTAATAACACAAGTTTACAATTAATACAATATGAAATCCTTCACAGAGTATACTATTCAGGTCAACGGATGTTCAGGATGGGTTTTGCACCATCCAATACATTCTTAAACTGCACAGGCAATTTTGGTGGGCCTGCCATTTGGGTCGGGTGTTTCTTGTTGGCGGCCTTGGTGTTGCTGTGGGATGTGTTTTGTTGCCCAGTTTGCCTGGTTGTGGCTGCGGTCCGGTGCCGGGCATCAGGGACTGGATGCTCTGTTGGCTCTGCCCCGTGGGTTCAGGGGTAGTTGGTCATGTTCCCTCCGTTGTGTGTCGTATTCTGGTTGCGCTGGGCCGGCTGGTCAGCTCCTTTTTCTGTAGTGGGGCCGCACTCTTGGTCATTACTGCACACGCTTCCGGCTGGCTCCTTTTTGTTGGGGGTCGGTGTCATCTTCGGGAGGGGGACTGGGAGTGTCAGGGGTGGGGATTGGGGTTTGGTTGGCTCGGGGGGTTTACTGATGGTGTTGGTCCTGGTTGGATGTGCCTATGCCTCTGTCCTTTCTTGGAATCTTGGAACATAGTGAACGGGGGTCAGTCAGGGAGCTGGCTCCCTGGGACAGCATTTGGATCCCCAGTGCTTCCCTCCTTATCCCCAGACACCTCCCTCCGGCCACTCCATCACACTACCACTCCTGTAGGACCTTGAGGTGCAGGTGCGACATTGGAGTGCCGCAAGAGTTTTCCATCTCTGCTGTCCCATGGAAGCCTGTGCCCCAATTTTACTGTACAACTTAAACACTCTCACCTATAACATTTACATGACATTCATATGTAGGGCCTTGGGGGTGGGCAAGTTCAATGGCATCAAGAGGGAGGGTATTTTATTAAACTAACTTCCTGTTAGTGTTTCTCCCTGGGCAGTTGCAGTGGCAGGAATGTTGGCAGGAATGTTTTTTTGTAGCTGAGTGGGGCATTGTGGGGGCGTGGTGGGGACACTGACCCCGGGGATCGTGTGGGTGAGTCTGTCCCGTCATGCTGCGGGGTCGGGGGTCCTGTTGTGGGTGCAGTGCTCGGCGGGGTCTGCCCTGTTGCGCCAGTGGGCGGGGGTGGTGTTGCGCGGGGCCCTTGCCTTGCTGTTGTGGCGCACTGTGTGGTGGGGGAGCGGGATGTGGCGGGGGTGCTCAGAGCGAGGCTGTATGTAGAGCTTGCGCTGGGTGGGTGTGACCTCATCGGCCTCTCGGCTATAGAGTTCACCTGGGTGGGTGTGCCCCTGTGGGGGGGGGGACGTGTGTTCGATATCGGTGTCCCTGTTGGGGGTGGCCCTGTGGCGAGGTTCATGTTGGGGTTCACTGGGGATGGGAGACTCATGGGGTCGGGATTGGAGCTCGTTGGGGGGTCGGGACTGCTCCGTCCTGGGGCGGCTCTGGTTGGCGGGCTGGCTTGGGCCATGTGGACCCCTCTTTTGTACATAGCCCCCTCTCCGGAGGTGGATGGGGGTTGGTGGGGACTGGGTTCTGGACGGGGGCCGGGCCGAGACCACCCGGGTCTGGGCCTGTCTCTGCCCCGGGAGGAAAGGGGACCACCTCCTTGGTCCGTGGGCTGGTTGCCCCTAGGGGCTGCCGGCGCCCGGACCTTGGAGTATAAAGTATGCATGGGGAGTGTGAGTGAGTGTAGGACGTCCATTGTTGTTTGTTTTTACGTGTGTGCTGGCTCACTCCCGGTGGCTGCCTGCCGGGGCCTGGACCCCTGGGCTCTGTCGGGCCTCTGTCTTGGGGTGGCGTGTCCCGGGGTCTTGGGTCTCTGGGTCCATGGCTGGATCTGCTCGGGAGTGGACAGCTGCCGGCGGGGCCTGTGGGCTCGTCGCTGCGGTTCCCTGGGGCTTCTGCACTGTCGCTGCTAGGTGGCTCCCCTGGGACTCTCCACTGCTCTTCTCTGGGGGGGTTGCGGTAGTCCCGGCGGTGGTTCTCCTGGGGTTCCTGTGCTTTGGGGGGCCTTTGGATGTCTGTTGCTCGGATCTCCTCAGTGTCCGCCCGGGGACCACGGGGCAGGTCGGTGGGTCCTCACACTCGCTAGTGCATCTACATCCTTGATGAGGAGTCTAGTCACTGTGTGGTGAGGATCGAGGACTATTGGGTAGATGTAGGCATCCACCTAAGCGGATAAGACCCATTGTGGGATCCATATCCAGCGAAAATGTACTGAACCTGCTGCTGGGCAGTTATGGTTTGCCTGCCTTAAAATACTTAAGCTCCTCTGGGAAGCGGTCCGCTCCGCTGGCCTTCAGCAGGAAGATTTCAGCGTCACACTGGTGCCAAGGTAGAGAGCAGGCATCCACTGCCCCATGAAGGAACTGCTGGGTGGCTTTTATCAGGTTGGTCTAGCTGTTGAATTGTGCGGATTCTGGTGATCGGGGTGCAGGACTCGTGTGTGAGGCTGCAGAAGATGCGTTGCTTGAACTCTGTGTCAGCTTCTGACTCTGCGGAGGCAAGAAGTGACGCCCAGGTGGACCACAGAGGAATAATGGACCTTGAATCCACCGGCATCGAGCCGACAGCTAGGCCAAGGTTATGCCATGGGTCAGATCATCGACTGGATTGTTTCCTGTGTTCACATACCGCCAGGTGTGCAGAGGTGTCAGATCTTCCATTTTAGAGATTCTGGTTCCCACAAAGACCTTGAACCCGCAACACTCAAATGTCAGCCAGGTCAAGACTGTGGTGGAGTTAGTCCAGAGACAGGTCTGGGTGATGAGCAGGGTGAGCTCTTGGTGAATGAGGGAGGAAAGCTGGGATCCTGTCAATGCTGCAAAGAGCTCTAACGATGGCATCGACTGTTGCCGCTTAGGGGCCACCCTAGAACTTGCCATAAAAAATGAGACATTGACTGTTTCATCCTTCCTTGTTTTGAGATAAGCCACTGAACCATACACCAGTTCGGAGCCATCACAGAACATATGCAGGGTGTAGTCCGCAGCTTCAGTGGCAGTCTCCCACAATTTCTGTACAAGGACCATGACCCGTGTTGTGTAGGGAATAATGATGCCAAGAGGATCATATTGCTGGGCTAGCGCCTTGTATATGCTCCCTTGTATTTCGCTCTCTGTTGGCTTAAGCCTTGTGGCCAAGTCAATCGGTTGGACAATTCCATCATAGACCCAGAACCAGCTCCTGAGGGTCAGTGCTCTTCTTGAACAGCCATAGCTCTGTGCTCTCCTATATGGCTGTGGAGCGCAGATGGAAGACAACAGATGACACATTGCTCGCCCATTGCCAGATTTCGAACCCTCCAAAAACTAGACACTGTCTAGACACTGTGCATCTTATCCACGAGGAGCTTGACAGACTCTGTTGTCGGGAGCCTCTGGAGACAATTCTCCACGTAGCATGCTCGATGGACTGCAGGACATCTTTGTTTCCCTTTAAGTGGTCTTTGACATGCCTTTGCAGTGCAAATGTTTCACATAAACCTGGTGGAACATTGCCCGGATATCTCCACTGACGACAACAGCGAACGTCCGGCATTGCAGGAGGACCCCAATAAGTGATAACTCGAGGACTGGACCTGGAAGCAGTGGCTCATTAAGGGAGAGACCAGATTAGGTGAAGGAGCAGTCAAAGCCAAGGCGATCCTTACTGTTGTGATGGACGATGTGATGGGGAAAGAACCATCACTCATTGGACTTATCCACCTCTTCTGCACCAAATTTCGTAACACACCCTCCATCCATGAGATTTTGGATCTCTGTTTCATAGACTTTGGCTTTAGCCGAGTCCTTTACCAGCCGTTGCTCTGTGCTGCAGAACATCAGCATTAGAGAGTCAGCTGTGGTCTTTAGCAGTTGTGCGTCTTTAACACGGAGCAGAGGTGTGGCATATTAAAATATGTCACCAACCCTCTTAGAGGGTGCTTCCAGGATGTTCACTGCCTCTTGGTCTAAACAGGATCACACCGCTTGCCATTCACTTTGAAAAGGGATTAGTCAAGCTGCCTAGACTTTCGGCGTGTTGGTAGAGGTCATCTGACACTGACTTGAGAGCAGTGAAGTAGCATGGAACGCGGGACCGTCTGGACCCTGTAATGCCCAGCCAATTGCTATGTGAACAGCTGCTGGTCCACCTCTGGAGCTCCAAAATATTTGCCCTGGGTAACCTAAACTGGCTAATAAGCCTTGAATCATCATGTGCCAACAGATCAATAAGATCTCTGGAAAAAAAAAAAATGCTACCTCCGACTTCTATCATTCGCACTGACCTTCAGTTGTCCCAAAGCTGCCATCCTTCCACAATAACGTGAAACTTTACGCAGCTATTCATGGACATATGTGATTGTCTACAGCTTGTTTACCTTATAAATCATAAACACCTGACTTGTTTGGAATTAATCTGCTGATCTGACACCGTTTTCTTTTTCAGTGAGAATGAAAGTGTCCCTTAGAAGATTTACATGCATTTTATGCTCAGCGCACAGACCGAAGAGCATTTCCATCATCACGTGACACACACAGTTTACATCCTACTGAAGTTGTTTTCATCATTTTCATCAGGTGTGTTACGTTATTGTATGACGCTTAATGTGATTCAGTTTTATCGCTCAGGTTTAAACCATAAAACCTCGTGAAAAAACATCAGGTTTGGTATTCCATAAATTAAATAAAACTGGATGTAGTCATATTTAGTAAATGTTTAGTTCTCTTTAGTTTATTAATGTTGATTGAAAAAGTTTGCGTGGCTGCTGCATATTTTCATAGCAGGTAAAAAATTTGGAAGGATTTCCAGACACTTTTACGCAACGTTCATTTTTATACATGCAGATTTGTGCGTAAAGCAATGATCAAAAACAAAGGTTTTTGTGTGGAAGTACGCTTTGTACATTAGGCCCCAGATCACCTATTATATAACAGAGAATGTTCTGTCCATTAAATTGTAAAATTCATTCAATTCTAGAATTGCGCTCCTCAAGGTGGCAGCAGGTTGGAGTAGCTCTGTTACTTTTCATTCTGATTGTTTCTTTTTAAGAACTCACATTTCTCTTGAGGTGGATAAAAATTGATTTTTAAACGATAACCCTCTCCAGTATCAGTAGCTGGAAGGATTTTTGCTGTTACATTTTTTACTTTTGGACATTTGTTACAATGCGTCACCATAACAGGGTGGTTTTTTACAACCGGGAGCAGCTGATTTGTTTTGGTCACTTTTTAATGTTGGTGGTGCTTTCACACTCGTGGTAGCATGAGACGGACTGGACAACCCACAAAAGTGGCTCAGGTAGTGCTGCTCATTCAGGATGGCACATCAATGCGAGCTGTGGTAAGAAGGTTTGCTGTGTCTGTCAGCGTAGAGTCCAGAGCCTGGAGGCAGGCCAGTACACCAGGAGACGTGGAGGAGGCCTTAGGAGGGCAACAACCCGGCAGCAGGACCGCTACCTCCGCCTTTGTGCAAGGAGGAACCGGAGGAGCACTGCCAGAGCCCTGCAAAATGACCTCCAGCAGGCCACAATTGTGCATGTGTCTGCACAAACGGTTCAAACCGACTCCATGAGGATGATATGAGGGCCCGACGTCCACTAATAGGGGTTGTGCTCACAGCTCAACACCGTGCAGGACGCTTGGCATTTGCCAGAGAACGCCAGGATTGGCAAATTTGCCACTGGCGCTGTGTGCTCTCCACAGATGAAAGCAGGTTCACACTGAGCACATGTGACAGACGTGACAGAGTTTGGAGACACCGTGGAAAGCGATCTGCTGCCCGCAACATCCTTCAGCATGACCGGTTTGGCAGTGGGTCAGTAATGGTGTGGGGTGGCTAGAAGTTTGTTTCCTCAGCTCTTTATAGCTCTGATGACGTCAGCTTCAATGTCAATCGCTGTGACGAATGCTGAGCTTTGAATGTCGAACTGCGCAGCCCAGTTGGTCCATCCGACCAAAATGGATGACCCAGCACACACCACACAACCACTGTTATGAGCCTCTTCCTTATCCATGCTCAGCTGCCTCAGATGAGAAGTGAACCAATCTTTATCGTAATTGTATGTACAGAATATCTTGGTCTACACACACATGTCCTCACAGAAACTGATGTATGTCATCACAGAAGAGAGATAAGAAGGAAATTCAAACCATCTCTTCCATCGATTATAGGCAATCTGAGATCTTTGGGAAACAAGTTAGATGAACTCCAAGCCCTACAGAAAATCCAGGCAGAGTATCAGGAATGCAGTACTATGTGTTTCACTGAGACATTGCTGCAGGATTGTATCCCTGACTACATCGTCCCTCTGCTAGGCTTTCTGACCATACCAACAGACAGATTTAAAGAGGAGCGGCAAATGTAAAGGAGGTGGACTAGCAGTACTTGTGAACAACAGAAGGTGTAATCCAGGACATGTTACTGTGAAGTGTCGTTTCTGTTCGAAATATAATCCCCTTGTTCAGAGGCAACCTTTAATAAAGAGAACTGTGAGAAGATGGTTACAGGAAGCTGAGAAGCCCTGCAAGGTTGCTTTGAGGCTACATACTAGGATGCACTGTGCCAGCCACATGGAGAGAACATCAATGCAATGACTGAATGTGTAATCGACTATATAAACTTTGGTGTGGATAATACTATCACCCACCAAAACGGTGACATGTTTCCCAGTAACAAACCCAGGATCAAAACTGACCTGAAGGACTTGCTTAACAAGAAAAAAAGGACCTTCAAAGACTGAGACAGGGAATTGTTGAGGAGGATAAAGAAGCAACTTAAAATCAAAATTAGAGACAGCAAGGAGGTGTACAAGACGATGCTGGAGGACAAGCTCCAGCAGAACAATATCCGAGATCTGAGGTCAGGGATGAAGATCACAAGCTTCAAGCAGAAGGACAATCGAACCAATGGATGTCTGGACAGAGCCAATGAACTAAAGGCATTCTTCAATAAATTCAGTTCGGAAACAAGCTCAGCATCCTCCTCTCCTGCACACAGCCAAACACCCGACCCTCCTTTGACCTACAGCTTTCATGTCACATCTCAAATGTTTTATATTCCATCTCAGCCATGGACCCTTCTGCTTCTAAATTTTTGTCTTCAACCAAATCTGATGATACTGGTGCTCCCTTTGCCCCCCTCCACATATGTGTCTCAAGTCAGGTGAAGATGCAACTGGAGATAATAAGGCTGCCACCCCAAGAATCCTTAAGGCCTGTGTAGAGCAGCTCTGTGGGATTCTGCAGCACCTCTTCAACATTAGCCTGGCCCAGAAGAAGGTTCCAGTGTTGTGGAAGACCAACTGCCTTGTTCCGAAACAAAACTCACCCATCAGTCCTCAATGACTATAGACCTGTTGCCCTGACAACCCAAATCATGAAGGTCCTAGGGAGACTCCTGTTGGCTCACCTCAGTAGGCAAACGATTAAAAACCAGGACCTCCTTCAGTGTGCTTATCGTGGTGGAGTTGGAGTTAAAGACGCCATCATTCACTTGCTTGAACAAACCCACTGTCCCCTGGACCACCCAGCAGCACTGTGAGGATCATGTTCTTTGATTTCTCCAGTGCATTTAACACAATTCAACCTAATTTGTTTTGTCAGAAACTCCAGAAGACATAGGACTCGGTACAAGACAGACTCCTGCCATCTAAAGAAATACTCAGAATCATCTGAGTATTTCTGCAGACATATTTCTCCTATTTTAGCTTCCCTTCATTGGCTCCCTGTTAAATCCAGAATAGAATTTAAAATTCTCCTTCTCACATATAAACCCCTTAATTATGTAGCTCCATTATACATCAGAGATCTGATTGTTCCATATGTTTCTAACAGAGCACTTTGATCTCAGACTGCAGGTTTTCTGGTGGTTCCTAGAGTCTCTAGAAGTAGAATGGGAGGCAGATCCTTTAGTTATCAGGCTCCTCTCCTGTGGAACCAGCTCCCAGTTTTAGTCCGTGAGCCAGACACCCTGTCTACTTTCAAGGCTAGGCTTAAAACGTTCCTTTTTGATAAAGCTTATAGTTAGACTGGCTTAGGTTTTCCCGAGCTATCTCTGTAGCTATGCTGCTATAGGTTTAGACTGGTGGAGGACATACTCTCTGCTACATTCTCATACTACTCTCTAATTTTGCGTAATTTGCTGTTATTTCAGCTTTTAACTCCATGTTATCTGCTTTTCACTTCTTAGAAGCTACATCTGGTCTGGCTCTGTGTTTAACTGTGGCACCTTCCTGGAGCAGGACATCAGCCAAGCTACTGCTGCCAACCACTTAATGCTCACCTTATACAGATGTTACACTTGGCCCTGTCTTTCAGTGTTTAATCCAGTCTCTCCTAGTCATAGCTACTGGCTGAGCTTCTACTGTGACTAACTGTAGGTGCTCTTTCATACTTGAAATTGGCTCAGAGGTTATCTGTTTAGCTGTCTTTCTCTCCTAGATGAAACCTCTAAAGGAGCTATAACCATAAATGTTTCACTTTTCTTTCCTATAGAAAGTACTACTAGATCAGTGATAGTTAGGAATAATTGGAATGCATGTACCCGACTTGAAATCTGTATGATTAGACTGAACTGTTTCGTTGTGGAGACTGTAATCTCTTCTGCAATCATCTGCTGGGGTAGCAGCATCAGAGCCAGGGACTTTAAAAAGCTCAACAACCTGATAAAGAAGGCTGACTCTGTGCTGGGGACTCCTCTGGAACCTCTGGAGATCATTGTGCAAAGACAGATTAAACATAAAATGAAGAACATTATGGAGAACCCTGAGCATCCTCTTCATGAGACTGTTGTACAACAACAGAGTGTCTTCAGTCAGAGGCTTCTTCAGATCTGCTGTAAGACAGACCGCTACAGGAAATCCTTCCTGCCCGCAGCCATCAGCATCTACAACGGCTCTTTGAAGAAAACTGTATAATATGAGCTACAACAACGATTAATTTCCCTTTGGGATTAATAAAGTATTTTTTAATTGAATTTGAAATAGGACTTAAGCCACTCAAGCACTGCTCCCTGAAGGCCAACCTGCTGAGCCAGATGAGTGATGAGGACCGGGTGGTCCACAGTATCACAATCTGCCATATAAAGTCCAGCATCACCAGCAGAGCTGATTATTTATTCTTTTAGCATCGAGAGATAAGAGAATATCATTCAGTACTGAGTGGTGCAGATTCATTGCTACGCCTGGATCTGAAGCTAGACTGAAATTCTTTATACATGTTATTTTCTAGAAAGGATTGTAGTTGGATGAAAACAATCCTCTCCAGAACTTTAGACAGAAATGCCAAATGGGAAACCAGCCTAAAATTAGAAAAGAGAGCAGGATCTAAGTCAGGTTTTTTAATAAGGGGCCTGACCACATGCTTGAAAACAGATGGAACAGAACCTGAATTTATACAACAATTTATGACAGTCAAGGCATGGACCAATGGTGTTGAAGGGAATGATGTCCAGAGGGTAGTTAGTAGGTCTTGCTGCTGAACCACCTGAAAGAGGTGTGTGACACCAGCTCAAACTGATCAAAGACAGCAGGAGGAGTACATAGCTGGACTGCACTATACATACAAGCAATGTTTTGCTAGATGAAGTCTGTTTTATTAACAAGGTATTTAAGGAAAACCATCACAGACTGACAAACACAGGGATAAATGACAATGAATGGTGGAAATTAGCACCATAGGCTGATTACAACTGGTGGAAATTTAATTACAAAGTTACTAAGACTTAGCCTGCTTAACAGCATTTTGGTAGTCACATAGAAAGTTTCCAAATATTCTCAGGGACACATGAAGCCTGTCCTTCTTCCATCTGTGTTCTGCCTGTTTGCAGCTCTGTCTGATAGCATGGGTGGTTTTAATGAGCCAAGGGTCTGGCTTGATTTTTGTTGAAGACAGCTTTAGATGTGCAATGGAGTCCAAAATCTCTGTGCAGGTGCACTGGAAAGAAGTAATAAATTCTTCAGTACACAGAAGAATGTCTGGCCTTCAGTGGAGTATAATTAAGTGCTTCTGAAGGCAGCAGCAAGCTGTCCTGCAGTGGAGGGAGTGATTGTGTTGCTGAGACATGCTGGAAGCATAGGTTTTACCACGAGAAGAGTGAAAAATGGTCTGAAATACAAGTGTCTCAAATCTCTATAATAGATACAAGAAGACCATGGGCGATAATTAGGTCCAGTGTATGACCAAGTCTGTGTGCGGGCCCTGACCCTGATTGAGTCAAGCTAAAGGAATCTAAAAGGCTTTAAAACTCAATTGCCAGTTGGTTAGGACAGCATACATGGACAATATAGTCACCTTATAACAGCAGACCGTCATACTTTGACAACAGACCAGCTACCAGTATTGAAAACTCTTTAATAAAAGTTATAATTCTGTCACACACAGCCCCATCTCCAAATCCTCACAGGGCGACAAGGTGGAGGTGATCAGTCGGCACCAGAGCCACCCACTGGGAGCCACTGATGACGGTGATCCAGGTAGCGATGGTGGTCAAAGATGCTAAACTCATAAGATAATTAATGAGGAAGACAAGGGCATAATTTGTGGGGGGGTTGGGGGGGTTACGACCCCCCTCATAAACATGATCAAGTCAATATAACCCACCCCAATATAATAACATCACTCCGATTTACAAATAAATAATGCATAAATAACTTGTTGATTTTCTCTTATTTTCATTTGCCAGCAAAATAACATCATCATCTGGTAGTGTAACCCCCCCTCCTCCCAAACACTTGGTATAACCCAACCCACTTGCCACCAACCATACACTGTTTGCTGTAATTTGGATTCAGTCGATGGTGAGAGTAGTTGTACTCTCAAAAAAGCAGACAGACAACGATTTTTCACTGTTGGTCGACAACAACACCTTGTAAAAAGAGCGAAAATCAAAATGAGGTAAATCTATATGTATTGTTAAGTTAGTTTTCTCTATGCCGCTCACACACGCAGACACACTGAATGGTGGTGCATGTAGACTAGCTCCTAAATACAGTAGTACCCAGGTGCTTTGTTAGACCTGTGACCTGGACCTCTGGGGCTGAAGCTCCAGATGTTCTCAGAACAGCCCCGAATCTCATGAAAGAAGTCATTTAGGAGTTTATGTCTGTCCCAAAGATGCATTAAGCCCCAAAACTTCACATTTTTATTAAAAACGATCAGATTTGTTTCTACTGTGTTCCAAATAATCACTGCCCTCTCTACCCAACCTGACAATGAGTCTAGAGGAAGCTTTAGTCGGAGGGACTGAGTAGAAAGTGTTTTCTAAATATCACATAATGTGTTATTATCGGTTTCAGCCAAATGTTTTTTCATCAGTTATTAACTGTTAATCTTCATCCTTCACTTAAACTACTAACAAAAAATGAACACCAAGTCAAATTATTGTGAAGCTTTTGAAACACGAAAATGCAGCATTTATGAATATGAAGGTGCTTTAAAAATGTTAAATATTTGGTTCTGTGTTAGAAAAAAGATGAAGCTTTTTATGAATTGCTGAACTGATGTGTAACAGAAAAACTGCAGAAAATACAAAGAAAACAGGAAAGTTAAGTAAATCACAGTAAAAGCATTAGAATGAATTTTTAAAACAGGAATGCAAAATTAACCTGACTCCTTTTAATAAACAATAAACAACTAGGCAGAGCTTAACCCCCCCAATGCTAGACCCAAAGTTACGTCCCTGGCGGTAGATGACCATTATTATCCACACTGCACAAAGACAGGTAACCTTTGAGTCTGACAAGGACTCCTCCTCTCTTTCCACGTCTTCTGTGCCGCATGTTGCATGGCAACGCGCCGACAGTTTGACATACATAAGGTGGCATAGGCCCTCGAAAGTGTGATGGCGTCTTTGAATGTCCAATGTCCAGGACGATGTTTAGAAAACCCTGGATTCTTAGAAAGTCGAACGTTCGTACACTAGCAACGAAGACAAACTGGGTGACAAAAAGGCAAAACATGAATAACGTTAAACTTATGAGAGGCCGACTGCATGCCATCCACATAGGCATTATGTTTTTTCCTCTGTACCAGGATGGCTTTTTGCAGTTCAAGATGCCTGTAAAGGCAATGTTTCCCTGGAAGATCTTCAATCCTTGACCTTCTACAGTGTCAGGTCATACATAATTTTCCTTCTGCTTTAGTACTCTCTCCCCCCCAAATAAACAAGCAGGTGGACTATGGGCATGCCTTAGACAGAGTAGCCAGTTAGCTTAGTGGATTTAAATGAGAACATTTGAACTGAACTTGCTGGAGATGACCAGCCTGCAGCTTAAAATTGAGCAAATTCCTCTGTGAGGATTTTTCTCTGTCTTTTTTTTTTTTGACAGTAAGCAGTATTTTCACAGGCAGAGGCGTTGTTAGGATCCTAAAACCTCGGGGCTTAGCCCAACCTAGAAATAGTGTCATTTTTATATGATAGGAACATCATATATAGGTAATTTAATAATAAAATATCAGACGTGTGTAAATAAATGTTAAATAAAACATGTTTAGAACCATTTTACTTTTTTGAAGTAAAACATAAAATTGTATAAGACTGATGATAAAGTAATTTGCTAAACTTAAAAAAAACAACAAAACAACACTTTATTTCTTTGACCAGAAAACTATTCTAGTCCAAGTTTCTGCTCATTCTTCTGAACAATGCTTGATCCTGAATTCAGAGTCTTAAAATGTGTCACTGTCCTCATGTGCACCCTAAACCCCACCACCACTACACACATACACCTATACTCCTTCACTTTGTTTTGTGCAGTGCATATTTGGAGCAAAGACATTTTGCACATGTAAATGAAACATTTTAAATTACCTGACCAAGTCTTCATGAGACTCATTCTCAGTGCAGATGAATGCAGCATGGATGTGTTCTCCTTTCAAGGCCTCCTCTACAGAGATCTGATTCACATCCTGTTGAGTACTGAGGTTTCTCCTGTTGGCAAAACAGACAAGGTAAACTAAACATGAATTTTTCTCTTCCACACAAGCTTTAAGGTAAAGATAACAATTTTTAAAAATGGCCAATTGTATAATTGCATGTGAAAATAACATTTTAGATAAATATTCATCCTGATAATTTTTTTAACATAATACCTTAAAACTGCTACCTATATTAGAAAAAGATTTAGGGGTACCATTGAAGCAGGGTCCACGACTAATGAAATTTGTAAGGAATTTTTACACAAGAAGAGGAGGGAAATAAGGGGGCTGTTTCAATGAGAGCAACTGGAACTTTAGTTAACACTAGGGTCGTTTCTCAATACTCAAATACGTTCTTGCGTACTTGACAAGTATGTTCTTGGCAAGTACAGTGGAAAGTGCAGACTGACAAGTACGAGAGTACTAGAGCAACAATTGAAACGTATTGTAGTCTGTCACATGACCACAACTTGTGCCAAGAGGCGGTTGTTTGTTGGCTTGCAAACGTAACCCAACGTTTTAGCTCAGTTTACAACTGAAATATAGAAAATACTTAAAATGCAGCGAGTTATAGTAGCTACAGTGACTGGAATGATGTATTATGAAGCTGAAGAGAAAGCCGCGGAATTAAAGTGGCGAATATGGACGAGGGAAGCCAACATAAAGAGGAGGAGGAGGGGCCGTTACCTGTTGTCTTGCCTCTCCGTGTCGGTGTGCCATACCGTATGACTCAAGTTAATTATATACGTTGGAACAGATTAAGCAATCAGTACAAAAATAGGATTTCTCATAACAGTAACACAAATTTAATGGTTCAGTGGCTTGTAAATTATAACCCTGGTTAGTGTAGGTGTCTATGTGTATAGGAACACCTATACATTCCTTTATGCTGACTTTGTTGAGAATAAAGGACGCCGGTGTCAGTTTTTAAAAGGGATGGGCCAGTTTGAATCATCAAAAGACAAAAAGTACATTTAAGTCTGTTTGGGTTTAACCGTGTTTAACTAAAGAAAAGTTCTGAAATGGGGACTGTTTCACACTTGTGAAAGACTGAACCAAAGGTTTCTGGCAGGAGACAGCATGTGTGTATGGATTTCAGTGCTTGAGAGGATGAGAAAACGAGCAGGAGCAGCAGGGGGGCTCTCAACAGCACGACCGCAGGGCCAATTCTAGAGGGGGCAGGGCCCAGAACTTTCTACAGTCTATTTTCTTTGTGATGTAGTTCCTTAATGTCTCAATAATAATAACTCACAGATTATCTTGATTTGACTTGTGTAAAAAGTAATGAAAAGTAATCATGCAATTTAATCCATATTACTGTAAAAATTTGACTAAAAGTAATTCCCTGAATGTATAGGATTACGACACATTGTTGTCAAAGTATATTCCTTAACTTTTGGCATATTTGAAACTTTTAGCTGTTTAATGGCACCAGGAAAACATTAAATTTAATAATGATCCTGCAGGTGGAATCAATTCTTTGATCAAGTTTAAACTATTACATTAGCCTAAATGTTGAGGTAATAAAAATTTGACAGTTTATGTTTTATCCTTGCTTAGTTATTATATAAATATGCATTTAGAGTAGGGATGCTCCAATCAGGTTTTATGCTGCCTTTTCTGATACTGATTACCCATAAGTGCAGATCACTGATATCGATCACATGGATTGGCTGTAAATGTTTCGATTTGGTTATAAGTCCAACTGGCTACGTGATCTGAAAAAACGGAACCCTAAAATCACCTTAATTTAGACATGTTTTTACTTTTTTTTCAAGATTAAAAAAATACAAAAACTTGCAGGCACAATGCAGCAACTATTGAGTCAAAACCACAACGGAAAACCCGGCTATAAGTAATACAATCCTTAACAGATTGAAAACATTAAGGCCATTAACAGGCTAAATAAGGCAGAAAATCATATATAAATCATTGCTAAAATCAACTAATGTCAAGTAAAAACGGAAAAATTTAAAGTCAAATGGAGGTTTCAATTCCCTAAACTATCATAAGTTATTTAATAAAAAATAAAAAACAACCTGAGCGCATGGGTAACTGTTTTGTACATAAGCAAAATCTGGTGCGCATTGGGCAGGGCTATGTCTGTGAAATATGCATCCTGCCTGCCGGCAGCACGTAGCGGGGCTTCAAATGCGAAAGCAGTCGGCGGAACCCAGTGTCTTCCACCACTGAGAAAGGCTGGCCCAAAGAATTCAATTATTTTTCGGGTTTTTGGGTTAGCCTTCTGACTGTCACGCTCATACTGGCAAGTCTTGGCGATCGTGGGCTGCGTTAACTGCTCCGGGTGTCTTTTCATTATCTGCAGTGAGGCTCGAAAACTCACCATACTTCGCCAAGTGCTTGCTCTTTAAATGTATTAATCTCGATGTGAAGAAGCATTGTCCCCCCGCAAGGTATTTTCATTGCATGTGTTGCAGGACGGAAACTTTACCACACAGTGTAAAAGTTCCACATGGCCAACATGTTTGTTTAGGATTTGCTGCGGTGCGCTTGCACAGTGTGAAGAAAAAAGGGAGATGCACTACACTGCACACACGGTGTCTCCATGCTGCTTTACAAGTGATCGGCAGCAAAAGAAATGGCCGATTGATCGGAACACCACTCATTTAGAGTAATATAAGGTTTGGTGTTCTCCTTTATTTCTCAAACAGTGTTAAACCCAGAAAGGGAGAGGTTTCACAAACCAAGAGGAAAATGAAAATCAGCAAATACTGATATATTAATAATTAGTAAAAGACTTAAAGGTGATTAAAATTTGCTTTTGATACATAAAGAATCAAATTAATTAATTGGATAAGAACATTTTATTGGAGATTTGGGTTGTTCATTAAAAGAATTTATAATTTTTACAGATTAAAACATGAGGGACAGAGTGAAACAATGAGATAGTGAGAAAAACAAATAATTAGCAGTAAAATGGAATATGAATGGCAACTCATTTGTTTATCATATATGCTGATAGTGAAAAAATGTAAATAGCCCATCCAGTTCAGTATCTGTTTCCTATGTGTGTCCTAAATCAGCTTGTTGTCCATGAAATGTTCAGTTCAAACCAGATCTACTCCTGCCAGCTCAGCATGTCACACTTAGAGACACCTGGAATGCAGGGCCTTCCTGATATCCAGGTTTTGCTTTCGCAAGAGAAGATTCCTCTCTTCTCTCAATTATTAGATTCCTGATGTTCAAGGACTGTCTTATCTCCTTGTCTCCTCTGTCTTGCGAATAGCCTCTGTGCACAGGAGTAGTGACGTACTTCCTCTTTGTCCAGAAGTCGGCATTTTAGTTTCCGGTTTAATTCTCATTTCTATCCGGATCGATGAAAATGTTCACTAGATGTTTACAAGAGCTGCCTAAGATCAGTATCAGCGATGTCCACCGTATCGTTGATTCCTGGTCTTCTGCTCCTACAAGCAAGCTTAACAAGGCATTCAAATTGTATATCTCGAGTTATCTGCACAACTACGAGGGTGGGTAAAGTTAGTTTGATCTAGTGCGGTGTTGGCTATCTATTAGTGGCTAACGTTAAGCTAGTTAGCCACATGTTCATTTTTAGTTTACTAACATTATTGAAACAAGTTTTTCTTCAACTAAAACTTAACAGATCATGTTTTTTTGATCATTGTACTAACACTCTACCCCTCTCAGTTTATAGCAAAGATCAGGACACAGGTGAAGTCGTTAGGGTGTTCCTAATGTTGTCTCCAACTAGAACGGATTTTGTCAAAATCAGGCTGCTCTCACAAAGAAAACTGTAGTTCACAGACATCAACAGCATGGGTGCATCAATAAATTCATGTAACCATGTTTCTGTCTCTGGACCTTGTGCTGACATATGGCATTGAGTGCAAAGAAATAATATTTTCTTATAACCCTGTCATGTCTGACCATTTCTTAATAACCTCTGAGTTTAATTTAACAGAGTACTCCACACCTGAAAGAAAATTTCATTATAGTAGATCATTATCAGACGATGCTGTAACAACCTTTAAAGAATCTGTTCCACTTTTAATTTCCTCATATCACAGAAAAACAGAGTGGAGGGCAATAATTTTGTTTCTTCCCCTTCACAAATTGATTCTCTTGTTCATAGTGTTACTTCATCATTGCGTGGTGCATTAGACAATGCAGCCCCCTTGAAAAAGAAGGAAATTATTCATAGGAGGCAGGCTCCCTGGTTTAATTTAGATCTGCGTACTTTAAAGCACAATGTTAGAAAATTGGAGAGAAAATGGCGCTCTACACAACTAGAGGATTCCTACTTAATCTGGAAAAATAGCCTACTGTTGTATAAAAGGACACTTTGCCAAGCCAGAACAGCTTATTTGTCATCATTAATAGAAGAGAACAAGAATAATCCTAGGTTTCTCTTTAGTACAGTTGCTAAACTTACACAGAGTCATAGCTCTGTTAAGCCATCCATTCCCTTAGCTCTTAGCAGTCATGACTTTATGGGATTCTTCTTAAATAAAAATGATTCTATTAAAAATAAAATCTTTGACATACTCCCGAAGATGATTACTTCATCCTCAGCAAGTGAGACAACATTGGAAATAACTGTAGAACCTGATCTGTGTTTGGACTGTTTTGATCCTGTGGAGCTTCCTGAGTTATCAGAAATATTAGCTTCATCTAAACCTTCAACTTGTATGTTAGACCCAATCCTAACCAAATTATTTAAGGAAGTGTTCCCTCTGATTACCAGCCCCATTTTAGACATGATTAATTTATCTTTAGTAAATGGGTATGTACCACAAGCTTTTAAGGTAGCTGTAATTAAACCTTTGCTTAAGAAACCTTCGCTTGATCGAGATGACTTAATAAATTACAGACAGATATCCAATCTTCCATTCTTATCTAAAATTCTTGAGAAAATAGTTGCTAATCAAATGTGTGAGCATTTACACAGCAATGACCTGTTTGAAGAGTTTCAGTCAGGTTTCAGAGCTCATCATAGCACTGAAACAGCTCTGCTGAAAGTCACTAATGATATTCTTATTGCCTCAGATAATGGACTTGTGTCTGTACTGGTTCTGTTAGATCTCAGTACTGCATTTGATACAGTCGACCATAATATTCTCTTAGAAATGCTGGAATATGCTGTAGGGATCAGGGGAACAGCGCTAGGCTGGTTTAAATCTTATTTGTCTGACAGATTCCAGTTTGTTCATGTAAATGATAAATCATCTTTAAACTCCAGGGTTAATTGTTAAAAGCATAACATCAAGATTGTGGTCAGTAATTAAGTCACTGATTAAAAATGATTTTCCTAAAAGAGATCTATTGTTCAATAAAGCCAGTTCACAGTGGGGAGAACAAGTATTTGATGCACTGCCGATTTTGCAGGCTTTCCCGCTTGCAAAGCAAGTAGAAGACTTTAATTTTTTATCATAGGTTCTCTTCAACTGTAAGTGACGGAATCTAAAACTGAAATCCAGAAAATCACATTGTCTGATTTTAAGTTATTAATTAGCATTTTATTGGATGACATAAGTATTTGATACATCAGAAAAACTAAATTTAATAGTGGTACAGCAGGGTTCTCGCCAGCACATTTCAGCGTAGCAGCCTGGTACGCTGAAATGGCTTAAAAAAAAATCGTCGTCCTGTCCCTTTTGCAGAAAAGCATTCCCAAAGAATCGTGTTTCTACCTCCATGCTTCACGGGATGGTGTTCTTGGGGTTGTACTCATTCTACTTCTTCCCTCAAATACGGTGAGTGGAGTTTAGACCAAAACGCTCTTTTTTTGTCTCATCAGACCACGTGACCATCTCCCATTCCTCCCCTGGATCATCCAGATGGTCATTGGTAAACTTCAGACAGGCTTGGAAATGCGCTGGCTTGAGCAGGAAGACCTTGCGTGCGCTGCAAGATTTTAATTCATGGTGGCGTAGTGTGTTATCAATGGTCTTCCTTTTTATTTAGATTAGGTCCTGCCATGTAGTTCGGGATTGATTCCTCACCTTCCTCATTGATGCCCCATGAGGTGAGATCAGAATCAGAATCAGCTTTATTGCCAAGTTTGTACATACAAACAAGGAATTTGACTCCAGTACACTTTGCTCTTTGGTTTTGTTTTTGCATTACAGAATATACTTATTTACAATGTACAATATACACATATATAAATAAATAAAAAAGGTGCATTTGCAACATCTGTATGCTGTCGTTTTGTACTCTATTGAATGTTCAACAGAGAAACAGCCTGGGGGAAGAAACTGTCTCTGTGGCAGCTGGTTTTAGTGAACAGTGCTCTGTAGCCGCGGCCTGAAGGTAAAACTCTGATGACGCCCCAAACTGAGGGAGCATCATCTTGAACTTCTTCCATCTTGTTATAATTGTGCCAACAGTTGTTGCCTTCTCACCAAGGTGCTTGGCTATTTTCCTGTAGCCCATCCCAGCCTTGTGCAGGTCTAATATTTTATCCCTGATGTCCTTACACAGTAGAGGCTGACATTTTTTCGGGAATCCCACAGGTGACAGCATTAGTAAAGATCATGTGACTAAGACGGTACAGGATAAAAAAATGAACGGGAGCAGGAGCTAACCAATAGGAGGGAAAACAAACTAGGATCAATTGTCTTTGGAAATGTAAAACTAAGACTTTGTTATAAACTTAAAAAAAAAAAAAAAAACTTGGCTCGACGCCGCCATTGTGTAGTTTTTTTTCCCAAGAAGCCTATACTTTAATGCGAGTCAAACGAACTACACGACCCACAAGCCAACAGTGCTTCCGATCGATATTTTCCACCTGCGTTCAGAACACAGCAATGGAGGGAGCAAACGCAGGTGGAGAACTGGACGTGGTAAAACTGGATTTGCAACGTAAAAGTCAGAAGTAAGGACTTATCTATTAAACTCATAGAGCTGACAGGAAAGTCAAATATTACCGAACTTCAGGAGAGTTGAATGTAGCGGTGTTAACGTGCAGTGTGCTGCTTGTAAAACGTGTTTAGTCGTAATCAAGTACAGCAGTGATTAAGGCACACTTGTAAGGCAAATTCTGGATTAAATCAGCCCTGCATCTCTTCATTCGTCAAACGAAAAGTACCATCACGTGTCAAGTCTCATCTGACCAACAAAATTGCTCGCATGTGCACTAAAGATTTAAGAGCCTTTGCCACAGTAGAGGGGAAAGGCTTCATCAAGGGAAGATATTAAATAAATAACGTAGTAAAATAGAAAAAAATTTAATGTACCATTAAATGTACAATTTATTTAATACATCATAAAATGTTAAGTGTACAACTAATTTCGTCATGTGGTCTTTAAAACTATACTTAATTATTCAGTGGCACATTTAATTGCATACTAGTCCATTTCATGATATAATGGTACATTTATTCTTTGCATGCATTCAATAAATAAATGGTACCTTTAATTTAATGGCACATTTAATGTTACATTTCTTTCATGTTATATTTACTTTACTTATGGGACATTAACAACATTAATTTATTTAATGATGATTTTATTGTTTTAATTTTGTCCAGTTTGACCCTCCATTTTTGATGCCTGTATAGGAGGTCATGTCAGAATTTTTTGAATCAGGTGTGCTGGAGCAGACACATCTAAAAACTTGGGGGAAGGGGTCCCTGAGGACCGGGGCTGTGAACCATTGAGGTACAGTTTCTAATTGTGAAGGTAATGCCTTTTTTTGCACTTTTGTTTACCAAAGTCCAGTTCTATTGCTAGGTGCTTTTTCTTTTGTTTCAGCAATTTAAAAACATAAAAGTAATGTCTTGTTCAAAGGAAACTATCACTTAAAAAATTTAAAATAAAACTATGTAATTTTTTTTTATTCAGCTAAGGATAGGCATGGCTTTTTTCCTTGTTTATTTTTTTATTTTTTCTTCATTATTATTCTTTATTTAACTGGCCTTTACTACAGCTAAAAACAGGGACCTAACTGGTCCTTCAAACAAAGAAATTGCCAAAAGACTAAATGAAGAAAACAAAAATAGGAGTGGCACAGGAGTGGAAGTCGTTGTAAATGGGAGCGGGAGTCAACCTCTATCACACAGCTCTATGGTCTTGGCCTCTGGGAGAGGTTGGAGTTTATTTGATTGAGTGTGTAGACAGGTGTCTTTTATACAGATAACGAGTTCTAACAGGTGCAGTTAATAGAGGTAATGAGTGGAGAACAAGAGGACTTCTTAAAAAACAAACTAACAGACCTGTGAGAGCTGGGATTCTTACTGGTTGTTAGGTGATCAAATACTTATGTCATGCAATAAAATGCCAATTAATTACTTAAAAAATGACACAATGTGATTTTCTGGATTTTTGTTTTAGATTCCAACACTCACTGTTGAAGAGTACCTATGATAGAAATTAAAGACTTCTACATGCTTTGCAAGTTGGAAAACCTGCAAAATCAGCAGTGTTTCAAATATTTGCCCTCCCCCCTGTATATAATAGTGGCTGCTATTAACTCCGTGTCTGGTTGTACCTGACAGTTTATGGTTTTTTGAGTTTGATTGAGTTTGAGTTTGTTTATTACTGCCTCTTATCCTTTTAGCTTTGCTCTATCTGTCAGAGATTTTACAACTATTTCCCATCAGGGGGACAAGTTTTTCCTGGAAATGATCATTTATGATAAAGTTACGACTGGGGCTGTATTCCAGAGAAGTGATATGTAGGTCCTGATTTGAAGGAGATATATTAGGAGGTGGTGGGGCTTTTGGAAGATGTTGGTTTAGTAGCAGGGCCTGGACTATAGGGGGTGTTGAATTGAGAAGATGTCAGAGTCAATTGGGTCCCAATCTTAAAAACGTCTTTCATTATGTCATTGAAATGCAGTAAATCAAGTACCGGTCAGTGGAGAGAGGGTAGAGTTCTGTGCAGTCTGGGTCGGGGTATTTTGGGGAAGGGGTGGTCCACTTTTCCTGTGGAAGTTGGTAGGGAGACCTTTTGTGATAAAGTCTCTCTCTGTCAGCCAACTGCCTGATTATCTCCATCTCTGCTGGAGCTGTTGGTGGCAGGGTTACCATGGTTATTCATATTCCATGTTCTCTGCTTAAAGTCGAGGCTGCTGGCAGATTATTTATTGATTAAATGAGATGACATGTGAAATGTCTGTCTCCGGCTTGCTCAAGCAGAAACCATCTGGCTTGAAAAGGTGTCTTTTTTTCTCAAAAAATATTGAAGTTGTCAGCATGCCCGAGAGGTACATTGGTTGACCCGGCCGGAGCAAGACAGACCGGAGTGCAACAGAAAACTTGAGTTGTTCTGTAATTTGACGCAGAACGACGGAGAACGAGTCTGTCGACGGTGACGTTCAGAGTAGTCCCGGAGAACGTGGAACCGTTCTCATAAATTAACAACAGAGTTGTTCCGTCTCTAAGGGAGTACCCGGCCACCCTACGGAGGAAGCTAATTTCAGCCGCTTGTATCCGAGATCTCGTTCTTTTGGTCATGACCCAAAGTTCACGGCCATAGGTGAGGGTAGGAACGTAGACCGACCGGTAAATCGAGAGCTTCGCATTTCGGATCAGCTCTCTATTCACCACAACGGACCGGCACAGTGCCCCCCCATTACTGGGGCAGCCGCACCGATCCGTCTATCGATCTCCCGCTCCATTCTTCCCTCACTCGTGAACAAGACCCCGAGATACTTGAACTCCTCCACTTGAGGCATGAACTCTCCTCCAACCTGAAGAGGACAAGCCACCCTTTTCCGGTCGAGTACCGTGGCCTCTGACTTGGAGGAGCTGATCTTCATCCCAGCCGCTTCACACTCGGCTGCGAACCGCCCCAGCGCATGCTGTAGGTCTTGGCTAGAGGGGGCTAGCAAGACCACGTCATCTGCAAAAAGAAGAGACGAAATCCACTGGTCCCCAAACCAGACCCCCTCCGGCCCTTCGCTGCGTCTAGAAATCCTGTCCATAAAAGTTATGAACAGGACCGGTGACAAAGGGCAGCCCTGCCGGAGTCCAACATGCACTGGGAACAGGTCCGACTTAGTGCCGGCAATGCGGACCAAACTCCTGCTCCACTCGTACAGGGACCGGATGGCCCCTAATAAAGGGCCCCCGATTCCATACTCCTGGAGCACCCCCCACAGGGAATTACGAGGGACACAGTCGAATGCTTTCTCCAGGTCCACAAAACACATGTGGACCAGTTGGGCAAACTCCCATGAACCCTCGAGTACCCTGTAGAGGGTATAGAGCTGGTCCAGTGTTCCACGGCCCGGACGAAAACCACACTGCTCCTCCTGAAGCCGAGGTTCGACCATCGGCCGGACTCTCCTCTCCAATACCCTGGCGTAGGCCTTACCAGGGAGGCTGAGGAGTGTGATCCCCCTGTAGTTGGAACATACCCTCCGGTCACCCTTCTTATGAAGGGGGACCACCACCCCAGTCTGCCAGTCCAGAGTCACTGTCCCCGACTGCCACGCAATGTTGAAGAGGCGTGTCAACCATGACAGCCCTACAACATCCAGAGATTTGAGGTACTCAGGGCGGATCTCATCCACCCCCGAAGCCTTACCACCGCGGAGCTTTTTAACCACCTCTGTGACCAACCCCGAGTCCCCAGCCTCTGTTTCCACCAGGGAATGTGTGATGGCAGGATTAAGGAGATCCTCGAAGTACTCCTTCCATTGATAATGTCCTCAGTCGAGGTCAGCAGCCTCCCACCCCCACTATAAACAGTGTTGGCGAAGCACTGCTTCCCCCTCCTGAGGCGTCGGACGGTTTGCCAGAATCGGTTCGAGGCCAACCAGTAGTCCTTCTCCATGGCCTCACCGAACTCCTCCCAGGTCCAAGTTTTTGCCTCTGCCACAGCCCAGGCCGCAGCACGCTTGGCCTCACGGTACCTGTCAGCCGCCTCTGGAGTCATACAAGCCAACCACAGCCGATAGGACTCCTTCTTCAGCTTGACAGCATCCCTTACTGCCGGTGTCCACCACCAGGTTCTGGGATTGCCGCCGCAACAGGCGCCAGCTACGGGCAGCAGCACTGACAATAGATGTGAAGAACATGGTCCACTCGGACTCTATGTCTCCAACATCCCCCATAATTTGGTCAATTTGGGAGTTGAATACATTCCTGGCAGAGGGCTCCGCCAGGCGTTCCCAGCAGACCCTCACTATGCGCTTGGGCCTGCCAAGTCTGTCCGGCTTTCTCCTCCTCCAGCGGATCCAACTCACCACCAGGTGGTGATCAGTGGACAGCTCAGCCCCTCTCTTCACCCGAGTGTCCAAAACATGCGGCCGAAGGTCTGATGATACGACAACAAAGTCGATCATTGACCTCCTGCCTAGGGTGTCCTGGTGCCAAGTGCACTGATGGACACCCTTATGTTTGAACATGGTGTTCATTATGGACAATCCGTGACTAGCACAGAAGTACCACTCGGATTCACGCCTCTCCAGGTGTCACTGTCGTTTCCCACATGGGCGTTGAAGTCCCCCAGCAGAATAATGGAGTCCCCGGGAGGGGCACTATCCAGCACCCTCGACAGGGACACCCCCCCCCCGACTCTGTGTCCCAGCGAGGTGACATTCCACGTCCCTAGAGCCAGCCTAAGCATCCGGGGATCGGGTCGCTGAGGTCTCCACCTTCGTCCGCCACCTAATCCACAGATTAGTTAATAGTTTAGCTTTGTAATTGGCCTGCACCAAGACCAGTTACTTTTACATATTAGCTTACCTTTGTTATTCTGCTTTTCCTTTTATGAACATTCTACTACTTCTTCAGCTTATTTTATTTAAGCTGTTATATAAATTTGAGTTCTGCCTATTACATTGGAATTTAAGGCTGGTCACTCATTTTTCTTCAATTTGAAATCCTTCTGCTATTGTTCCCTTCATCTTGTTCTGCATCTTAAAATAATTCAACTGTTCTCACATTTTAATGTGTTCTTCAGCTAATTGTGGCTAATTTTTCGAGTTTTTCCAGTTTCGTGAACATCTTCTACTGCGTTCCTTTAGCAGATCAGCATTCTCGTGGCTGTTTCACCATTTAATAGTTACTGTATGTTGTTTTGTTCATTCTCTCAATTTCTTTTTCTGCCCAAGATGCTCAAAAATATAGGGCCTTCAGGGACTTCAGTGTCACTATCTTAAGGTAATGCCTGATCTATGTAAGGTCAAATCATAAATTTCTTACCTGGATATAAATCCTCGGACAGTCAGTTTCTCTGCACCACTTCCAGGCAGCGGGGTTAACATGTCTCTGATCCGTACCCCACCAGCTCTGCCAACACCAACTACCACTGACCCGAACATACTGTCAGAGAGACAAAGGAAACTGAATCTGAAGAAGAAAGAAAAACTCCCTGTGGTGTAATTATTAAGAAGTGTATTGTAACCAGACATTTCCAAAGCTTGGCGTTACCATTTGTATACCTGCAAACAACTTCCACCACACCACAGCTTCTTTAAAACAGTCCATCTTTCAATTTTTATTAAATGATATTTGAGGTTCACTTAAATACACAATCCACCTTCCATGTGTTTTTTTGAGTTTTTTTACCGGCAGAGAGAACTGTTGTCTGAGAATTGTTGTCTGAGTGCCTAGAAAATGCCCAATAGATTTACTTTCACAAGTGGAGCATTACAGCTAACGCTTTAAAGCTCAACATGATATTCATAAAAATAAACTTTGGGATGCTTTGGGATTATTTCAATTGTTACAGACATGGAGACAGAAATGAAAAAGGGATAAAAAGAAGCACGAAAGAGAGAAAGGGGGCCAGAAAGGAAAAGGGGAGAGAAGGATAATGGAATGGAGAAAAGAAAGAAAGATGAAAAGAATACAAGATAACGCCCTGCTTGCTTTTACACCTGCAAAAACGTTCGTATTACCACCTTTTTACCAAAAAGTGCACCGTACTTATGAACGCAAGATGTATTTAGTGGTAAATGCGACTCAATATAGAACATTTGTGTATCTGTAAGGACCTGAATCTAAACACCTGTGGGTCTGAGTGTGAGCGCGCTTGTGTATACAAGGTTTCTCCACAAAAATATGCAATAGTGAGTGCGAGGAGCCACACGGACAGACACGGAGGAGATCCGAGCCACAGACATCCAAAGGCCCCCCAAAGCACAGAAACCCCAGGAGAACCACCGCCGGGACCACCGCAACCCCTCCAGAGAGGAGCAGGGGAGAACCCCAGGGGAACCACACAGCAGCCACAGCCCAGAAGCCCCAGGAAGCTGCAGCGACGAGCCCACAGGCCTACACACTTGAGCGGATCCAGCCATGGACCCAGAGACCCAAGACCCAGTGACATACCACTCCCCAAACAGAGGCCCGACCGAGCCCAGGGGTCCAAGCCCCAGCAAGCAGGCGGGGAGTGAGCCAGCACACACGCCAAAGCACCCAGCCCTGGACACCAAGAACCACATGCACACCGGCAGGCAGAGACACCAATCAACGGCAGGTAGTGTGGCGGGCAGGAAATAGGCCCCACATTTGATGGGGGCCTAAACTGATCCAGGAGAGGGAGCAGCCCAAGACCCAACCTTACAAAAAACAGGGACACACAGTCACAATCACACATTCCCACCCTCATGCGTACACATAAAAACACTCACACCCACGCACCCAACGTGAAGACAAACAACAATGGACGTCCTACACTCACTCACACTCCCCATACATACTTTATACTCCCAGGTCCAGGTGCCGATACCCCGTAGGGCCAACCAGCCCCCAGACCCAGGAGGTGGTCCACTTCCCTCCGGGGGTGGAGACAGGCAGACCGCCCCAGCACCCGAAACTGGTCCGGGCTAGCCAGGCCTGAGCATCCCCCGCCCTGACCCAGTCCCCAACCACCCCGATCTTCATCCGGAGAGGTAGCCATGCGCAAAAGAGGGGCCTACATCGCCCAAGCAAGCCCGCCAACAAGAGCCATCAGAGAATAATTATCTAAAATTCTTGAGAAAATAGTTGCTAATCAAATGTGTGAGCATTTACACAGCAATGACCTGTTTGAAGAGTTTCAGTCAGGTTTCAGAGCTCATCATAGCACTGAAACAGCTCTGCTGAAAGTCACTAATGATATTCTTATGGCCTCAGATAATGTACTTGTGTCTGTACTTGTCCTGTTAGATCTCAGTGCTGCATTTGATACAGTTGATCATAATATTCTCTTAAAAAGGCTGGAATATGCTGTAGGGATCAGGGGAACAGCACTAGGCTGGTTTAAATCTTATTTGTCTGACAGATTCCAGTTTGTTCATGTAAATAATAAATCATCTTTAAACTCCAGGGTTAATTGTGGAGTACCACAGGGTTCAGTACTTGGGCCAATTCTCTTTACTATATATATGCTTCCAATAGGTCAAATTATCAGGCAGCATAGGATAAATTTTCACTGTTACGCTGCTGATACTCAGCTTTACTTATCCATAAATCCTGATGAGCCCAACCAGTTAGATAGACTACAAGCATGTCTTGAAGACATAAAAACTTGGATGACCTTAAATTTTCTGCTTCTAAATTCAGACAAGACAAAAGTTGTCATCTTTGGACCGGAGTCTTTAAAAAAGAAACTGCTTAGTCAATCACTTAACCTGGATGGCATTAAATTGACCTCCAGTGATAAAGTAAAAAACCTTGGTGTTATTTTTGACCAGGACATGTCATTTAAATCCCATATTAAACAGGTTTCTAGGATTTCCTTTTTTCACCTCCGGAACATTGCCAAAATTAGAAATATCCTATCAAGGAGTGACGCTGAAAAACTAGTCCATGCATTTGTTACTTCAAGGCTGGACTATTGTAATTCGTTACTATCAGGATGTCCACAAAATGCAGTTAAAAGCCTTCAGCTGATTCAAAATGCTGCAGCAAGAGTTCTGATGAAAATTAAAAAGAGAGATCATATTTCCCCTACTTTAGCTTCCCTTCATTGGCTCCCTGTTAAATCCAGAATAGAATTTAAAATTCTCCTCCTCACTTATAAAGCCCTTAATGATTTAGCTCCATCATACATCAGAGATCTGATTGTTCCATATGTTCCTAACAGAGCACTCCGTTCTCAGGCTGCAGGTTTACTGGTGGTTCCTAGAGTCTCTAGAAGTAGAATAGGAGGCAGATCCTTTAGTTATCAGGCTCCTCTCCTGTGGAACCAACTCCCAGTTTCAGTCCGTGAGGCGGACACCCTGTCTACTTTTAAGGCTAGGCTTAAAACTTTCCTTTTTGATAAAGCTTATAGTTAGAGTGGCTTAGGTTATCCTGAGCTATCTCTGTAGTTATGCTGCTATAGGCTTAGGCTGCTGGAGGACCTAATGACCACTTTCACCCTCTTTGCTACATTCTCACACTACTCTCCGATTTTGCATTATTTGCTGTTATTTCAGCTTTTAACTTTGTTCTCTCTCTTTTCTTTTCCTAAAAGCTACACCTGGCCTGACTCTGTGTCTACCTGTGACACCTTTCTGGAGAGGGGCATTGTCCAAGCTTCTGCTGCCAACAACTTAATGCTCACCCTCTACCGATGATCCACATGGCCCTGTATTTCAGTGTTTAACCCTTTCTCTCTCCTAGACATGGCGATTGACTGAGCTTTTACTGTAACTAACTCTATGTGCTCTCTTTCAGATTCTAACCTTGAAAACTGGCTCAGAGTTTATCTGTTCTTTCTTTCTAGGTGAAACGACTAAAGGAGCTACATCCATTAACATTTACTTTTCCTTCCCATAGAAAGGACTCCTAGATCAGTGCTTCTTTGCTCTCTTTGTGTCTCTGCTCTGTTCTCTCTAACCCCCAGTCGGTCGTGGCAGATGGCCGCTCACACTGAGCCTGGTTCTGCTGGAGGTTTCTTCCTGTTAAGAGTTTTTCCTCTCCACTGTCGCTACATGCATGCTCAGTATGAGGGATTGCTGCAAAGTCAACGCCAGTGACTGTCCACTGTCTCTACATGCTCATCCGGGACGATTGAATGATCCAAGTCACTGACTGGATGCAATCTGCTGGGTTTCCTTAGACAGAAAAACTTTTTATCCAATTTGAATAAATAACTGAATCTGACTGCACTGTTCAATGATTAGGATTAATTGGAATGTATGTACCTGACTTTTGTGAAGTGCCTTAAGACAACATGTGTTGTGAATTGTCGCTATATAAATAAAACTGAATTGAAATGAACAAAATAGTCCCAACCCCCAATGAATTCCGATCCTGACCCCATGAGCCCCCACCCCAAATGAATCCCAACATGAATCTCCCCACTGGGCCACCCCCAACCAGAACACAGATATTGAACACATGTCCCCGAATCAAAACACCATGAATCACCCCCCAAAACACATGGGCACACTCCCACAGGAGAGCTTCATCCCCGAAAAGCGGACGAAGCAACACCCACACAGCGCAAGCTCCACACACAGCCCCGCTCCAAACACGCCCCCCCGCATCCTGCCCCCACCACACAGTGCGCCATGACACCAAGGCAAGGGCCTCGCACAGCGCCACCCCAGCCCCCGCCCACAGGCGCAACAGGACAGACACCGTCGAGCACCGAGCTCACAACGGAACCCCCGACTCCACACCAAGACGTGACAAATTCACCCGGCAAGAGGTCCCACAGCCAGCGGCAGGCACTTGGGGCCAGCGTCCTCCACCACCCACCCACAACCACACAGACACACTACATCACTGCCGCTGCAACGATAGCCCAGGTAGAACATTATCCAGCTCAGCTCTATCATCGCCGCTCAGCTGATCCAGATGTCGGTGACCCCACATCCAAGAAGAGGACACAACCCCCTCATCCCATACGCTGTAGTCCCCTACGCCACCCTCTAGCCCGCTGCCCTGATCCTCCCCCCAGACACAACAGCCAGCAGAGCAGCACACCGCCAAGCCTGCCCAACCAGTTGGCCACCGTCAGCAGCCCCAGCCCATCAGTCTGTGAGAGGGAAACATGCACCAGCCGGGTAACCGGGCCGGGCAGGCCAACCGCTCCAGGCCAAGCACATCCCAGCAGCTGCCCCAGTGTGGGAACAGGACATGTTCCACCGCCCCACCCACCTGACCGCCAACCGTAGCCCTGCATCAGGCCAGGGGCAAGAGCCACAGACGGAAGAATTGGAGGAAGGACACCACCGCACGCCAAGGACCGGGCACCCCACTAACCCCACACCCAAACCTCGGAGAGCCCAAGGATGCCAGCCACCCACCCTCCCGCAAGGCACACCCCACCGCACCAAGCAAGCTGGCCAGCCCCTCCACCAAAGCAAAGCCACGTCTCTATCACTGCACACCGCCTGGCCAAGACCCCCTCGTCAGAGCCCGACGCCCCTCCAACCAACGGATTGGGCACCGAAGCCAGGGACCAAGATCCAAGGCAATCCAAACGATCCCGAAAGGCAGCCCCAGCACCAGACAACCCACAAGACCCGAACCTCAACCCCAGCCCAGATCCCAAGCAGAAGGCCCGCTTCCTCTCCCGGCCTCTGACTCCAGACGGCAAACAGCAAAGGGGGTGTGAAAAGACCGCCCACTCTAATCTGGTGATGATGCATGTTGTTGTAAACCTGACAGGGCACACCTGTGAAGTGAAACCATTTCAGGTGACTACCTCTTGAAGCTCATCAACAGAATGCAAAGAGTGTGCGGAGCAGTAATCAAAGCAAAAGGTGGCTACTTTGAAGAACCTAGAATATAAGACATATTTTCAGTTGTTTCACACTTTTTTGTTCAGTATATAATTCCACATGTGTTAATTCATAGTTTTGATGCCTTCAGTGTGAAGCTACAATATTCATAGTCATGAAAATAAGGACAACTCTTTGAATAAGAAGATGTGTCCAAACTTTTGGTCTGTACTGTACACTTGTTTCTTGTTCTCCAATCGTTATTTTTGTGGTAGGATGGAGATGTGATTCTTTATATGTGACCTTTGTTAGTAGGGTACACCATGTCATATTCAATAACGTTTTGTTTAAAAACAAAGTTATGTAATCTTTTGTAAAATGAGAACTAGTCATCTTCTCTGCAACCGTTCAACTTTACGTTCCTACTTGCTTTTTATTGTATATCGTCAACAAAGAAAAAAAGGTAAGAACTAACTGTTTAAACCAAGAACTGCAATGTATTTGTTAAAGTGCTGCCTCATCAGCAGCAGTTGCTACATTCTGTTATCTTACACCGCTGCTCGCTCACTACCAGCACACAAAACACGCAGTGCAGTTCTCTTACCTGCTTATGTTTAACAGACGTCGTCCAATATTAAATATGAAGATCTCGCTTGTTTGTTATCTTCAGCCACACTCAGCTAGTTAGTTGAATTTAGGCGTGATATAAAAACGCCGGTTGACGTTAGATAACAAGGGCGTGGCTTGTTCCAGCCTTTAAAATGTTGGGGCGGAACTATCTCTGTGGGTATGCACCATCCCAGCCTGCCGTCTGCAAACTAGCGCAGCTCCGCCAGCGCTCCTGTAGATGGCGGAAACACGTAATATTGGAGTTGCGTAATTCACGTGATCCTTTAAAGTGGCGCTGCCCTGTTCGTTAAATCTAACCACGTTATATACATTGTCTACAGGCAGACCTCCCTCATGGAAGGGCTTGCAGCGCAGGGAGGGAGGTCTGGGCTGGAGATTTTGAGTTTGGACGTCTTGCGGGCTGATGGAAGTTGAGGCGTGGGAGAGAAAGAAACAAACAAACGAAGGCGGTAGGATTTGATTGGGTGGATTGCATAAACTGTACATTGACTGTAGCAACATGGCTACTACATCAGGAGGAAATAGTGGAAAAGAGATGGAATGGATGATATCAAGATCAGCAAGAATGAAAAGAGCACTTAGAAGAGACAAGTAAAGGCAAGAAGTTGGGTCAGACTAGAACATGAAGTGGAATTCTAAAAGTAATGGTGAATTCAAGCAAGATGGGCTGGGATATATTAACAAGCTGACCAAAGCAATAGAGGAAGAAATGGTGAAAATTAAAACGGCTAGAATCATGAATAACAGAAGAGTGCTAATAAATGCTATCAGTATTAACACAACAACAGAAGATAATCACACAATGGAAAACCTTGATGTGGGGGGAAGAATTCAAAAAATTATTCCAGGATCTTTAGCAAGACTGAAAGGAGTAATTTCAGGAGTTCCCACTTGAAATGACAAAATGGAGGAAGGTGAAACAAAGAAATCAAAGGAGGGCAAATAACAGATGCCACCAGGATTAAAAAGTAAAGAGATGGGGAACTAAAGACACTATGGCAGTGATTACAATTTGAAAATATTATGCCAGACAAAAAATCCAGCTGGGATATATGAATTACAGAGTTAGAGAGTACATCCCACATAACCCTCATGTTTAATTGCAAAGAATGGGACACATTGCAAAGGATGTAAAGGAAAAGTTAGGGTGAATAGATGGGAGGTCCACATGAATTTGGAAAATGTGATAAAGATGCTAAATCAAATGTTGTAACTGCGGAGTAGAAACAGCCGCAGCATATGGTGGGTGTAAAGAGTACAAAGGATGCCAGGGAAGCTCAAAGATTTAAAATAACAGAGTTTCATATGCTTGAAGCTTTAAAAGAGAGTAAGAAAAAGATAGTGTAAGAGAATGATGGTTGGGAGAACAGGACAAAGAAAAACACCAACTTGGAATAAAATAATCAAGGGCAAACATCATCAGAGATCAAATCTGGTACCAGCAACAGATATCCAGATACATTGTTACATAAATGTAGAGTTGATGAAAATACAATGGTGGTGAAAAAAAGAAAACTTTGAAGCATTTTATATGCATATTATTAATGTTACAGTACAAATGAAGAAGAAAAGTGATAAAATAAAAGCAATTGTAAACAGCAGCTGGAGGTTTTTAGATATGAAAGAAAAGCACAAGCAGATCAGATCTTCATGCCATTTGAGTGCCACGAAAACAACATGAAAATACACAAGATTAGGATCCATGCTTTTCTAATGGTCTACATATCTTCAATGGAATGCCCGAAGTTTAATAGCTAATGGACAAGAATTTAAAACGTTTGTTTAGAAAATTAAGTAAATAATCCCAGATATAACATCTGTGTTCAATGAAACATGAGTTAAAAACCTAGCCTAGATTAAAATTTCTGGATATAGCATAGAAAGACAATGATAGACGTAATGGATATTGGAGGAGGATGTGTACTCTAAATTAAAGATGGAATAGATTATTAGCGAAAAAACCAATGAATAAAGAACTAGAATTGTTAGTATAGGAAATTACTAACTTTAAAGGAAACATAGGAAATATAAAATGATAAATTATTATACATCCATGTAAAGATATTGACAGTGAAATGTTTAAGGAACTAGCAGGAAAACTACATAGAAGACGATATGTGTTGTGACATTTATGCCCACAATAGTCTTTGGGGTAGCAGGAAGACAGATCATTAGAGGTAACATAGTTGAAGAAATAATGGCAAAAGGTCATCTAGTTTGTCTTAACGAATGGGAAAGGTACAAGAGTAAAATCATACATGCAAAAAATACCGTTTCATGTGCACTCTGATACAACATGATACAATATCGGTTGTCTAGTTAGTTCATGTGAATGAGGATGTACAATTGCGAGTATACATTAGGAGTGATCACTTTCAGTGAGTACAATAATTAATGACAATTATAAACAGGAAAGAAGATTTTATTTATTAACAAGATGTGCTTTCATAATAGCTAACTGTGGAAAAAATTTCAAAGAATTGTGATGAAACCAGCTTCATTATGGTTACATTAACACCAGGCAACATGAAGAATGTAAAGGATAAATAACGGAAATGAAATGCGCAAAATGTTCTAGCACGTACCAACAAATAACTGTAAAACGGTAAGAAAAAAAAGTTAGTTCCTGGTGGAAGTAGGAATGAGTAGTAGAAACAGCGTAACAGATCGTATAAAGGCTTATTTAAAAGATTACAGAAAATTAAACAACCGAAACCTTATTGAATATAAACGAACGAGCAAAGGCTCGAAAAAACTATTAAGGAAGCAAAAGAAAAATTGAGAGAATATTGTTCACTCAATAGGCTCAGAAATAAAAACCCCATCTTATTTCTTCTCTCTTTAACTTCCTTTTTCCCTCTCTCCCTTCTCCCCCCACCTACCCTCTCCCTCCACTTTTTACCTATATCACTCCCCCCCCTCCCCCTCCCCCCCCCTCCCCCTCCCTCCCCTATTCTTTTTTTCCCTTTTTTCTTTTTCCTCATTCCGTTTCCCCCCTACTCTTCTCCCTCTTTCCCCCCCCTTTTTGCCCTGCTTTTTATCATGACTTCATATTTTTCACTTATCTTCCCCTTTATTACATCATCTCTTCCCCCCCCCCCCCCTCTCTCCCCCCCCCGTCGCTTTCGCCCCTCCACCTCCACCCTCCCCCTTTTTTTCGTCCTTCCTTACCCTCTCCTTTCTTCTCACTTTTTCCCCCTCTAGCGTCTCTTATCTCTTGCTCTGCCCTTCCTCCCCCCTCTCCGCTTCGCTCTCTCATTCTCCCTTTTTTTTTTTATTTTTGTGTCCCTCCCCCTTCCCCATCCTCTTCCCCCCTCCCCCCTTTCCCCCCCGCCCCCCCCCTTCCCCCCCCCTCCCCCCTTCCCCCCCCCTCTTCCCCCTCCCCCCCCTTTTCCCCCCCTTCCCTTCCCCCCCCTACTCCCCCCCCCCCCCCTCCCCTCCCCTTTTCCCCTCCCCGTCCCCCCTCTTTCTCCCCTTTTTTTCCTTCCCCTTTTTCTTTTTTCTTCCTCCCCCTTTCTCTTCCCTCTCTCCCCCTTTCCCCCTTCTTTTCCCCCTTCCCTTTCCCTTTTTTCTCCCCTCTTCCCTCCCCCCCTTTCCCCCCTTTCCTTTTTTCCCCCCCCTCCCCTTCCTTCCCCCTTTTCCTTCCCCTCCTCTCCCTTCTCCCTTTTTCTTCCCCCTTCTCCCTCCTCTCCTCCCCTCCTCCCTTTTCTTTCTCCCCCCCCCTTTTTTTTTTTTCCCTTTTTCCTTCCTCCCTCTCTCTCCCCCCCCCTCCTTTTTTTCCTTCTTCCCCCCCCCCCCTACCCCCCCCCCTTTTTTCCCTTTTCCCCCCTCCCCCTCTTCTATTTCCCTTCTTTCCCCCTCTCCCCTTCCCCTCTTCCCCTTTCTTTTCCCCTTCCTTTCTCCTTCCCTTCCCCCCTTCTCCCTCCCCTTTATTTCCTCCCCTTTTTCCCTTCCTTCTCCTCTTCCCCCTTCCCCCCTTCTTCTCCCTCCCCTTCTCTCTCCCCCCCCTCCCTTCCCCCCTCCCCCCCTCTTCCCTTTTCTTCTTTCTTCTTTTTCTTTCTCCTTTCTCTCCTTCCCTCCCCCCCCCCCCCTCTCCCTCTTCTACCTCCCTTTTTTTTCCCCCCCCTTACCTTCCCCTCCTTCCCCTTTTTTTTTTTCTTCCCCCTTCCTCTTCCCCCTTTTTCCCCTCCTCCGCTTACCTCTCCCTTTCTAGTCCCTCCCCTTTTTCTTTCCTTCCCCCCCTCTCCTCCCTCCTTCCCCCTCCTCGCCTTTCTCTCCTCCCTACCCACTTCCCTTTTTTCCTTTCTTCCTTTTTTCCTTTCCCCCCCTTCCCTTCCTTCCCCCTTTGTTCCCTCTCTTCTCCTCTCTCTTCCCCCCCCCCCCCCCCCCCCCCTTTCCTTCCGCTCTTCTCCTTTCCCTTCCTCTTCCCCCCTCCCCTTCCACCCCTTCCCCCCCCCTTTCTTTCCCTTTCTTCTTTTCTTCCTCTCTCCCCTCTCTTTCCCCCTCCCCTTTTTTTTCCCCCCCCTCCCCCCCCTTTTCCCTCCTCCCTCACCTTCTCCCCCTCTCTTTCCCTTTTCCTCCCTTTTTTTCCTCCCTTTCCCCCAATCTCCCCTTTTTCTCTTTCTCCCCTTCCCCCCCCTTTTTCTTTTTTTCCTCCCCCCCCCCCCCCTCCTTTTTCCCTCCCTTCCCCCCCCTCCCTTTTTCCCTTCCCCCCCCCCCCTTCCTTTTCTTCCCTCCTTCTTCCTTTTCCCCCTTCTTCTACCTCGTCCTTCCCTCCTTTTTTTCCTTTTCCCTCTTTTCCCCTTTCCCCCCTCCCCTTTTACCCCCTTGCCCCCTTTTCTTTCTCCTCCCCCTTCCTTTTTTTTTTTTTTTTCCTCCCTCCTTCTCTTTTCCCCTCTCCCTTTTCCCTTCCCTCTCCCCCTTCCCCCCCCTCTTTCCCCCCTCTTTCTTCCCCCTTCCCCCCTTCCCTCCCCTCCTTTCTTCTTTCTCTTTCCCCCCTTTCCTCCCCCTTCCCCCCTCTTCCCCCTCCTTTCCTTCCCCCCCCCTTTTTTTTTTTCCCTTCCTTCCCCCCCTTCCTTTCCCCTCCCTTCTTCTTCCCCTTTCCCCCTTTCTCTACTCCCCTTCCCCCTTTCTCTTCCCCCCTCGTCTTCTCTCCCCCCCCCTTATCTCCTCCCTTTCTCCCTCTTTCCCTTATTTCCTTCCCTTTTTTCCCTGTTTCCCCCTCCCCTCATTCTCTCCCTTTTCTCTTCCCTTATTCCTTCCCCCCCCCACCCCCCCCCCCCTTCCTCCCTTCCCTCCCCCCTTTCCCTCTCCCCTTTCTTTCCCCTTTTTTTCCCCCTCTTTTTTTCTCTCCCTTTCTCCTTTCCCCCCCCCTCTCCGCCCCTCCCCTTCTCCTTCTTTTCTTTCCTTCACCCCTCCCTTTTCTTCTTCTCTCTCCCTCTTTTCCCCCCCCCCCCTCTCCTTTTCTTTTCTCTCCCTCCCTTTTCTTCCTCCTTTCTTTTTCCCTCTTCTCCCCCCCCCCCTTCCCCCCCCCCCTCTCCCCCCCCCCCCCCTCCCCTTTTTTCCCCTCCTCCCCCCATTCTCCCCTCCCCCCCCCCCCCTTCCCCCCCCCCCCCCCCCCTCTCTCTCCCTCCTTTTTATCCTTTCCCTTCCCCCTTCCCCCTCCCTTCCCTCCCCTTTTCTCCTCTCTTCTTCTCCCCCCCCTTTCCTCCCCTTCCCCCCCTCTTCTTTCCTCTTTTTCTCCCCCCTCCCCCTTTCCTTTCCCCCCCTCCTCCCCTTCCCCCCTTCTCCTTCCCTTCCTTCTCCCCCTCTCTCTCTTTCTTCTCTTTCCTCCTTTCCCCCCTCCCCTTCCCTTCCTCCTCCTTCCCTTCTCCCCTTCCCCCTTTTCCTTCCCCCTTCCCCTTTCTTCCCTCTCCCCCCCCTTTCTTTTCCCCTCCGCTTTCCTGTTTCCCTCTTCCCCTTCCCCTCCCCTTCCTTTTATCTTCTGCCCCCCCTTCCTCTTTCCTTTCTCTTTTTTTCTTCTCCCTTCCCCCCCCCCTTCCCTCTCTCCCCTTTCTTTTCTCTTTTCTCCCCTCCCTCTCCTTTCCTCCTTTTTCCCCCTTCCCTTCTTCCCGCCTATTCTTCTTTTCTTTCTCTCTCCCTTTCTCCTCTTTCTCCCCCCCCTTTTTTCTTCTCCCCCTTCCCCTCCCCCTCCCCTCTTTCCCTCCTCTTTCCTCCCCCCCTCTCCCTCCTCCCCCCCTTTCCCCTTCCCCTCCTCTCCCCTTTTTCCCCTTCCCCTCCCCTCCCTTCTTTTTCTTCTTTTTTCCTCCCCTCGCACCCCTTCCCCCCCTTCCTTTTCGTCCTTCTCACAGGATGTTGTTCAATGTTTAGGAAAATGGCTGGGAAAGGAATAATGTTAAATACCAGCTTAGTTAGAGGTCAGGAGATAGGAGTTTAAATAAAGATTTAATGGCAGATTTATTGGGGTGAAGCAATTGCTGCAGGTCATGTGCGAGAACAATCTACAGACCATCATAGAACAGCAGACGGTTACAACCGAACTTGAAATCTACACATAACTATGTATCGGAAAAAGTTCAAAAATATATGTCAATATTGTAGACATGAAGATAACGATGGACAAGTGACCACAATTAAAACAGTATTGAAAGGAGACAGGATATTTCAAGCTCCTGCGGAGGAGGATCAATGATCGCCACATGTATCGTTTTGACAAAATTCCACTAAGTAACATGAAATTAATATTAAACTGTTTAATAAAATATGCGAAAGGGAAGGTTAATCCCAAATAATGGAAAGGCAACAATACTTACCGTTTAATAAGCCAGGAAAGATCCGTCAGTCCAAATAACTACAGACAATCTTCTTTAACTCACATTTTAAGTAACATGGACTGAGAGAAAAATACATCAGTCACAATAGATTAGGATTTATCATTGAACATAATGAAATTAATTAAGTTGGATATCACAAGGTGACGCTTTAGACAGGGAGAATTCAACATATATGGATGCACTACCTAGAGTCAGTAAGACATAGAGAAAGCCTTTAAAAATGAGGAAATAATGATTGGAGTATTTTGATATAGAAAAAGCATAGTTCATTGTGGAGAGAAGGATACTTATAAAATGAATCAGATGCAGGAATAGGTGGAAGATTGTAAATGGCTAGCAATTTGCGGATAGAAATATCAAGAGTGAAGTATTGGAATAATCTTTCAAAAGAATTTAATGAAGACCAATGGAATACTCAAAGGTAGTGCAATTAGCCCCAGTTTATTTAATATCATGATAATCGATAGTGGTTTCTCGCATACTGAACATGTATAAAATAATGCACTATATGCAGCTGATGGAGCCCAACATGGAGGAGGGGAAAGAACCGATAATAAAAAACATGCTGGTGTAGGAAATATTAAGTAAAGCAATTAATAAAGTAGAAAAATGGTCTTATGAATGGGGTTTTAAATTATCCAGCAAGCAGTTCTTGTTTATGGTTTTTACAATAAGAGAAATCTGACATAGGAACAATAAAACACTATATGGACAGCCTTGTGGAAGGGTGATTACAGAGTTTAAGTAAGCTGAGGGACTGTGCGTTGGATGTTCTTATACCATGGAAAACACATATAGAGAACTTGGAAACTAAATGTAAGAAGTTATAAATTTCTAAAGGCTGTGGCTGGAAAATAAATGGGGGCAGATAGGACAGTCATTATTAAACATATATAGGGATTCATGAGATCAATAATAGACTTATATCGCAGTTTTAATATGGAGCAGCAGCTAAAACAACACTACAAAAGATAGATAGATTACAGAGTAGGGCTTTACGTATATTGTACAGATAGCAGTTGATAACCACACCTATTAATGCGCTTTTAATAGAGACTGGAGAGACTCCACTAGAAATGAGAAAGAATAAAAATTAGCTCATAACATCATTGGATGAAAATTAAAAGTAGTAAGGACGAAAATGTAAACTCAAACAATTTTACATAACTGTTGGGAATATTTAAAAGTTCCGAGTAATGGATTTGGATGGCATTGTAAAAGCAAAATTGATTTTACAATGTATGGATTGGAGGATAAGGAAATAGCTCAGTTTAATCCAATTAGTGATTATCTCTCCCAGATATTTCCTGAGGTAAACGGTAGATATGAGGCTTCTTATAAATGAAAAATGAGTGGAATTGAATGAAATAAGAATAAAGACTGATGAATATTAAAAAACTCATATTATAATCACCTTAAAATATATTCTGATGGTTTAAAGAATTTAAAAGGATGTGTGCGGACTAGGAATATATATACCAGAGTTAAAAAATATATTTCAAAAGATTATCAAATGAATTATCTGTTGTACACAGCAGAAAGGTGGCAGTTATGTTAAGCTTACAGTGGGTGTAGTGGGGGGTTAGACCGGACAGGGTGGTCCGGTCTGCACAGATTCCACAAAGCAGTTTAGAAAGTACATTCAGGGAGAAGGAATGATAGGCAAAGATTTAGTATTAGAAATTCCAGCACAGTCTATTTAGATTATACAGGCGGTGGCCATTGGATATTTGGTTTTGGCGGTACAAGCACATTGAGGTGTAAAAGGCCAATGAAAAGCAGATAAATTAGCAAACAAGTGGCGTTAGAGGGGGCAATAACAATTACAATTCCTTTTCCGGGAAAGGGGAAGGGGAAATCACCTATTGAGAGAAAAAGAAATGGAAAAATGCAAAAAAAGTGGAATGAAGATAAGAAAGGAAGAAGATTATATAAAGTACAACAAAGTAGTTACAAATTAAAAATATTAATGAGAGAAACAGAGGGAAGAATATGAATGATCAGATTAAGAGTAGGTCATACCTATTTAAATGACATTGCCTATATTTAAATAGGAGGAAAAATAAGGATAAATGTGAAAGATGTGGAGAGAAAAGAAAATGTAGAACATGTATTGATGAACTGTAAGACATATGAACCTGAAAGGGAGAATTTGAGAAGAATGGTTGGAAGGACAGGACAAGAATGGAGTCTTAAAGGAATATTGGGGAATGAAGGAAACATAATGGATATTTACAGTTTAAGGAAAGCATTATTTATTTATCTTCAGAATACAAAATTAAAAAATAGAATTTAATAGATGTAAAGTAGTGTTGCTACACACTCATGTACAGTAGGTGGCGGTATGCACCTTAAAGTTGCTTGCGATCCGCCAATAATAGAAAGAAAGAAAGAAAGACCTCCCTCATCAGCGAAGCGATCGGTGTACCTGATAGGCCGGTTTTGCTAAACATCTCAAACAGTACTTTAACAGGCGGCATACACAGTGTATATCAGTTCAGTTATGTTGACTGCGTTACAAGCATTCTACACTCAGATCGCTCTTAAAGGGAAAATCCTTGTCTAATCTGTCTAGGAGGACCATTTTCTGGCTCCGTATGGGGGATCAAATTCTTCTGACAGATATCCGAACGTTGGATCTTGTGGACAATTTAAGTGCGAACAGAATATGAGTCTTAAGGTTTTCTCAATTAATTTCCTTTATTTGTGCCATTAGCATAGAAATAAGTCCACCCCTGGATAAACACTATCCCTGTTTTAATTGACTGGAAAAGGGTTAGAAGCCAAGTCAAAGCTTTTCACCTTATCTCTTATGGGAAAATTAAGCTTTGAATGAAATTGCAAATAACTTTCGACCTTATTTAAATATTTTTTAAGAAAATAGAAGTAGGCTATACATTACTGGACTGTATCTTTATTCCTGGTGAGAAACAGAGCTGCTCTAAAAGTTGTTTTCTAGGAACATTGGATTTAGAGCATGTTGCAGCTCTGTTTTTGTTGTAAATTGATGGTCTGGCGTTTTTTTTTTAGACTAGCTACATGAAAATAAAGCAAAGCTGCCTAGCAATGCTGCTGTAGATACTATAGCTGCTACAGAATTATAGTGTGAATTTAAGTGTGGTGCACCCTCGTTTATTTTATAAATCCATAATCTCAACTAGATCATTAGTTATGTTGAAGACATCCAGTAGTTTGTCTGCTGCAGCTGCTTGTTCTGCTTAGCAACAGGTAAATCTGATCTGCACTGTCCTGTACAGACACATTGAGGACATTTTAGGCACATTTATCCACACATGGAGGCTCTGAATGTCCATTTTTACTGTTCCAACAAAATGGCTAAACCTTCAAACTGTTTCAAAGCCTCCAAAGAGACAATCAATATTTATTCAAATTGTTTGCATCTTTAAATCTTCGATACATACAGCTTTTGCTGTGATGTTACTCATGAGAAATTCTGAAAGCATATTGCTTCTGTTGTACTTGGTAAATAATTTAATTTAGACAATAAACCCATTATTTTATGGATCAGTTCGCTCATTATTTTCTCAGTTTGATGCCCTTCGTTTGTTTCACCCAATGTTTACTATAAAAAAAAAAAAACAGCACCGATTTTCTGAAGTTTTTGCTGCTTGCAATAACAAATAAATAACACCCACTGATGAAGATTTCAGTGCTTTGTATAGGAGCCCTTGTCATAACCTGATACTCCGCTTGACCTAAAATAGTAATCGCCCCCTCTCCCAGTCACTTAATCTATGGCACAACTTACAATCAGGGCCCGGAGTAATGGAACTTTGGCTCTGTTTGTGTTAGGCCACTGAGCTGAATGCAGGTTTGTTGTACTGTGTGGGTGTTGTGTCTCATTCTCTCCACCAGGGTGTGACAGGCAGCTGCAGCCGCAAAGCTGTTTCCCATTTGAGCTCACCTGAGGAGCTTCAAAAGGTGCTGAGACCTTGGAGGAGGTGTCGGGGAACCAGTCAGCTCTGGTTGGAACTGCGCCACGTAGCAACCACAGTGGAGTTGTCCAACTGGTTTCGGAGAGTGTGGATAGCAGATCTCGCGTCGGGGCAGTTGGCATAAAATTGGTTTGTGACTGGACTGCTATGGCATCTCAGGTTGAGGATAAGGGAGATGATGAGATGGATTTTGGAGACTGGACTCCAGTGCGTGGTAGTAGAGGGTCGGGAAAGAGAGAAGCAAAAAGGAAGATACGCATAGTAGTAAACGGGGCCTAGAAGAAAATAGTTCAGATGAAAACATTGCGGTTTGTAAGAGACTTGTTAGGGAGGATTCCAAAATGATCAGAAAGTTTAGGAAGGAGGATGAAGGTATTCAAATAAGTCCCTTAGCTCTGTCGAGAGAATTAAATAAGTTTGGAGAGCTGATGCTTGCTAAGATTCTTAGAGATGGGAATCTATATATACAATCTATATATCTATAGATTTCCTGAATCTATATATACAATTGGGAGTGAAGAGCAGAAAAACAAAGTGATGAGCACACAGAGTATTTGTAAAAAAAAATGTTTAATGAGATAAAGATTTTGGGAGAGGCTAAAGTAGCTAGAGGAGTTATCTCAGGTATTCCGGTGGGTGAAGATCTGGAAAAGTTCAGACACATGGAAGATTGATGAGAACAGTTGAAGGCAAAAGAGTGGAAAGTCTTTTGGTGATGCTGGAGTTTCAAGCAGCTATTCTTCCCGAAAGGATAAAAGTAGGATGCATGTGTTTTCCTCTTAGGCCATATATCCCTTCTCCCTTCTGCCAGAGATATGGTCATATCGCAGCAGCATGTAAGGGCAAACAAAGGTGTCCAAAGGAGGGGAGCATGGGTATGATGAATGTAAAAATGGAAAGGATACTTGTTGTAACTGTGGAGGGCAACACAGGGTGACTTATGGATGATGTGAAGTAGGGAGAAAAGCAGTGGAAATTGAATAAGTCATTAATATGTCACTAATTAATAATAAAACTAATTAGTAATAATATGTCACTCATTAATAATATAAGTTATGCAGAAGCTGCAGAGAGAGTGAAGAAGCCAAAAGATGTGCCAGGAAATTGTCAGCTGAGTCCAACACCAGAACAAAGGCTGATTAGTTCAGACACAGTACCCACAGTTGAAAAGATTATGTTGTTCATAATTAATTGTACAGATCAAGTTAAGCACAAAACAGAAAAAATCAAAATAATCGTGAAAGGAGCAGAGAGGTTTTTTGGTATGAAGGATATATTCCTGGGAGCACATAAATTAGAGATTAGGGGAAGAAGGGAGGACAGGAAGAGAGAACAAATTTTCTTACAGTGGAATGCTAGAAGTCTAATTGCAAATTGGCAAGAGTTTAAATGATTTATTAAAGATTTTAAAGAAGAATTAGATATTATATGCATTCAGGAAACTTGACTTAAACCAAATCTTGATTTTCTTATTAAAGGATATGAAACCATTAGAGGAGATGGAGAGGGAGGATCAGGAGGAGGATGTATCATATTCATAAAAAATTGGATTCAATTTAGAATTTTAGCTAAAGGAAGAGAGTTAGAATATATTATTATTGAAATTTAGACAATAAATGGGAAAGATAAAATAATAAATTTTTATAATCTATGTAAAAGACTTTCTTTAGATTTATTGGAGGAACTTGGGAAGTATTTAGAGGGTAAAGTGATTTGGTGTGGGGGTTTTAATGGGCATAGCTCATTATGGAGTAATCATAATGATCAAAATGGGTTGTAATTGAAGAAATAATGGTTATGAAAAATTTGGTAGTTTTGAATAATGGGAGTGGAATGAGAATTAATTTTACAGTGTCAGCAATTGCTTTAACATTAGTTCCAGATTCTAGCAGGGGTTTGTTTATGGAAGTAATTAACAAGACAACTATAGGAAGTGATCACTTCCCTATTATGACTAAAGTAAAGCTACATATAAAGAAATATTGTATAAATGGGATTAAGAAATTGTGTTTTAGATCTTCAGATTGGGAAGCCTTTAGGAATAATAGTGAAATAAAAATGCAAAAAGTGGATATAAATAGTAGAATTGATGATTTAACTTTTTTCTATATGTAATGCTCTTTTAGAAGCAGCTAGTCAGGCTATAAGGATGAAAGGTGGGAAAAGGGAAAGAAAATTGGTACCCTGGTGGACAATAGAATGTACTGGAGCTATTAAGAAACGAAATAAAGCTTTCAAATTATTAAAAAGGAATCACAACTTTCAGAATCTGAATGAATACAAGAAATCACAAGCAAATATAAGAAGAACCAAAAAAATTGCAAAAATAGATTATTGGAGGAATTTTTTTTAATTCAGTAGGGAGGGAGACAGACATTTCTAAGGTATGGGCAATGATTAAAAGGATGAATGGGATTAAAAGAGTGACTGAATATCCAATACTAAATAATGGAGAAAAAACAGCAGTTAGAGATGGAGAAAATGTGGAAATGTTGGTAAAGATGTTTGTTAAAATTCATAGTTCTGAAAATATTAGTGAAGAAGGGAAAAAAGAATGAGAAACGACAATTTTAGAGAATAAAGAATTATTGAAGCAAATGGAAGACTCAAATGATTTGTTGAATATGTTGTTTACAATAACAGAGCTGAGTAGGGCACTTAAAAAATATAAAATATCAGCTCCAGGAAAAGATCAGGTTTGTTATGCGATGGTAAGAAATTTAAGTGAAACATCTAAAAATATTTTATTAGAATTGCATAATCGAATATGAGAGGATGGAGAAAAGTTGGAAAGAAACAGTGATTATACCAATTCGAAAACCAGGGAAAGATGAGTCAAAACCAGAAAATTATCGGCCTATAGCTTTAACACCCAGCATATGTAAAATAATGGAGAGAATGATAAATGAAAATTGTTATATTACATGGAAAATAAAGGTCTTATATCAATGTATCAGAGTGGTTTCAGGAGAGGGAGAAGTACAGTGAATCCAGTATTATGTTTAGAGAATGAGATTAGAAAGGCTCAAGTGAATAAAGAGAGTGTTGTGGGAACATTTTTTAACATTAAAAGAGCATATGATATGATGTGGAGGGAAGGGTTATTAATGAAAATTAGAAGAATGGGTATAAATGGTGGAAGACAAATACAAGTGAGGATAGGGAAGGAGTATTCTGAGAGTTTGAATATAAAAAATGGGTCACCACAGGGAAGCATAGTAAGCCTGTTATTATTTTTTTTGGTCGTTAATGACATGTTTTAAGGAAGTAGAGGGTGGAGTGGGATTTTCATTCATTGCTGATGATGGAGTCATGAGGAAAAGAGGAAGGAATTTAGAATTAATTGTAAAGAAGCTGCAGGGGGCAATTTCACTTATAGAAAAATGGTCATATAAATAAGGTTTTTGTCAGGATCTGTGCTATGTCTGTTTGTGTGGTGCTGTTTACTGTGTTTAGCCTCTAGATGGTGTTGGGACCTTGGAGGTGTGCTCTCTTTCAGACTCTTGAACCTTGAAAACTGGGTCAGAGTTTATCAGTTCTTTCTTTCTAGATGAAACGACTAAAGGAGCTACATCCACTAACATTTACTTTTCCTTCCCATAGAAAGAAAGTACTCCTGGATCAGTGCTTCTGTGTTCTTTTTGTGTCTCTGCTCTGTTCTCTCAAAACCCCAGTCGATCGTGGCAGATGGCCACTCACACTGAGCCTGGTTCTGCTGGAGGTTTCTTCCTGTTAAAAGGGAGTTTTTCCTCTCCACTGTCGCTACATGCATGCTCAGTATGAAGGATTGCTAGAAAAGTCAACGCCAGTGACTGTCCACTGTCTCTACATGTTCATCCGGTAGGAGTGAATGCTGCAAGTCACTGACTGGATGCAATCTGCTGGGTTTCCTTAGACAGAAAAACTTTTTATCCAATTTGAATCTGACTGCACTGTTCAATGATTAGGATTAATTGGAATGTATGTACCTGACTTTTGTGAAGTGCCTTGAGACGACATGTGTTGTGAATTGGCGCAATATAAATAAACTGAATTGAATTGAATTGACAAAGAAATGATCATCCAACATTAAAAGTGCTTACAACAGGTTGGGAAAAGGAAAAAATAAAACACTTTGAATGGATAATAAATTCTAAAGCTAATGAAATTCATTTAGATAAATTAGATAGACTGTTCCAGTACCTACAGTACCACCTTGGCTACTTCCTGATGCTAAAGTAGATTTTTCATTATTAGAAAAGAAGAACAAATATAAAAATTTTTATTATGAATAAATATATTGTACAGGATGGGGACACTGTGCCAGTCCGTTGTGGTGAAGAGCGAGCTGAGCCGAAAAGCGAAGCTCTTGATTTACCGGTCGGTCTACGTTCCTACCCTCACCTATGGCCATGAACTTTGGGTCATGACCGAAAGAACGAGATCCCGGATACAAGCGGCTGAAATGAGTAGGGTGGCCGGGCACTCCCTTAGAGATAGGGTGAGGAGCTCGGTCATCCAGGAGGAGCTCGGAGTAGAGCCGCTGCTCTTTTACATCGAGAGGAGCCAGTTGAGGTGGCTCGGGCATCTATACCAGATGCCTCCTTCCTCGGGAGGTGTTCCAGGCATGTCCCACCGGGAGGAGGCCCAGGGGATGGCCCAGGACACACTGAAGGGACTGTGTGTCTTGGCTGGCCTGGGAATGCCTTGGGCTCCCTCAGAGGAGCTGGAGCAGGTGTCTGGGGAGAGGGACGTCTGGGTGTCTCTACTGAGTCTGCCCCTGCGACCCGGTCCCGGATGAAGTGGAAGGCGACGAGTATGAGTATGATATTGTACAGGAATACATAAACCAGTATTATAATGATATACATATATATGTACTGATGCATCAAAAAATACAGTAAATAGGATAGGAATAGCTTTCATTGTACCACAATTTAATATTAAAGTAGGAAAAAGGGTAAGTCACAGAGTATCGGTATATAAAGGAGAAATGCTTGCTTCACTTTAGGCAGTTCAGTGGGTGGAAGAGGTTAGACCAATAAAATCAATCATTTGCTCAGACTGTAGTTCATCATTGGACCGTTTGCAACATAGCCAGTCATATAGTAGACCAGATATATTTATAGAAATACAACCAACACTTTATAGAATCAATATGTTGGGGCTCACAGTTAATTTTATATGGGTTCGAGCACATCATGGAGTTAAGGGAAATGAAATGGCAGATAGTATGGCTAAGGAGAGCACCAATCTGGTATTGGTTGACATAAATGTTAGGTTTAGTGTAAAAGAAATAAAGGGTATAATAAAACAAAAAATGGAAGGGAGGTGGCAAAAGTCATGGGAGGAAAAAAGGAAAGGATGTTGGTTTTATAAAATCAGTCAGTCAGTCATTTTCTACCGCTTATTCCATAGTGGGTCGCGGGGGAGCTGGTGCCTATCTCCAGCAGTCTATGGGCGAGAGGCGGGGTACACCCTGGACAGGTCGCCAGTCCATCGCAGGGCAACACACAAACAACCATGCACACACTCATTCATACACCTAAGGGCAATTTAGAGTGACCAATTAACCTAACAGGCATGTCTTTGGACTGTGGGAGGAAGCCGGAGTACCCGGTGAGAACCCACGCATGCACGGGGAGAACATGCAAACTCCATGCAGAAAGACCCCCGGCTGGGAATCGAAGGTTTTATAAAATACAAAGGAAAATTGGAGAAATGAGAAGAACAGAAAGAAACAGGAGAGAAGAGACAATTATATCTCGTCTCAGAATTGGACATACTGGACTGAATAGAACTTTATTTAGAATAGGAAAACATCAGACATGGAAATGTAAGTGTGGGGAAGATAAGACAACAGAACATGTTATCTTGGATTGTAGGAATTATCAGGTTTAGAAAAATAAGTTGGTTAACAATCTTAGTAATATGAAAATGAAATTGGACATTGTTGATTCATTGCAGAAAGATTCAGGAAACAGGGTATATCAGTGTAAGTTGTATAATAGAATTTAGTATATGTAGATGTAGGGGTATATGTATGTGTATATATATACATATATATATATATATATATATATATATATATATATATATATATATTGTCTAGTTAATCAGTAAAGATCACTTGAGTGACAATCACTTATAATTTTTTTCATGACGCACATTTAAAAAAATGTCTAAATCCTACAAATTATTAAACTGTAATTTTCATAAAATATTTGGTCAAATCACTTGCTTAGGACTCAAAGTTTCTAGTTCATGACTTGGACTAGACCCAGGACTTGCATGTCCTGACTTTGGACTTTATGTAGGACTTACATTACTTTGCCTTGGACTTGACTGTATACTTGTAACTTGCAAGCTAATGAATTGGTTCATCCTCTGTACTTCAATATTTAACATTTTTCATGGTTTTGTAGTTTACACAAACTGTTATCCTTTTTTTGCGGCACTTGAGGCCTTTACTTTTCATTTTTCAACAGTAGGGAGGTAGGAAAGAGGGCAAAGAGAGTGGGAGACATTCGGCAAAGGTCATCAGATCCGGGACTCAAAACCAGGACAGCCACATCGAGGACTATAGCCTCGCACGTGGTCGCGCGTGTAACCCCTACACCACCAGCGCCACGCCCACAAACTGTTATCCTTAACTTAGTTGTTAATAAGCACATCCAACATGACAAAGGTGATCCAAAGTTTTTACATCTAACAAAAAATAAACACAAATTCTAAAACATGTTTTAAAAACACAAATATTAAAATGTATTTGATTTAGATACATTGATATAATACTCCTATTTCTCTGTTAACTGAACAGAACAAAGTTCTATTATGCCAGATGGATATTAAAGTCATGACTTTCACTCCTTCAAATAAACCGAGTGTTTTTAAAAGCCTATGTTTAAATATTTACTATGTCATGATATGTAGGTGTTTTGGGGTTCTTCTTTTTATTCTTGAGAGGTTTTGAATCATGCTTTTGTTATTTTCGTGGTCATGCTTTAATTCAATTCAGTTTATTTATATAGCGCCAATTCACAACACATGCCGTCTCAAGGCACTTCACAAAAGTGAGGTACATACATTCCAATTAATGCTAATCATTGAACAGTGCAGTCAGATTCAGTTATTTATTCAAATTGGATAAAAAGTTTTTCTGTCTAAGGAAACCCAGCAGATTGCATCCAGTCAGAGATTTGTAGCATTCACTCCTCCTGGATGAGCATGTAGAGACAGTAGACAGTCACTCGCGTTGACTTTGCAGCAATCCCTCATACTGAGCATGCATGTAGTGACAGTGGAGAGGAAAAACTCCCTTTTAACAGGAAGAAACCTCCAGCAGAATTAAGATCAGTGTGAGCAGCCATCTGCCACGACCGACTGGGGTTTTGAGAGAACAGAGCAGAGACACAAAGAGAACAAAGAACCACTGGTCCAGGAGTCCTTTCTATGGGAAGGAAAAGTAAATGTTAATGGATGTAGCTCCTTTAGTCCTTTCATCTAGAGAGAAAGAACAGATAAACTCTGAGCCAGTTTTCAAGGTTCAACAGTCTGTAAGAGAGCACATAGAGTTAGTCACAGTAAAAGCTCAGTCAGTTGCCATGTCTAGGAGAGAGAAAGGGTTAAACACTGAAAGACAGGGCCATGTGGAACATCGGTAGAGGGTGAGCATTAAATTGTTGCCAGCAGAAGCTTGGATGATGCCCCTCTCCAGAAAGGTGTCACAGGTAGACACAGAGTCAGGCCAGGTGTAGTTTCTAGGAAGAGAAAAGAGAGAGAACAAAGTTAAAAGCTGAAATAACAGCAAATAATGCTAAATTGGAGAGTAGTGTGAGAATGTAGCGAAGAGGGTGAAAGTGGTCATTATGTCCTCCAGCAGCCTAAGCCTATAGCAGCATTACTACAGAGATAGCTCAGGATAACCTAAGCCACTCTAACTATAACCTTTATCAAAAAGGAAAGTTTTAAGCCTAGCCTTAAAAGTAGACAGGGTGTCCGCCTCACGGACTAAAACTGGGAGCTGGTTCCACAGGAGAGGAGCCTGATAACTAAAGGATCTGCCTCCCATTCTACTTCTAGAGACTCTAGGAACCACCAGTAAACCTGCAGTCTAAGAACGAAGTGCTCTGTTAGGAACGTATGGAACAATCAGATGTCTGATGTATGATGGAGCTAGATCATTAAGGGCTTTATATGTGAGGAGGAGAATTTTAAATTCTATTCTGGATTTAACAGGGAGCCAATAAAGGGAAGCTAAAGTAGGGGAAATATGATCTCTCTTTTTAATTTTCATCAGAACTCTTGCTGCAGCATTTTGAATCAGCTGAAGGCTTTTAAATCCATTTTGTGGACATCCTGATAGTAACGAATTACAATAGTCCAGCCTTGAAGTAACAAATGCATGAACTAGTTTTTCAGCGTTACTCCTGGATAGGATATTTCTAATTTTGGCAATGTTCCGGTGGTGAAAGAAGGAAATCCTAGAAACCTGTTTAATATGGGATTTAAATGACATGTCCAGGTCAAAAATAACACCAAGGTTTTTTACTTTATTACCGGAGGTCAGTTTAACGCCATCCAGGTTAAGTGATTTACTAAGCAGTTTCTTTTTTAAAGACTCCGGTCCAAAGATGACAACTTCTGTCTTGTCTGAATTTAGAAGCAGAAAATTTAAGGTCATCCAAGTTTTTATGTCTTCAAGACATGCTTGTAGTCTATCTAACTGGTTGGGCTCATCAGGATTTATGGATAAGTAAAGTTGAGTATCATCAACGTAACGGGGAAAATGTATTCTATGCTGCCTGATTATTTTACTTATTGGAAGCAGGGTTAATTGTGGAGTACCACAATTAACCCTGGAGTTTAAAGATGATTTATCATTTACATGAACAAACTGGAATCTGTAAGACAAATAAGATTTAAACCAGCCTAGCGCTGTTCCCCTGATCCCTACAGCATATTCCAGCCTTTCTAAGAGAATATTGCGATCGACTGTATCAAATGCAGCACTGAGATCTAACAGGACAAGTACAGACACAAGTCCATTATCTGAGGCCATAAGAATATCATTAGTTACTTCCAGCAGAGCTGTTTCAGTACTATGATGAGCTCTGAAGCCTGACTGAAACTCTTCAAACAGGTCATTGCTGTGTAAATGCTCACACACTTGATTAGCAACTATTTTCTCAAGAATTTTAGATAAGAATGGAAGATTGAATATAGGTCTGTATTTTATTAAGTCATCTCGATCAAGCGAAGGTTTCTTAAGCAAAGGTTTAATTACAGCTACCTTAAACGCACAGGATCAAAGCAGTCCAAACACAGATCAGGTTCTACAGTTATTTCCAATGTTGTCTCACTTGCTGAGGATGAAGTAATCATCTTCAGGAGTATTTCAAAGATTTTCTTTTTAATAAAATCAATTTTATTGAGGAAGAATCCCATAAAGTAATGACTGCTGAGAACAAAGGGAATGGATGGCTCAGCAGAGCATCGTGCTTTAAAGTGCGCAGCTCTGAATTAAACCAGGGAGCTAGCCTCCTATGAATAATTACCTTCTTTTTCAAGGGGGCTGCATTGTCTAATGCACCATGCAATGATGAAGTAACACTATGAACAAGAGAATCAATTTGTGGGGGGGAAGAAACAAAATTATTGCCTTCCACTGTTTTTCTGTGATAATGAGGAAATCAAAAGTGGAACAGATTATTTAAAGGTTGTTACAGCATTGTCTGATAATGATCTACTATAATGAAATTTTCTTTTCTCATTTTTGTGCTGTTGCTTGCTTGACATTCCGCGTGAGCGCCGCGTTGCCAAATGGCAACAAACAGCAACACTTCGCCGCGTCAACTGAACATGGCGGACATGGATTTCATGGACCTAATTACGGTGTTTTACCTGTGGAGAGCCGAAAAACGACGTCGACGTCCCTGGGTTCACGAGATTCTTCAGGGACGGGAACAGTTCGGAGAGTACCAGCACCTACTCTAGGAGCTGCGTCTGGATGATGGTCGATTTCAGCGGTACTTCCGTCTATCCACGACCCAGTTCGAAGATCTGCTGCCCCGCATTGGGAGACGAATCGGCCTCCGGGACACCAACTACTGGCGACCGCAGTGAAGGTAGTTTGAAGTTGGATATTGGATATTCAAGCTCCGTGGAGTTAGCGGCATTTAGCTCACGGTTGATCCGATTCAGGCACTCAGATTTTGGCTAGCTGCTCTCTGTTGCTCCCTCTTCTGACGCGGTGGTTCACTAGGGACCGTCAATAAGTTTCCGAACCAAACAATCGTGGAAAATCTGAGTGCCTGAATCGGATCAACCGTGAGCTAGATGCCGCTAACTCCGCGGAGCTTGAATATCCAATATCCAACTTCAAACTAACTTCACCGCGGTCTACCAGCACTGTATCCCCGCTGCTGAACGCCTGTCCACCTGTCTTCGGTGAGTAAATAAATCTCAGCTCAATAAAACAAACAGCCGATTTTTAATGTCCACATGTCCTAAATATAAGATATTTGTGCCTAAACATAACCAGGCCAGGTCCTTTCTGTACTTGTCTCGGTAAAAGTAATTAGTTGAGTCATACAACTCTGGCTTGCCGCACACCGCCACTATAATCTTTTCGGCTTTGGTCCTTCACCCAACGTCACAGCCACATCCAGTTCCTGATTGGTTGACGTGACGCGAATTTTGAAAAAGTTCAGATTTTTCAAATCGTCCACCGCTCTCGCTTCGCTCGGCGTGCCTTTCGCACCGCGTCCTTCGTCTCCTCCGCACCGCCCCACGCCGCTCTGCTCCTGAACGCACCTCTACATAGGGATAACATGTAAATCGGCCGCTCGCAGAATCCGCGTTCGGTGTGAACGCACCATTAGAAACGCAGACGGGTTGGTGGTGACCTGTGGGCTGGGATCTAGGACTGTCTTTCTACGTACCATCACCCAGCCAGCCTGAGGCCCCAGCTGCGCGGGCTCTGCTGAAGGACTGCTACGGGGAGCTACCCTCAGTGGCTCTAAAGGAGGCAGAGGAGTAACTGAACATCTGACAGAGAGAGCAGGAGAGAGGAGGAGACTCAGAGAGAGAAACAGCAGAACGGGTAGCCATGGTGGAGCTAAAGCTAACGCTAAGCTAGCGACCCCTTACCACTACTAGAAAAAATCGTGTAAAACACGGAGAGTCCCCAAACATTAAAAGCAGCAACAGAAAGTATGTGTTTTAACGTGCCTATGTATTAGAACAAGTAAGAGGTATCACAGTAGAGAGAAATCAGATCAAACAAGAGAGCCTTTACACACCAACAATCCACCGACTGCAACAGTGAAAACAGGAAGTGACAAAGACGCCTTACCATGCCTGTCCAGCAGAGGGAACACTCAACAGAGGCATCAGCTCTTCTGAAACTCTTGCCAAAAGGCTTCTGAGACCTGCTAGTCAGACTGCTGACATGCGACGGGAGCTTGCCTTGGAGCCTACAGCAGTGGAGGATTACTACAGGGTAAGGCAGGTCAATCACTACCCCTGTGCATTCCTGGTCCGTCCTGATGCACTACGGATGTGGTCATTGCCGGACAGGATCGTCTACGATCCTGAGGGGCAACCAACGTTTGGACTTTCAGAAATAAAATGCACAAATGTGACAAGCTGTGGACTGTCCTTACATAATGATCAGGAAACACACTCAAGCGAACACATCCATAGTATTGGCAGATCCAGGGACAAATTTTGATTTCAGGGTGTGAATGGTGTGACTGTCGTTTACACAAAAATTGTCATGTTCATAGAGAGGGTTCCCAGTGACACGGAAGTGATTGAAACTATTAAAAAAAAACAAAAAACACCTCAATGCATACTTGACCAATTGAGGTAGCAGTGTAAATCTTTTTAACCTCTGGAGATAAGAGGATAAAGATACTGTTCTATAACTGTTCATACCTGTGTCCTGTTCTTGTTTGTGATTTGATGTGAAGTTTTAATGAGTTTTTTCACCCAAATCAGATAAAATGTAATTCTTCATTTAGCCTGAGGGCCAGAGCACTCTGGAGCAGGTTTTCTTTGCGAGTCTCGATTTGGCTGTGATCACCTTACCTTCTCAGTAATCTGTGTTTCTCTGTTGCTGCATTTTGTATTCAGTTTAGGAGAAGAATTTTATGAACACACCGGTTAGTACTCAGAAGTTTTTATTTCATAATTTCTATCTAAGCAAGACTGCTATAACTAAAACAGTTCTTATTGTGTCCCAAGAAAAGAGTCAATGTTATTATATTGAATTGTTTGATTAGTGGCTGTTACATCCCCCAATGTGGATATTTTTGTTTTCATGCATTTGAAATAATGTCTTGCTCTGTTGTAGGCTCCACCTCTTTCAAGATTGGTTGTTGCTTCCTCGGCCTCCATCCAATCAGCAATCATCTGCATGCTATTTAATGGCTGTGAAGCAGCATTTCAGTGCCTTTTGGCCATTTGTCTGCCATACACCCTGTTTGTCTGTGAAGGCTTGAATGCCTTTCTGTATAATTGGGTCAGATGTAAAACCTGGTCAGACTGTTTGGTAGGGGAGAGCTGCCTGTTTAATTCCAGTTTTCTCCTGTTTATGTGTTTGTTAGGAAGGTTATTTTGTAGGTCTGTGTATTTTTGCTTTTATGGGAGTTAGGTAAGTTTCTTTTATTTTTCCTTCAGGGTTGTTTTGTTAGTTATGTTGGCCTGAGGTCTCCCTGAAGTTTTTAGCAGTCTGAAATGCAACTACTTAAAATGGCAGAAAATAAACAACTTAAATGCCACCTTGACTCCTCTTTTCACTGTCAGAATTCATGTTAGTCCGTTATATCCCCTAGACCAAGCCAGGGGACGTAACATAAATTGGATGCTCTTCCGGGATTACATCCTGTCCACCCAAATTCTAGACACTGAATTTTTTGGGAGTTTCTTTTTTTGGGGGGTGTATGTGGCAGAGGGTACTAGTATGGCAACCTGTATTTTTAACTTAATTGCATTCTTGGATAATCCTTCTTGGGAGGAGTTAAATGTGGTCAGAAAACAAGATATATTTTCTATAGACTTTAAGTTGAATGTAACAAAGCAAACGATGAAAGAAGAGTTGAAATCTGTTGTTTCAAACCATCTTTTGGAAGAAGGACTGCTTCCTGTTGCTGACTCACCTTTTTTGCAAGTTCCTTTTGACAGGACTCCTAATGAAAGATTGCTGCCTGCTGTGTCAGACGAAGGGCAAAGGTCTGCTGCTGTGGATCAGCTAAGGAGTGGAAACTTGAGTACTGATGCTTTACCTTCTGTTGCTACCTCAATTCCTTCTTCTCATTCAAATCAAGAAGCATTAATTAAGGTATGTTTGTCAAGATTACAAATAGAGGCTCAGGATTAAGCCCAAGCTCGTCAGGTGGAGTTTGAACTTCGTAGGTTGGAGTTGGAAGCAGTGACAGAAAAAGTTTTAAGGCTGAAAAAGCTGGAGTTGGAGCTGCAGATTGACAGGGAGGTCAAACTGCACCAGCTGGAGTTACAGGCTCAAAATTTAAGAAGTTCCAGACAGCCTGAAACTGTTGCCACTCAGTCCAGTTCTGTAAATCCATCTGTTGTTGGTGAAACTGGCTCCCCTGAAAACCCAGGTTCTTTTGATGTGAGTAGAAACATTGTGTTGGTACCTCCATTTCGGGAATCAGAAGTTGATACATATTTCGATGTTTTTGAACGTGTTGCTGCTTCATTGCACTGACCAGGAGAGGTTTGGCCTTTGCTGCTGCAGTGTAAGTTGGTAGGCAAAGCTCAAGAAGTCTGTTCTGCTTTGTCTCTGGAAGAAAGTTTAAAATATGATGTAGTGACTGCTATTCTTGCTGCTTATGAACTGGTTCCAGAGGCGTATAGACAGCGCTTTCATAATCATAAAAGAACAGCAAATCAGACTTTTGTAGAGTTTGCTCATGAAAAAGCTACACTCTTTGATAAATGGCTTTCAATAAGAAATGTTCCTGATTACAGCTCTTTACGTGAACTAATGTTGCTGGAATAATTTAAAAACGGCCTGCCAGAGCGTATTGTTGTATATCTAAATGAACAGAAGGTTTCAACTTTAAAAGAAGCAGCTGTGGTTGCCTATGAATTTGTGCTAAACCACAAAACTGTTTTTGTGCAGAAACGTGAAGTCTCCACTAGAGAACTTCTCCCAAGAAAAGATCCTCCAAGCCCACGAAGGGAATGCTTCTAGTGTCATAAACTTGGTTCTGTTGTTGTGGTGTCCCTCTTTAAAACGCAAGAATCAGTCATCTGAAGTTAAGCCGTCAAGAGGAGTAGGTTTAATTAAAACCATTCATGATGAGAAAGAGAATCAAGATGAGGAGCTTGATCCCTGCTTTAAACCCTTTCATTCTGGATGGCGTTGTGTCTTTGACTGGACATTTGGAGGATGAAAAACCCATTAAAATCTTACAAGATACAGTAGGGTCAAGATCTGTGATATTAGCCAATGTATTGCCAGTGGGTGCCCATTCCTCTTGTAACGGTAGTATTTTGATTCAAGGAGTTGAGATGGGTTATGTTGTAGCTCCTTTGCACTATGTGCATATTAGGTCAAAGTTGGTTAGTGGCATTTTTCCTGTGGCCGTACGCCCTTCACTTCCAATAAAAGGGGTCCAGTTTATTATGGGAAATGATCTTGCTGGTGGAAAAGTGCAACCTGTTTTGGAAGTAACAAATGATCCAAAGTAAACCTTGAAAAATGATGACCTGGCAACATGTTTTCCATCTGTTTTTCCTGCATGTGTCCTTACCAGGGCTCAGAAACAGCGCAGAGCTGAGGAGACTGATCTGGTGGATTCTCTGTTGGCTCAGACTTTGGGTGAAGATGGCTTGCAAACCCAGAGGGAACATAAAGAGGACCAAAGTAAGCTGTTGAGCAGAAATCAAAGGATCTTTATCTCCCTCAGTTGGACTTGCCAGTCACATCTGAGAGCCTCATTGCTGCTCAGAAATCAGATTCTCTGGAGAAATGCGTTTCTTTCTTTGAAACAGGAGATAAGAAGGCTTCCTATTTTCTTGAGGATGGTGTCTTGATGCACAAGTGGACTGCTCACCCAACAATTAAATCAGAGGCAGGAGGAACATGTTCTGATGACAGTGACTGGCGCACTACTTATCAGATTGTTGTGCCTCTTGGGTATATCGTAATAATGTATTATCCCTAGCACATGAACATCCTTTCTCTGGTCATTTAGGGGTTACAAAAACGTATGGTAAAATACTCAACCACTTCTTTTGGCCAGGGTTGAAGGCTGATGTGGTAGAGTTTTGTCGTACTTGTAAAATACGTCAGGTTGCGGGGAAGCCAAACCAGCCTGTTCCAGTTGCCCCTCTTCATCCTATACCAGTACTTGGTGATCCTTTTGATCATGTCATTGTGGACTGTGTTGGTCCGTTGCCAAAGACAAAGAATGGTAATAAGTTTTTACTGACTGCTATGTGCACTTTGACACGTTTCCCAGAAGCAGTTCCAATTTGAAGAATAACTGCACCTCTGGTGATTGTTGGGATTATTAATCTGACAATATAATTTAATATTTAATATTAATATTTTAATATTTTTTATCAAATAATATTTCGGTCTGTTAAGGGTTGTCCTGTGCAAACCAGCTCAGTAAAGCGATGGTATTAGGACAAAATTGAAAGGTGTGAGCCAAGCTCTGACATCATTGAACAGCATAAACTCTGCACACACATGGAATGAATTCACACAATTTCTTAAAATACAAGAATTTATTAACAAAAATAAGTCAACTCAAAGTCAAACATATTTCAATCAACAAACTCTTTACTATGCTAAAACAATCCAACTAAACTACCAAGCAGAATTAAAGAATAATGAAGACTAATGGGCTATGTACAATATAAACAAGTTGATTAAAGATGATTGAAAATCATGACCAAAAGAGTGATGCAATATTACCATACAATGTTATTTATGTTTGAGAACCAAGGATTATCTTGAAGAATCTGGAAATGAAGTTAAGTTAGTCTTGGAACCAACTTTGACAACCATTCACAATGCAAGATCAGATCAAATATTATTTTAATAAAATAATGTTTTAAAGAATGATCTGCTGAATAAAACCAACCTTCTGGATGACTAATTCTCAACGGTGTCTCATTAGCTGCCTTTATTTATTGAAATAATATTTAAAGAAATCTTATTAAAGGAGTATTTGGAAAAGAGCCAAATCTTTCTGGAGAAATGGGCTTAATGGTGTTTACTTAGTTTTCAAATTTAGTAAAATGATGTTTAGGGACTATTATTCACTAGCTTGAAAACTAACAACCTTCCTGTTAAATACTCTTCAGTATTAAGCACGTGTTCTTAAGCTGTTAGTAGTTAAGCTAACAAAGGAGGCTGATAGCTTAGCTTAGCACCAGAATCAAACACATACCTTTAAAATACCAGGGTCAATAAAAGGGTTAAAATGCATAAGCGCGGACGGCGCGTTATGGTCAACCTTCTGTTTAAAATCACCCTTTAAATAAAGTTTGTCTTAACTTTAAAACACACAAATAAAGAACACAAACTGAGCACGTGTGCTGCAGATAGCCTGCTAGCACTAAGATAGCGGAGTTTCATACAAACAAACTTCACAAAATGAAAAAAACGTTTAGATCATTTCATCCTAAATGTTATTCTGCCCAAACCTAACCTGATGAACCGTGGTGAGGAAACGTTGTCCAAGGGGCGAAGTTTGAAGAAACGTCCACAGTCAACAAGCGGTTAGCTTTCGGCTAACCTAACGAAGCTGTGGGTGGGTGGCCTGTCCTGTCGGCCGGCCAAAACTTCACGTTACCGGTGATGCGGCTACTCGTCGTCCTTCTCTCAGGCAAGGAAAACCGCTTCACTCGGGTTGTAGAGGCCGCGTCTCTGCTGGGGACTTTTCTGGGACACCGTTGCTTCAGCAGGCCTCGGAGAGAAAGTCAAGCCAGGCGTGTACCTTAATTCCCGTTTTTATGAATGAATACTGGGTACACAAACAGTTATTCACTCATACTTATCTTTGCATATGATTGGTGATCGAATGACACCCTTGGATCCAGTTTGAAGAGATTATGTCTTTTTGCCAGCAAAAAGTCCTCAGCGCGCTGTGTCCCTCCGTCCAGTTCCTCTCGGGAGCTGCTTGGAAGAGGTCGGCTTGTGGGAGAGGGGGTGCCCTTATTCAGACAATGGCATCATGGGAAGGCTGCTGCTACCCCCCTTTCCTCAATTGCTGGAAGTCAGTTAAATGCTATTTATTTGGAAAATTCCAGAAGAGTTTGTACCGGAGTTTTAATGTTGAAATCCATGGCTGGGTCCCAACATGATCAAAGCATTGACAAAGTTTTTCACTACTTTCAGTTTACCAAAAGTAGATCAGACCGATCAAGGAACCAACTTTCTATCTAAACTTTTCAAGCAGGCCATGCGGCTCTGGGGATTAAACATGTTGTGTCAAGTGCTTACCATCCTGAGTCACAAGGAGCATTAGAACGCTGGCACCAGACATTTGAGGGGATGTTGCAGAAATTATGCTTGGATACTGGAAAGGATTGGGATGAAGGAGTACCCCTGATGGTGTTTGCCATCCGTGAAGCTAAGCAAGAATCACTTGGGTTCAGCCCAACTGAACTGGTGTTTGGTCATTCTGTTGGGGGGCCTTTAAAGCTGCTTAAAGAACAGTTCATGTCAACAGATTCAGTTCAAACTAATGTTCTGGATTATGTTTCACAGTTCAGAGAGCGCCTTCATAAGGCCCGGTTAGCAGCAGCAGAAGCCCTCTCCTCTGCTCAGGAGAAGATGAAAAGTTGGTATGATAAGAAAGCTGTTCCTCAATCTTTCAATCCAGCTGACAAGGTTTTGGTCCTTCTACCAACCTTTAGCTCTGCATTATTTGCCCGATTCTGTGGTCCATATTTGGTGGATAGGAAAGTGAATGAAACTGATTATGTGATTAGAACACCAGACAGAAAGCGAAAAACTTGTGCCATGTGAACATGCTTAAATCTTTTCATTCTCCACCTGATTCTCTTTGTGGCCCTGCAGGTGCATCTCGAGAAGCTCTCTTGTGTTCTTCAGGACTAAAAGTGGGTGCAGATGAAGATGGGCTTAAACTCTGTGATGCCAGCTACCAGAGTGTCAGAATGCTTAATTCTGAGGTATTATCTAAGTTGTCCACACATCTCTCTCACTTGACCTGTGAACAGAGATTAGACATTGAAGTCCTTATAAAGGCTTATCCACAACCTGTCATAATGGGGTTTTCTTAGACTCTGAGATACACAACCACAGGGACAAAGACAGTTTAACAGTTTTTTTAGAAACACGGAAAAAGGTTGGACTGGAACCAGCACTGGAGCTGGCGGACGATCTCTCTGTAGGAGAGTCCCCGCAGTTTCTCTCTGCGGCAGAAAAACGTTCAGAGAAAAATGCACAGGGGTGAAGCTTACCATCCATGGGTTATCGCTGGGAAAGGACTGCTCCCACCCCAGTGTCCGAGGCGTCCACCTCCATAATAAACTGCTCCCTGGGATCTGAATGTGTTAACACAGGAGCAGTGGAAAAGCTCGTGTCTGGGATGTGCTGTAGAGTCCTTAGAAAAAATCAGGATGTCATCCAGGTAGACAAAAACAAAAACATTGATGAAGTCCCTGAGGATGTCATTCACTAGGGCCTGAAAAACAGCTGGGGCATTAGTGTTGAGGTACAATAATTCCACCATATATAAAAAGACACCCTGAACACCTAAGTCCGGATGTCGTGAGAAAGAACAGATGAAGAGCAGGAAATTAAGATTAACACAAGTTTAATTTGGTAAATGATAAGTCCAATAATTCCCTAAACATATTCCATACAAAAAGACTGATACAGAGAAAGAAAGAAAGATTTACCAAAGGCCTTTGGGAGAAGACTCGATCAGCAGCAAATCTACGGCTGGTCACCGAGTGATCTGCCTCATCATAGATGCCAGTACATTTTATACCATCTACATCAAAGACTGAGCCTCCCCATTATGCAGTCTGGCGCTGTAAATTAGCCAAGCCCCCCTTGTGGGTAATTTATTAGCTATATCATGCCCAAAAGTTGGCATTTATTGCTTTACTCCCCATACAACCAGCATTTGCTACTTGCAGCTGCTGAGAACCTCCTAACCCCTGTTTCACCCTTGTTCCAGCCTGACTTTTGCTGTGACCTCTGACTTCTTCCTCTCAGGCTCACAATACATGTTATGTCCCAGTTTTATGGTTCTACATGTGAACTGAACTAATAGCATGAAAGTACATGATTTTAATTCTCAACATTAGTCAAACCAAAGGCATAACAAGATACTCAAAATGACCAATAGGTGTCTTGAAAGCCGTTTTCCATTCATCTCCTTCCCTTATTCGAACTAGATGGTAAGCGTTCCGCAGGTCCAGTTTTGTGAATATGGTGGCTCCTTGGATGGCCTCGAACGCTGAAGTGAGCAAGGGAAGGGAATATTTATTCTTTAAGGTGATGTCATTAAGGGCTCTGTAATCGATACAAGGTCTTAGAGATCCATCCTTTTTAGACACAAAGAAAAACCCTGCCCCCATAGGTGAAACAGATGCTCGAATGATGCCAGCTTTAAGTGAGTCGTTTATGTATTATTCCATAGACTCCTGCTCTGAACCTGACAGGCGAAAAAGCCGGCCTGCTGGTAATGGAGCACCAGGAAGTAGATCTATCACACAGTCATATGGGCGATGGCCCGGTAGATAAAGAGCTAGATCCTTGCTAAATACTTTCTCTAAGTCATGATACTCTGCTGGAACGTTTGTTAAATATGGGGGAGTAAGGACGTTGGCCAGATGGGAGGAAGTAGGGAATGCAGAACGAAGACAAGTAGCATGACACTCGATACTCCAGGACTCAATGCGACATTCTTTCCAGTTTATGTGTGGGTTATAATTCTTAAGCCAAGGGTGACCTAAAACAACCGGGGTTTCTTTCGTGGGGAACAGCAAAAAAGAAATGGTTTTGTGATGGTTACCTGATGTAACTAATTCTAGTGTCTTCTGGAGGACACAATTTAAAGATCGCCATCTAGAGCAGTGACATTTATAGGAGGTTCAAGGTTGCAGACAGGAAGGTTAAATTTCTGGACCAGATCGGGACTTATTAGATTCTGTTCTGAACCTGAATCAATGAGAGCTATCAAAGGATTTTTTTTATCTTTGCTACATAGAGTGGTTTGAAGCAGGAATTGGGGGTAGTTAGATTGTTGAACTGCGCCCACCAGCGCCCCCTTGATCACTGCCGGGCTGACTTTTTTGGGGCGAACCGGGCATTTAAGACGAAAATGGCCTGTGGAACCGCAAGAAAGGCACTGTCTTCTTTCTCTTTCGTCGGGAGTAAGACGAGTTCTCCCTATTTGCATGGGTTCAGGGGATGACTCAAAATTTTCAGGTTTTGTGGGCGCTTGATTTTGAAGACTTCTAAAGGAAGAAAAATCCCTGACTCTAATTCTCTCACGGATACGGTTATCAATGCGTATAGCAAGACAATTGAGACTCTCTGAGTCAGTTTCATCCCTGTAAGTGAGTTCATCTTTTAAGTCTTCATTTAGCGAATTTAAGAAAGCAAATTTCAAGGCCGAAGAGTTCCAGCCAGATTCTGCTGCTAAAGTTTGGAACTCAACTGCCATAACGCCCACAGATCTAGGACCCTGTTTAAGTGACCATAATTTCTTAGCTGCCTCATCACCATGTTGATTGGGACGGAAGGTTAATCTGAACAAACTGATGAACTCCTGAAACGAGTAATAGTGAATTAAAGATTCATTAATAATGGCCTCTGCCCACCTTAAGACCTGGTACCTGAGTAACCAGATAATATAAGAAATCTTAGATACATCTTTGGGGAAAGACTGAGGTGATCGGTGAAAAATCAAAGTACATTGTAAGAGAAAACCATTACTTTTTCCAAGATCACCCTTAAATGGTTCAGGAGGAGGAGAAATAATTTCTCGGACGGGATGACGAAACTGGGCAGGAGTTGACATGACTTGAGCTGGGGGTAGAGGAGAAGAAACAGGATTAATTTGCGGTGCAGGAAGCCTGGATATTAATTCTTGAAACTGGTGATTTGTAATGCCGACAGATTGTTGGATTTGACTTTGCTGTTGGGCTAATGATCTTAGCATAAACTCGTGTTGACCTAACTGAATTCCCTGATGGGAAATAGCTCCTTGTAATTGTGTATCAGAGTCCATTTGGTCAGCTCGTTCTGTCATATTGGGGTTTTCTTAGACTCTGAGATACACAACCACGAGGACAAAGACAGTGTTTTAACAGTTTATTTAGAAACACGGATAAAGGTTGGACTGGAACCAGGACTGGAGCTGGCAGACGAACGCGGGGTCTCTCTGAAGGAGAAAGACAGAAGCTGGTAAACACTCTGGGTGGAAACGGAGAAAATGTGAATGTGTTCTTTAGATGCTGACTAACAGAGGTGGGGTACTTGGCAAGACTGGGGGGAAATAAGTTATTCTCCATGGTGGCTTGAGGCTGACAGGCTGTGAACAGTTTTCGGAGGATGAAGTGCTTTGTTTCTTCTCTTCCAGGAAACTATGGTTGGAGGGTTTCAACGTTGGAGGGTGGACAGGCAGGTTGATGGGTGATTCTCAGGTGGCTCCTGAGAAGCTGGGCTTGGAGTTGGAAACAGAAAAGAAGGCTCAGGGCTGAGGTCTGAACATCACCCGAGTGAAAACGGAGACCAGAAAGGTTCCATGACTTCCTTCAGCGAAGGGTGATCACGCCAAGCGAGAAAACGAGCTGACGCCTCCCTCTGGGTTTCCACTCCATAAGTAGCCCAGCTGATTGCTCTCAGATGAGTAACACCTGTGCAGCAGCACCTGCCAGTCACACCCTGCACAGAGAGAACACAGCACAAAAACACAGCCTAAAGGTAACTGATGAAAATGGAAGTGAACTATCTTCTGGCGCATGGATTGGCTATTTCAAGCTATAGTCCATGGAGTTCTCCACGCTTGGTTATACCAAAATCTGATGGATGCCTCGCTTTTGTACAGATTTCCGTAAAGTCAATGCTGTTGCAGTGCCTGATACCTTCCCACTGCCCCATATTGAAGACTGCGTTGACATCATTGGAGCTGCGGCTTATGTGAGTAAATTGGACCTTCTTAAAGGTTGGCAAGTTCCTTTGACCGATAAAGCATCGGAAGTTTCAGTTTTTGTTACACCTGATCACTTTCTACAATATACAGTGATGGCGTTTGGGATGAGGAATCCTCCTGCAACCTTCCGGAGGTTGATGTCAACTATATTATCTGATGTGGAAAATTGTAAGGTTTATCTTGATGATGTGGTTGTCTTATCTTCCAACTGGTCTTAGCATGTCGCCACTTTAGCCACTGCGTTTAAGCATCTAGTAGATGCTTCGTTGACTCTCAACTTGGCTAAATGTGAGTTTGGCAAGGCCACCATGACCTATATTGGAAAGGAAGTTGGTCAAGGCCAGGTTCGTCCAATCAGTACAAAGCTAAATGCCATCCTTGCCTTTCCTGTGCCAACAACGCTACGCCGATTCCTGGGTATGGTTGGTTATTACCGGTGTTTTGGTAAGAACTTTTCTGAAATGATAACACCACTAACTAACCTGTGCAGCCTAAAGCTCCCATTCATTTGGAGTTCTGATTGTCAACATGCTTTTGAGTGTGCTAAAGGTCTTCTGTCAAGTGCTCCTGTTCTTAATGCTCCAGATTTTTCCAAGCCTCTAGAGCTTGAAGTTCATACCAGTGAGGTCAGGGCTGGAGCTGTTCTTCTTCAAGATGATGGCCAAGGAGTGACACATCCTGTCTGCTTCTTCTGTAAGAAGTTTAACATCCATCAAAGACGGTATTCAACGATTGAAAAGGATACTTTGGCAATGCTTCTGGCTCTTCAACACTTTGATTTGTATTTGGTTTCCACTTCAAAACCTGTGGAGGTTTTTACTGACCACAACCCTCTTGTGTTCCTCTCAATTGCTCAAAATGATGATATTGAAATCAAGCACAAAAAAGGATGTGACATTTTGGCAGACACCCTCTCAAGAGTGTGATTGTGTGTAAGGTTAACAAACTTTATTGTTTGTTCTTATGGATGGGAGTGTTACATCCCTCAATGTGGATGTTTTTGTTTTCATGCATTTGAAATAATGTCTTGCTCTGTTGTAGGCTCCACCTCCTCCAAGATTGGTTGTTGCTTCCTTGGCATCCATCCAATCAGCAATCATCTGCATGCTATTTAATGGCTGTGAAGCTGCATTTCAGTGCCTTTTGGCCATTTGTCTGCCATTCACCCTGTTTGTCTGTGTAGGCTTGAATGCCTTTCTGTATAATTTCAGATGTAAAACCTGGTCAGACTGTTTGGTAGGGGAGAGCTGCCTGTTTAATTCCAGTTTTCTCCTGTTTATGTGTTTTGTTAGGTTATTTTGTAGGTCTGTGTATTTTTGCTTTTATGGGAGTTAGGTAAGTTTCTTTTATTTTTCCTTCAGGGTTGTTTTGTTAGTTATGTTGGCCTGAGGTCTCCCTGAAGTTTTTAGCAGTCTGAAATGCAACTACTTAAAATGGCAGAAAATAAACAACTTAAATGCCACCTTGACTCCTCTTTTCACTGTCAGAATTCATGTTAGTCCGTTATATCCCCTAGACCAAGCCAGGGGACGTAACACTAGCATATTAGCTAAAATAAAATATCTATATTTGCTGGTATTACTTGGAAGTATTGTTTTCTTTAATAAGCAGGTCAAATGGTAGTATCTCTCCCTTTAAGCATTCCAATTTATCTTCCTTCATATTTTCTTTATTCTGCTTCACAAGGTTTCGTATTGTTTTTAGCCACATTAAAATGAAATAAACAAAATCAGCTACCAGTTGCAGGTAATTTCAAAGCAATTATGAAAGCCCTCGTTTTTCAAGGAAAGTAAACATGTTAAAATGTTAAATCTAGAGAACAGTATACAAACGGTAGCAAGCATAAATAAGCCTGAACTATTACTGGAGGGTGCATACAAATAGAGTTGGATCTTGGTATTGTGTATTGCTTCAGTTAAAATGTTAACTGACATGAACTAGAGTTACCAAACAAACGTGGAGTATTTGAATTGACATAAGCATTTTAATATGCCATTTGAAGGTCTGACCTTTATGCAAATTTAATATAAACACAGATAAAGGAAAAAGGATCTATGAAATGCATGGTATTATGAAAAAGTGATTAGATTTTTTTTGTAAGTACAAACATTATTACAAAATGAAAAAGTGGATAACAAAGGTGTTCATTCCTTTTTGAAAAACTTGCTTCTAACTCTGCTAAAAGCATAAATATACTACCCTCTGCAATTATTCAGATATCAGGCTTCTTTGCCCAAGCCTTTACTAGTGGGCCATTTTCAAAATGTGTGAGTAGACAAGCAACAGTGTAGAGTTAGTTGAAAATTCCAAAAACACAGAAGGGAATTTCAGAATGGAATAACTTGTGCACTTTGACCCGGCGAATGAGACACTACACATGGACCCTGAGACGTGCTATGGCCTGGGTCTCTCTAACTTTCAACGCAGACATCTGAGACCTGCCAGAGAGGAATGCTGGCCTGTAAACTTTGCAGGGTACAATGTCATCAACAAGAAAGCCTCTGTCTACAATGACAGCCATCCCAGGTTTTAAGAGGATGAGGAGACCAGATTCACGAGTGATCTGCTTGTCACTGATAGACCCTGTGTAGAGTCCAGAGATGAATGTCACTGCCCCATGTGGTGCAATCCCAATGATCCCCTTTAGGGCGCAGTGGGATTTGTAAGATGAAAACACCTCACTCTGTAGGAGAGGGGAAGATGGGCATTGACATCTCAGCTCAGTGCTGTCAAGGATGACTGTAGTGTCAGGGTAGTCCTTGAAGTCTGCAGGTAGATTTTTGCGTATCTGGTCCTCAAGTATTCAAATCCTAATTGAGCCGAGTACTATAAATAGAAAGTTGCTCCATGTTGTGATGATCCGACTGACCGTGGACTGATAGACACCATACCGGTTAACAAGGTCCTGTTGCTTGGATCCAAGTGCAAGGTAATTTAACAACAGGAACAATTCATCAAGGGGTTTTGCAGGGAATGAGTTGACGGAGTGGAGTCGATGAGAGTTCCTCTATGTCCGTGGCGAACACTGACCATGGGTGGTAGAGAGGGCTCAGTCATGGTCCAGAAATGCATCAGGAGGTCATATGATGCAAACGTGGAGAAAAAAAAAAAAACAGATGCCAATAATAAGTGCTCATACTTAACAGCACAACATTATCAAAAAGTTATGCTCAAAAATTACTTGATTATATCTCAGGAAGTAAAATGTTTATGTAAGTGATTCTGGTATCATAATAGAGGTAACACCGCAGAGAATATTTCAGAGGTCTCACAACACTCAAGTTACAGAGTATCAGTAAATAAATATGGTATGTCATCTAATTTGGAGTAAAAGTAGAAGGGAACCAAATCTTGGCAGCCCTGCAAAGCAATTACCCCCTCCCCATCTTTTAACTCACGTATGTGATGCTACAGTGAAAACAGCATGATAGTAGGTCCAGTTCAAACTTTAAAGGTTACACATACAGAAGCACACAGGATGGCATTTATTTTTACTTTATTAAAAATGTATTTTTACTATTGAACTGTCAAAGCCAATAGAATTTGTAGGTGTTAACAAAAATCATGTAGCCGATGTCCTTCATTGAAAAAAAAATATCCAGGAGATAAAAAAAAGCCAAAAACAGTCAGGAATCACGTCTGTGTAACGCAGGGACAATGGATTACAGGAGCCAAGTGAAAATATTTACTTCTATAGGTATTTATGTTTTGGGGTACAAGAAAAAAGCCTTTTCTTCAGCTGCTTTTTCTGTGATTTGTTTTTACTTAGAGCAGTGACAAATGTGCCGATGAAAAGGAAAGAGTTTGGTCTTTAATTTGACAGGTATTGTATTTTTTTGGTCATGTTACGGGAAAGAATAGGGAAAGGTTGTTGCCCTGGGTAGGGGGGGTGCTCAGGTTAGCATTTTTTTTGTTTGGGGCATTTAAAAAGTCTGAAATTTAAAAAAACACTAAGTAATTTCCTAAGAAATTTAAGAAATTGTGTGAATTCATTCTGAGTGTGTGCAGAGTTTTGCTGTTCAGTTATGCCAGAGCTTGGCTGACCCTTTCAATTTTTCCTAAAACCCCGCCTTTTTGGATGGGATTCACAGGAAAAATTTTACGACTGAAAATTTATTATTTTAAAAAAATTTAAAAATTAAATTAAATAATATGTCAATTCAAAATCACAACATTTCTCTCTGTTTTTCTCTTTTAAAGCTACATCAGCTCTGGCTCTGTGTTTAGCTTGGGACCTTCCTGAGGGGGCAAAGGTCCAACAACTTAATGCTACCTTACAGAGATACACTTGGGCCCCCTTTTCTAAATGTTTAACCCCGTCTTTAGGAGCTACTAGAGATGGGCTTATGGCCCTTTTAAAAGGAACCGAATCTCAGATCCGTTACTCAAAAGCCATTTAAATGATTTTTTTTGAAAATGTGCTATTTAAACTAAGCCCAAAATTATGAAAAATGTAAGATTTAAAATTTTTTTTTAAAAGTTTTCAAAAAAGAACCCCAAGTTGTTTATCAAAAAAAAAACCTTTATTATTACCGTAAAATTAAGTATAAAATATCAAAACATAAATATCAGATACCCATATAGTATTTTACTTAGTGTTGCGTGCATAAATAGCATAGTAATGCTATATGTAATATAGAAACAAAACAAAGAAAGCAAAAGAAAACACTGCACTCTCGTATCTACCGCTCTTTTCTTTTCTTAGTGGAACATATGAGTTTTGTCTGACCTCTCTTCAATGAGACTATACAAACATCTTCACATAAATTCTCAAAGTTTACAGTTTATTTAGCTCAAATATCCCGTGTAAAACACAAAACATGTACATCCTAACAAAACTATAGGCATAAATTTAAACAAAGACAAGATTGCTCTCAATGGCATCAGGGAGATCCCAGGACCAGGCAAGGCCACGCACATCTTTGCTTTGATCTGGTATTCACTCAGCAGTGCCCTCCAGCTAGATGACCAGAGTTGAACAATAGCTGTGTTACGTGTGTTCAGTCTTAAATTTGCAAAAATGAAGGCTTTGTGCTCAATAACATTAAATCTGTATTACTGTGAGGAACTTTAGAATTTCAGTGTATAGACCAAGGCTTCTTCAGATTTGCTGAAACTAATAATGTTAAGAGAGATCGTTATTGCCCACAACAGTTACACATGATCAGTTTGCATAATAATGACTTATTAACAATACAGAAGAAAAGTAATGGGTTCCAGTCCACTTAAGAAACTGAATTGTATAAATATTGTATGGCTGGGCGTATTAAAATTTTTTATTTCAACAACACAATCTGCCTTTGGGTGTGTTAATGCATTTTTCATTTCACATTCTATTAATGTCAATGGTAAATTACATGACGTTATAAAATAAGTGGGAATAAATACAGGCCTTAAAGAAGTTCCCCAATCACTTCATCGTAGTTTTACATTACATAAAAATTTTATATACATTCTAATCCAGTTAAAAGTCCTCACCAACTGGATAGTGGTGTGAATGTCAATATCAGAGCAGTCATTAGCGTGGATTGTTGAAGTTTCAGGTGTTCCTCCCACAGGAGGACAGGAACCAATGCAAGACTTAGACCAGCTAAACAGGGACCACCATGTGGGAATGAATGGCCAATCATCCTTCCTAAAATAAAACACAAAACAGATTATACATAAATCATTAAGGATTGTTTTTTTGAGTATTATCCAGTATGTCACCAATATTTGATAGTGTCATTTGTAATGGAAATTAAATGAGATATTATTTCTACTGTTACTGTGATGGACTCAAGAATACAAAACCACACATATATAGATGTATTTTATTTCTTTTTTTTTTCTTTGTTCATCTATCTTTTTCCAGCTCATAACATTGTGAACTGTCTATTTCCACATCAGGTAAGAAAAATTGCCACACCAGTGTTTACAGCTATTCAAAAGTTCAAACATCTAGTTTAAATATATTTTTAAAAGGAGAAATGCCATTTCAAGATAAAAAAGAATATTTTTTTCCTGTTGATACAGCAGTGTAGAAACTCGTCCTACCTGCCGCTAGGGACATGTCACTGTCAAGAAGAAACTCTGCAGTTGACGGAGTTAAATGGTCTGCCTCTCCCTCAAAAAGTTTTGTGATGTTGGTCTTCCCTGTACAGATTTAATCAGGGTTTCAGAGTTAAAATGAATGCAACATTTATAAACAGTCCATCATTGCTTTTCCCAATCCAAAAGTTACAATTCAGCTGCAACATATCAAAACTCATGTGAAATCCAAACTGCAGGAGGTTCATTGGTTTTGAAAGGAAGAACCAATTGACGCCTTCACCAACATGGACATCTCCTGTGAAATGAATGTTTATGTTGTTATTATATTTTATTGGAATTTTCTATTTTTTTTTTATTCTCACTCTGACATTTTACCAATACCTTCTAATTTGCAGCTAATAGGACTACACCACTCAGTCTTCGGAGACTGAGTGGTGTAGTCCTCAGTGGTGAGAATAAAGACCTTTCCTGGTTTTCCACTGAATCTTCCAGGTCCATTTTAAGCAAGAGTGGCTTTTTCTTCTCATGATCAGGTAGTAATTTGGGCTTGTACAGCTCTGCAGCTTTGGTACAAACTTCCAGTCTAGAGAATAGATACAAAATTTTATCATTAGGCACTCTGATGAAAATGCTGAGGCACAACTAATAATTCACGGGTTAGGCAATGTCTACTGCTTGTCTTAGTAGTGAGTTTATTCTACCTGAGTACAAGACTGTGCCATCCTCCTCTTTTCTATTAGTGGAAGGGGTTTCTTATATCCTGACTTCACTGTAACTACTGGATGAGTCTTCTGCGGTTCTGGGGGTATTCAGTTCATTCCTACAATACAGGGAGTTGCCTCAACAGTGGGTAAGCTGAAAAAAGGGTTTACAATATTTGACCCATCCTCTCAAAGCAAGGACTCTTGGCTGCACAACATTTAACTAACTGTATATTACTAAACTCAAGTCAGTATATGTGTACTCATTCCATTACTATAACATGGGCACTCATGTAGAGCAGGACACAAACTGCAATTAGTTGCAATTAGTTGTTGCGTCTTCTGCTGGTCAGAGGGCCCAGTGGCATCGATTGTATGACAGCCTCGCTTCTGTCAGTTTAGGCCAGGGTAGCTGTGGCTACAATGTAGCTCACCACCATCAGTGTGTAAATGGGTGAATAACTTATTGTAGTTTAGGCTCTTTGGGGTCCTTGTACTTGATAAAGCACTATACAAATGCAGGTAATTTACTATTTCTTTCATAAAGGTTGTACACATAGACATACCTTGGACAACTAACCATGTGACTTTTCATCCGATTAAAGGGAAAATCCTTGTCACAGGTCAAGCATCTTGTCAGAGGTCCCTGGTGTGTGATGTTGAAGTCTACATAATACCAAAAAATAAAAAACAAACAACAGTAACAAGCTTTAAGGTGCTGAACTATAAAAATACTTTGCAGCTAATAGAAATGGCTTCTGGTTCATGATGTTTTCTCAAACATTTCTACAAGCTAAAGAAATATTTACACCGAAAAAACAATAGTTTTATGCAAAGGCTTGATGTAACTCATTGCTTGCCCAATCACAGTCCCATGGTTGGACTAGTATCACACTGTGTAGCCCTCATCTGGGCTTTAGATTACGATTAGATCCCGACTGCCAGTGTTCCCTGAGATCTTAAGTAATTCAAACCCTCCTGTGTTTTTTAATTGTGGAAAAGTATTTTCAATTCTGAGAGGGTCATCATCTGTTGCTACATACAAAGTATACATGAAACAAACAGGGAACAGAAGAAGGAAAGAACAATTATTAACAATTATTCAACAAAATTGCCTTCTTAATAAAGACTGCCTTGGATCAAACATAAGATAGTAGCTTGGACTTTTGCAATGATACTGCTTCATGAAAAATATATGCACATGACAGATCTTATGATTTTACATGGGTTTATATGTTCTTATAACAATGGACATATTAAGCATATTGGAATGAGATGTGATTTTCTCCCAATCCAGCAGCTGTTAATTCCAGTTTCATATTCTTTGCTGGAACTGAGTCTCCTGTGTGATCATTTGGGCAAAAGAAATCGTGGGTGTATACCGCACAGCACAACCGTTTTGAAGTGGGTCCCAAATATGTTGATCGTGATGGTGGTCGTGATGGGGGTCGTTATGAGGGTCATGATGGCCTTGCACTGTAAGGTGCAAATAGTCTTGCCACCTCAGCTTTAAAATAAAGAAAACCACAAATATGAATAGAAAGGTACCTATGGAGATAACTATACAATCACATAAAGAAAATGTTCTCCCTTCTACTTGCACTAGTTTATCTTATACAAGACTATAGCAAATCTTTATAAACAAAGACTATAAACATCCAATGATTTTGAGACCAAAATGACAACAAAGCTAAATGCATTAGACGGTGCTGTTATTATTTTACTTTATTGGAAACGCAAAAAAGGATTCAGTTTCTCATGGAAATCAGACCACAGCAGTGTTTCAGAAGATCTACCTGCAGTGACTGTGAAAACTTTTAAAATTATCCAAAAAGCATATAGAAAGTCAAGTTTCTCTTTGTGAAGTTTATTCCATCTGTCTTTTCAAGTCACCTCTCAGTTCTCTGGTGTGGCTTCAGGCAGTCTGCTCTCATTTGGACGGAAGGGGATTTTGGGAGGTTCACACAGGTTTGTGTGTGTGGCCAGGCCTCTTGCAAAATTGTACATTACGACATTTGGAAAGTGCTTCAAAGACAGCAGCATATCACAATGGTCTTGCAGACTTTCAGCCCTCACAATGAACTTGATTGAGTAAATGATTCCATAAGGGCACATTAACAAGTAAACCTAAATAGGAAATAAATGTACTAATTGTTTGGTTTAAATCACAATTACCTTTGACTGTGTTAAAACACTGTTTACTAAATCTACTTGATTCTCATCAGAACTTTTTTTTTGATCAACTACCCAGACACACCCCAGACTTTTTGGAAAACCTTGTCATAGGTGCAGTTGCTTTTTATTTGGTCTCTAAAGTGAATGACAAGATCCATTTTGGATTGCTTTCTGCCTTGAACCTTCATGTATTGAATACTGTGTTGTTTGCGCTGGTCTGTGGACCAATCTAATAACCAGATAAATAACACTGCTATGTGTTTAAGACAGCACAGAGAAACACTGACTGCTTAGCTTTCTAGATATACTAAAAAATAAATATATGCAGTTAGGTTTACACATAGCACAGAACAGTCTTTAAATCATGACTTCTAAATATTTCTGACAATTGGCTTTCACTTTGACGAAGTTGATAAAAGGCCACCTCTTGCTACCCTTTGATTCACCTAGTACCTGGAGGGAAATAGCAGATAATATTTTTTCATCCCACAATGAATTAGCCCAATACAGTATAACAATGCTGTCTGAATAAAAACTATATACAATATAGTTGTAATCTAAGGCATTTTTTAGATTCCTAAATAACATATTCTTTACTTTAAGCAACTGAGCCTTCACCAAAACTGTTTCATACCAGTGGCAGCCTTTCTCCTACTTAGATAAATTAAAAGGGCATGATTAAAGTCTGAGGTTTTCTAATTTGAAAAATGTTTACTTACTTTTTGCAAAGCCTTGACAAAGAAGTTCTTGGCTAACAGAATGCCAGAAGTCTTTAATGTCAACCTGGCCATAAAATTTAGGTGGTGGTTCCTGAAGGTCACACTGAAAAACAAACAGACTTGATTCAGACGTGATGTCAGAGCTGTGACGTCTGTTGAGCTGTGCATGTCAAACATGTCAAACAAAATTAACTCATCATCAATGATGGAGCGACTGGCCTCTCCAGAAGTAATATGTTGACTCTCAGCCTTCCCAGGGAAATTGACTCAATGGTACTGAACAACTGTACTGTTATGAGGGAATGTTTTCCAGAAAAAAAAATAATAATTAAGAAATCATTGTATGATGCTAACTGTAAATTAAGTCTACAGGTAGGAAATGCGTGCCTCAAACTAGTACAAAACATGGCTAAAATGCAGGTTGGTTTAAAAAGTCTATTTATTAGAGACACTTAACACTGACATAAACTGTTGCTGTGCCGCTAATTGTGTACTTCTGCACTTCCATTCACTATTTTGAGTGGATAATTGTGTTCACACTGACAGTATGAAAAATGTAGTGCACTTTGATTTCTCAGCTTCACTCAAACGGTAAAAAGTGCAGCACAGCAGTAAACACGGAGAAATACGTGTTATGGTTTAAGTGCACAACAGAAGTCATTTGTTGTCAGCAGGTGCTGTGTGGGAAACACGTGAATAAAAGGGGAGTGAAATTCTTTATTGTTCCGTTTTAGGGAGATCTGACTGCCAATTCAGCACAACAAACTGGATGCAGAAACACAGCCAGCAATGGGCAGATCATCACATGCTTGGTAACCTCGAAAGAATTTTAGGTCCTCTGTTTGAAGGGTTGTATACGAATTTTACAATACAAACTACGTCCCACATCTAGACGGTTCCTATGAGGCTTTCAATTAGGCTTAAATAAAGTTTTATCTCTGTCTCTCCACTGTGGAGTACTATTCTTTTCCCCCATCTGCAAACTGCGACTGCTTCCTGCTGGGCAGCACAAAATTGTGACGAATGTGATGGAAAGTGACATCAAAGTCACACCTAATCCGCCTTGGTCGTTCCCACTGGAGTCACATTCCAAAAGATCAGATACGAGTCGGATTCAGGACCAAATATGAATGAGGCTCAAATGTGACTTGAAAAAGTCAGATACGGGCCAGACATGAGCGCTCAGACTTGTTCTAAAAAGTCTGACCTGTACACTTGACCCCCCAAAAAATCTGATTTGGGCCACATTTGCCTGGAGTGTGAACGGGGCCTAAGATTTTGTACACTGTTGTTATAGGTACAGAGTGTACACAGTGCACTTGTACTATACTTACAGAGAACGTGATTTGGAACACAGCGTAAGTGACTATATGAAAACAATTACTCAGCTTGCTTTCGTTACAGAGATGTATTGATAGCTGATAAAGAGCCGTATAATTCATCTTTTACCATTTTGAAGCACTTACAAGATCTTGTTATGCTTTCCTATACAGGGAACGGATGTTTTTGTTGCTGATCTGCATGTAACCCCAACATGGCTCCCTCCCGCCAACTGCAATCCTCACCTCCATCTCCCAGTAATTAAACAACAGAGACATTTTCAAAAAACATTTTGTTCTTCCTAAACACGGTGCATCAAGAATGTTTAAATGCTGTTCAAACACTAAGCCAAATAACATGTCTCTCAGCCTTTCAACAGTTTTTTTGTAGTAAATGACTGCTGAATGTTTTTGTCCATCATGAGTCTAACTTCTTTTTCAAGTATTAATAAAAGCAGCATATTTTTTTTACAGAAAGTTGCTGACCAGAAAGATCCACTCATCATCCCTCTGTGGGTTCCAGGGCACTTTCTCCTATGTATGGGTACATTATACCATATTAGATATACAGATCATAATTTTAGAAGTGGCAAAGAATATCAGCAGAACATGAGACATACAGGGGTTGGACAATGAAACTGAAACACCTGGTTTTAGACCACAATAACTTATTAGTATGGTGTAGGGCCTCCTTTTGCGGCCAATACAGCATCAATTCGTCTTGGGAATGACATATACAAGTCCTGCACAGTGGTCAGAGGGATTTTAAGCCATTCTTCTTGCAGGATAGTGGCCAGGTCACTACGTGATACTGGTGGAGGAAAACGTTTCCTGACTCGCTCCTCCAAAACACCCCAAAGTGGCTCAATAATATTTAGATCTGGTGACTGTGAGGGCCATGGGAGAACTTCACTTTCATGTTCATCAAACCAATCTTTCACCAGTCTTGCTGTGTGTATTGGTGCATTGTCATCCTGATACACGGCACCGCCTTCAGGATACAATGTTTGAACCATTGGATCACATGGTCCTCAAGAATGGTTCGGTAGTCCTTGGCAGTGACGCGCCCATCTAGCACAAGTATTGGGCCAAGGGAATGCCATGATATGGCAGCCCAAACCATCACTGATCCACCCCCATGCTTCACTCTAAGCATGCAACAGTCTGGGTGGTACGCTTCTTTGGGGCTTCTCCATACCGTAACTCTCCTGGATGTGGGGAAAACAGTAAAGGTGGACTCATCAGAGAACAATACATGTTTCACACTGTCCACAGCCCAAGATTTGCGCTCCTTGCACCATTGAAACCGACGTTTGGCATTGGCATGAGTGACCAAAGGTTTGGCTATAGCAGCCTGGCCATGTATATTGACCCTGTGGAGCTCCCAACGGACAGTTCTGGTGGAAACAGGAGAGTTGAGGTGCACATTTAATTCTGCCGTGATTTGGGCAGCCGTGGTTTTATGTTTTTTGGATACAATCCGGGTTAGCACCAGAACATCCCTTTCAGACAGCTTCCTCTTGCGTTCACAGTTAATCCTGTTGGATGTGGTTCGTCCTTCTTTGTGGTATGCTGACATTACCCTGGATACCGTGGCTCTTGATACATCACAAAGACTTGCTGTCTTGGTCACAGATGCGCCAGCAAGACGTGCACCAACAATTTGTCCTCTTTTGAACTCTGGTATGTCACCCGTAATGTTGTGTGCATTTTAATATTTTGAGCAAAACTGTGCTCTTACCCTGCTAATTGAACCTTCACACTCTGCTCTTACTGGTGCAATGTGCAATCAGTGAAGACTGGCTACCAGGCTGGTCCAATTTAGCCATGAAACCTCCCACACTAAAATGACAGGTGTTTCAGTTTCATTGTCCAACCCCTGTATGTTGTGAATGTTAATTTCTGTGTTTTAAACTTCAACTTGTGAGTCTGCTGCGGCTTTTTACGCATTGTACAGAGTGCATGTTTTCTATAGGTAATGAGGCCATCCAGAAAGAAACTTTCTTTCTGGATTCACTCTACTTCAGAAGAACAGGGGGTTTCTCCAGTGAGGAAACTACTAAGGTTGCAAATGTGTGTTTGGCATTCGTGTTCCATAGACCTGCTTGTTTCAAATAAAGTTCTAAACATTTTAAGTTCAACAATGAGGCAATGTGAAAAGAAATACATCAAGCACTGAAGGATTGTCATTGGCTCTGACATGAATGATTTCCATAAAGCTGAAATAGCACAAATAGCAACACGGTCAATGCACTCAAAAAGAAAGGTAGAGAGAAAGAAATCCTTCTTGTTGAACTTACTGCCGAGGAGGTTATTCTGGCTTAGCGAGAGTTTCCAAGAATACTTCCCTATTTGCATGGTCCACTGCTTGGACATGTTGCCTGTTCAGTGGACTATAGGTTTTGATATTGTGCAAGTTGTGACATAAATCACTTTGTGTTCACTTTTTTCAATAGAATCAGAGATTTGTTCATAGCTGTGTTTTTTGTTAGTCAGAGGTGTTGCACAGCAGATTAATCCTGGATCATGAACAGAGAAGACGGCTCTGGATTTAGAGGTATTGCCTGTAATGCCACTTTCAACTTTATTTTTAATAGTCTTCGATATGTTAACTAACTGTTCATCATTCAGGGTGTTCCGAAGCAGACACGCGGAAATGATTGTGGTGTCTTCATATAGATAAATAGATAGTGGTGAGTGATGGTAATGCCATAAAGATGATGTTTAAATAATTTTTCAGGATCGACTGTTAAAGTAATTTCTTGCCAAAAATGTAATCTTTGTGACTGTAAAGTATATACATGGATTGTGGACAGCTCTGTTTTCTATCTATTCAGTATGTCATATCTTTTGTAATTAAAAAAGTATTGCTGTTATAGACAACACAATCCTTTTTATCAGCACTAAATGAGTGCCTACTTTTTAACTAAGTTGCCAACTGTCGGATGTTCACTATGTCTTACAGATATTGATTAACAAAATTTTATCATCACTACAATATGCCTGGTACTTTGCCATGAAGGCTAGCTTTGACTTTAGTATTGTAAGTATTCAAAAAATCTCAACAGTTATACTAAAACACTTTTTGTTAATATAAAATCTGTTCTTTATTAGGATGACATGTTTCTCCTGAGAATATGGTAGAGCACAGTTCTGTTGGAAAACCTTGGGTTGGAAGGGTACCGTGCAGGGCTTCCTAAAATTATAATTCTATTTCTAGGTTGTTATTACTAAGAAGACTTTATGGTAACACTTACCCCTTGGTTTTGGTTCATGAAAATGTACCTAAATTTGAGGTATGGAAGGAAGTTTGCTCACGTCACAGAGGAAGGCAGAGCAACTCTTTGAGAGTGTCCCCCACCTGTTTTCAGGTGCAAAAGAAGCAGCACCACAGTCAGTGAAAACCTTAGATGGTACCGATTACTCCTGTCTGTTTAAAGACAGGTTATCACTAAAACAGCTGTTAAATTAAACTTTATAGCATATGAGGCAATATGTTTAGGGTGGTACTGAGTTATACAGTTGTACACAAAATTTTTGTACCCCCATCACAGAATGTGTTTTTCAGTAAATACATTTGTATGTGTCTTAGTAACTTTTCATGAACTTGAACTTGGTCACAGTTGATAAACCTGTGGCCAATCCAGGTATCTATGGTGATATCTAAAGCACACCTGATTAAGGAAGTTTTGATTGATAGCATCAGGTGTGCTGCACCAGTTTTACAAATGTGTGTTCTTTTGAGGGATTCTATTGAGGGGAATGAATAATATTGAGACTGGAGTAGTGATTAAAAGTGGGATTTTCTGTGAAATTTAGGAAAAATTCAGTTAGTTAGTGTGAGCTTTTCGAATCATTCAGTTTGATTGGTTTATTGTAAACAGCAGAAAGTTAAAAAATGTTGTCAGCAATGTGCAATCAATAATCCACCCTGAGATCATGTTAAACAAAATGATGCTGTTTTGGTTGGCTTACTGCTAATTCCACAGGACAGTGACCCCAACCACATGTACAGTAAGAGGCCTTACAGCTTCCCTTATGAAGACAAGGTTGGCGTGATTGATGTTCATTGCATCAGAATGTATCTGATGTAGTGTGTAAAGCTCTGCACTCAGTCGTGTCTTTGTTAAGGAGAATGACAGCATGGTCCCAGGTCTTGTTGCCACTGTGGACCAAGATGACGTTGTTACCACTGATTTTATCATTGTGACCCTGAATAAAGGAGATGCGTCATTTGAAAGGCTTGTGATCAGTAAGAATGTTAAAATGATCAAAGAAATTGTAGGAGCTGAGCAGGCCGGTGATTTAGGAGCCGATCATCTGACGGCCGGCAGTGGGACCAGGAGAACCCATGGTGGAGCTAAGAGGCGCGGTGCGGAGACCGCTGGGACCTTCGGCAAGGCTATGGAGATCGAGACAAAGCAGGCGGAGAGGGTGCGTCTTCGCACCCCTCAGAGACAGGAACAAGAAGTGGAGACAGGTTCTCCACGAACTCCTCCGGAACGGGAACCAGGGATGGAGGCAGTTCATCCTCGGAGCCCTCCAGTACAGGACCGGGAACAGGAGCAGGGAGTGGAGGCAGTCCATCCACAAGCCCCTCACGGACAGGAACAAAGTGTGAGGGCAGTTAGGCTTGTGGCCCCTCTGGAAGAGAACCAGGAACAGGATCGGGCTGTGGAGGCTGTTCATCCATGAACCCCTCCGGAACAAAACCAGGAACAGGATTGGGGTGTGGAGGCAGTTCATCCATGAACCCCTCCGGAACTGGACCAGAAACGAGATTAGGAGTCGGAAGCAGCGGCGATAGCTGATCAGGAGCTAAACCATGAGCCGGAAAGCCACCTCCTGCTTCAGTGGAGAGGCGAGCAGAGGAGGGGGCAGGAGGCCTCCTCTTTGAAGCGGCGATTTCTCCCAGGGCCCTTTGTCGCTCGGCCTCAATGATATGGTGAATCTGAGGATCAGGAAAAAAATCCTTCCTCACCTCGAGCCAGTCTTGGAGGCTGTCTCTAGCCTCCTCCATTGGGAGCTGGGAGAGGTAGCAAGGTGGGGAAACAATTTGCAATTTACCACAATCTCACCCCTTTTGAATTCCCTCTCCATCTTTCCTGCTTGGTCCCGTTGGCTGGTTCCTTCTGTCATAAAGACGGTTTTTGATGGACCAAGCTTGAGGTTTTCAGGTAAGATCAGTCTTTATTATCCATTGCAGGACACAGACAGTGTAGCAAACACACGAGATCGCACATACACATAACGTAAGGAACCAGCAAGGACAAAGGAAACTAACGGGCTTAAATACAAAATCTGAACAGCAGGGGGAACCAATGACAAACATGACAAGACAATCAGGGGAAAACACAGAACAGGTGTGGGCTTGGGGTGCAGGGAGACAGAAAACTAAGGACTAGACCAGGTAATATAACAAAAACACAAGCAGGTATGACAACCTGCAGATCATCTCAAACTCTTCCTTTGTGATTACATCTTTGGAGTGGCTCCACTCTTTACCACCAACCTTACACTTTGATGTTGCACTGTGAAAAGGTGTTTGTCTTTTAACTCGTGGCTTGGGTTTTGGCTGACGCCAGTTACCACCCACCTGGTTCTGTTGCATCACTTGGGGACTGACTTTGCGCTTCTTCTTAGGCCTGTTCTCAGTTTGAATGTTTAACACTCTAACTTTGCCTTTTCCTGCTCTGTCTGAACGGACACGTGTTTCCCACACAACCTGTGCATATCTCCGAATCTCCTGCATGGAGAGATTCTCTGTTATGCTGCATGGTCACATCATACTGCACGCTTACATGGAGGTTGTGAAGAAACAAAGACTTAAAAGTGTGGTCTTCTTCAAGACCTGGAGCATAACATCCCTGAAAGTAAGCAGTCTTCAAACGGTAGAAATGTTCTCTGGGAGGTTCATCCTCTTTTTGCAAAACTGCGTAAGCATTAATAGTGGCAGCAGCTTCATCTCTGTAAACATAGTACTCCTCTCTAAGAGCCTGGCAGAGAGCTGGAAAACTGTCACTAATTTCTGGAGGAAGAGTTTTTATGAACACATTAACACTCTTAGCTGTTGTTTTCCAAATAAGCCTCAGCTTCTTACGAGAAGAAGGAAAACACAAGTCAAGAAGACAATGTTCAACCTCAAGCAGATAAGCATCAATATTTGACTCCTGCCTACCTGGATCAAAAACTTCTATGTCCTTAGCAAGGGATTCAAGCTGCTTAAAACAGACACCATGCTCCCAAGATGGACCACGTCCATCTGAGAAGTCACGCTGGTTAGGCTCATGAAATGTGGGAAGATCATGATCTAACCTCTGGGGAAGAAAACAAGTTTTCTCATGATTTAAATGAGGGCTTCCTAATGAATGGACTCGTGCCTGTGGTGGTGGGTCAGGTTGGATTGAGTCACCTGAGAACCATGTGCGTCTCTCCTGGCCCCTAGGGATCGACACAGAGTCAGAAGGGAGAGGGGTGCAGATCAGGTTGGAAGGCTGCTCCTTCCACCCAATTGGACCACTTGCCCATGCTGAGTCCGGCACTCGGTCATTTTGGTGGTTGTTCACTGCAATGGGATTTGGCAGGACACCACTGGAGACAGTTGGACTTCCAACACTTCTGTTAAGGTCTGTGGAAGTAAGCTGAACACTTGGACTAAGTTTAGGAAGGCACTGTAGGCACTGGATGCCTGTTGTCTGAGTCTGCCTCCTGCTGTGGCTGCTGCAGCTGCTGTGAGTAAAAATGCAAATCAGGTACCTGAGAGGTGGGGGTCGATCCCCCTTTAGGGATGAAGCTTTCTTGAGCTCATCTGACTTCAGGTCCTTTAACTTCGCTTCAGCATTCTCGGTCCTCTCCTCCGATTTTGAGAGCTCAAGCTTCGCAGCATTCTCTTTTTGAAGAGCCATCTGATGGTCAGTCTGTAACTGAAAATATCTTTTAGCTTCCAGTTGTGATTTCAGCTGATACAACAAGGTAAGCCTACCAACATCTGAAATCCAAATCTCTCTAGTTGGATTTTCAATTAGGTCAAGTAATTATTGAATCTTTTTATCACATGCAGCAAGGTTAAATTGATTTAAAGCATTGCATTCATCTGGAGACAAACAGATGAGATCAGCAACAACCTTCTGCATCTCCACGTCTGCCGAATTCATAACAGAGTTTGATTCCATCATTCTGGCAGACACTACAAAACAACAACAAAGTTATGTGAATATGCTAAAAGCAACAACATCTAACAAATGTATGTCCAGCTATATATGTATCTTGGACTATTCATATATTGAAACATTTGTGTGAGTGTAACGGGTGCATTCTTCACCTCTGAAGGGGAGAACTAGTGATTAGACACTATTCTTAACTTTTCTTTAAGGGAATTTTGTGATTCTAGTGATTCTTCAACCCCTTTTTTTGGCAGGATGGATTATGTTTACAATGCAATGCAATACAATGCAAAGGAAAAAGAAAATTGCTACACCTGCAAAGGGTAATACTTGCAAACTGGCTTTTGATGCACCCCCCCCCTTTATGGCAGAGTGGATTAGATTAAATTTGGGATTTAATCTGGCAATAAATCCTGTTCTTCCAAAACATAAAACAAACTATAAAGTTCCTGAATTGATACATGCATCAAAAATCTTAAGTTTGATTCTAAAATTAACAGCAAAATTAATTCAGTTTCAAATTGTGGTCATACACAAAACACAGCCTCTGGATTCAGATGTGCAGCAACTGTCTGGACAGTGAGGTCAACTGTGAAGTCAAACCAAGTGTCAAGTTATTGCTCAAACAGAAGAAACCTGACTGAGTCAAAACATCTAAAATTTTGCCTATGTAGCAGAGTTGATTGTTACTAGCACGGGGATATTATTGGAGTTATTAACTTTGACGAAAGTCTAAAATTGTGAAGTCTAGGAATGTCACAAGTTATACTGTTCTCTTAAATATAATCAGTGACATCCGATGTTAGACCTCTGATGTTTTCAGTCCTATTGTGACCAGTGACAGCTGGTTTTAAGCTCATCACTCGGTGCATTAATAATGGGCAGTTGTGGTTTATTCATTCTCATATATGTACAGTGCAAGCTGTTCATAATAAAGCCCACCCAGGGATTCCAATAATGTTGTGATTATGAATATTAATATATTATTTAATATTTAATATTAATACTTTAATATTTTATCAAATATTTTTCAGTCTGTTAACGGTTGTCTTGTAAATACTAATAAGGTGGTGGTATTAGGACAAAATTGAAAGGGATGAGCCAAGCTCTGACATTATTGAACTTAAAAACTCTGCACACACACGGAATGAATTCACGCAATTTCTTAAAATACAAGAATTTATTAACAAAAATAAGTCAACTCAAGCCAAACATATTTCAATCAACAAACTCTTTACTATGCTAAAGCAATCTAACTAAACTACCAAGGGGAATTAAAGAATAAGGAAGACTAATGGGCTATGTACAATATAAACAAGTTGATCAAAGATGATTGAAAACCATGACCGAAAGAGTGATGCAATATTACCATGCAATATTTATGCTTGAGAACCAAGGATTATCTTGAAGAATCTGGAAATGAAGTTGAGTTAGTCTTGGAACTAACTTAAGCAATAATTGGCATACCTTTAGACAACCATTCACAATGCAAGATCAGATAAAATATTAATTTAATAAAATAATATTTTAAGAATGATTTGCTGAATAAAGCCAACCTTCTGAATGAGCAATTCTCAACGGTGTTTAATTAGCTGCCTTTATTTATTCAAATAATATTTAAGGAAATATTATTTTGAATAAGAACCAAATCTTTGAGAAATGGGCTTAATTGTGTTGCTTAGTTATCAAGTTTAGTAAAATAACATTTAGGGAGGGGGGGCGGCTCGCTCTATCGGCCGGCCAAACTGCACGTTACAGCTGTAACCACGGTGATGCGGTGTCCTTCCTTCAGACCGGGAAAACTGCTCCACTCGGCGTTGTAGAGACAGGGTCTCTGCTGGGAACTCTCTGGAACACAGTTTGCTTCTGTAGACCTCAAAGAGAAATACAAGCAATGCTTGTACCTTAATTACCCCCGCTCATGAATGAATACCGTATACACAAACAGCAATACATTCCTACTTAACTTAGTGCATATGATCGCGTGATCGTATGACACGTTTGGATCCAGTTTAAAGAGTTATGTCTGTTTGCCTGCAAAGAGACATTAGCACGCTGTGTCCCTCCGTCCAGTTCCTCTGGGGACCTGCGTGGAAGAGGTCAGTTTGTTGCAAAAGCGTTTTTATTTGGACAGTGACGTCACGGGAAGACCGCTGTTATTCCCTGTTCCTGGCTGTGCTGGAAGCAGGTTAATGCGATTTATTTTGAAAATTCCAGAAAAGTTCGTACTGGCCTTTTATTTTGTAACCCATGGCTTTGGTCCCAACTAAACAAAAAGTCGTATTTACTGTACTTAACCAAACCAAGTACTTGTAACATCTAAATGATGTTTGAATTGTAGTAAAGGGCTCAGCAAGCACAGCAGCAAAAAAGGGTGAGCAGTCACATACTTGTGGAGTTCATTACCCAGGACAAAGGCCTACAGCTACATCTTGAGGTGAGTTTACAAGTGGAATTTGAGTCATACTTTAACTAATTTTGGTCAGAAAATGCAAATGGATTATTTAAGTCCCACATTTTTTGTTCGCCTAGTGTTTGTACATTTACTTTGAGCACTAACCAAAAAATTCATATATTTACAGGCAGTTATTGCAGGAAAAGTTTTGTCTCCTCAGCCAGTGTCAAAGGTCAGGGTCAACATCTTCTTTGAACAGGATGAGCAGCTGGAAAGAGTGTGAGAACGGAGGATGTAGCACATGAAAGTAGTTGTTTTTCTCATTAACTTATTTTTTTGTTGTTTTAGGGTGGTGTAATGTGTTTGTAACTTGCGAAGGTTAACCAAAGATAAATTTCACTGATGTGGACAATAAAACTAATCAATCAATCAATCAAAGGGTGCTTGGCTTCCTGACGAAGCTGGTAGAGGTGCAAACGTTACCAGAACAGGTGGAACTTATAATAGATGTGCTTCTGCCAGAGGTAAATGATGGAACTTTTTTGAAATATTTTTTATTAATACTGTTGTCAGTCTTTAACTTATGGTTAACTTATGGTTAGCATCAGAAACATGATGGGCAATAATGTCTAAATGAAGGAAGTCCTTTTGTTCACCTCATGACACAGGCTACAGTCTGTCCTCTCGCTGCTGTCAAAAAAATATCCCTGGAGAAAGCCATCGAAATATATAAATGCGGAGTGCAGTATGACTTGAGGTATGCTAAACACCTGAAGAGAGTGTGAATACAATTTGTACATATGCATAATAAATATGTATGTTTATCCATTTATTTTTGACAGCCTCTCGGTGTGAATTTAATTTATCAATTAAATCATTTATCATTGATGGTCCTTGCAGTTCAGCGTTGCTCAGCCTGTGTAGCAACCGCGGAAGCCTCGCATCACCGCCTCCACACCAACAATGAGTTGATTCCACACGTCACCACAAGGTGGTACTGTGAGCAGCCTGTCATAGTATTTTTGGCCATGCCGAGTTTTGCTCTGGCAAGAAGCATCCCAAATTTAGGCGAAATCTGATGTTCCAGATGGAAGCTGGACTTACTTGGATGTTAGTGGGTGGTGCTAAAGTGATATCATCAACTGACTGTGCCATGTTCAGCATTTGTCCATAATGACGCATACCAAATTTGAAGTAGTTTCGATGATGTATAAAGGAGATAAAGTGTTTAAAGTTTCCTAGGGGGCGCCGTTGATCCAAATTTCAGTGCAATCCATTTGCGCTGTTTGGGGGATGACAAAGAAAAACAGCTTAAAGCTTGCATGAGTGAGAGGTTAAAAGGAGGACATCCAACAGTGAAACATATGACTTCCTGTTCTAAGTGGGAGGGGCTTAAATGATGTCACAAGCTGACCATACCAATGTGTTAAGTATTGTTCCACAATGATGTGTACCAAAATTGAAGTGGATCTGATGATAGAGCGGATAGAGATAGATAGAGATAAAGCGGTTTAAGCTTTCTAGGGGGTGACGTTGAACCAAATTCCAAGGCAATGTCATATCCATGGTGGTTGTGTGCAGGCTGGGTGCAGTCTGTGTTTTTTCTGCTGGGTTTCTCTTCTCCTACTCAGGACGTGACGTGCAGGTGCTTCTGCGCAGCTGTTGCTCATCAGTGAGCAATCAACCTGGGCTTTAAGAGGAGTGGAGAACCAGAGGGAGGCGTAAACAGCTAGACCTCTGCTGCTCTGCAGTTATTTTAACTGTTTTCTTGACCTTTTGTGTTTTCTCCTCTGCCTCTTAGGAATACGTTTTTATGGATTCTATGGATTTTTTGTGCCTCTGGTTAATTCTTGCCATGTTCTGAGGATCAAGGAAATTCAAGCCTCGACGTCTCGGCTGTGAGCCTCCACTCTGCCTCCTTCCCGGATCCAGGTTTCTAGAGTTTTGGTTCACCTGCTTCTGAGAACCTTCCACCTGCCTGTCCACCCTCCCACGGTGAACAGCCCCTTTTATGGAAAGGATTGAAAAAGAGAGAAACACTGAGTCTGAAGAACCAGGAAGCATTTTCCCTTCAGCTGCACCCACCTGCCAACCTCAACCATCGTGGAACAGACTTATTCCTCCCAGGCTTAGCTGAGAGCCCTGCCTTCGTAAGTCAAAACCAAAGAAACTGTTTAGTAATTTTGCCATCTTATGCAGGACTTCTCTAAGCCTCTCTTTTCTCCCTTAGTGAGATCCAAATCCTGCCTGCAATTACAATCACACAATCACAATTACTCCTGTAAAACCTGATAAATTGTTAAAATGCTGCCTTGGTTCACTCGTCGTTGTGTTATTCAGAGTCTGGTGAAAACCCATTATGACAGGGAATCCATTACAGCTATTTGGGGGATGCCAAAGAAAAAACAGCTGGAAGCTTGCATGAGTTACATCCAACAGTGAAACATGCATTAGGACATCCAACAGTGAAACATGTGACCTCCAAGTAATGTCATTCATTGACTTCGCCGACATGTTCAGCATTGATCCACAATAATGCATACCAAATTTGAAGTGGATCCGATGATGTATGAGGGAGATGGAGCACTTAAAGTGTCCTAGGGGGTGCTGTTGATCCAAATTTCAGTTAAACCAATATAGGTGTTTGGGGGTTGACAAAGATCAACCATATTCAGTTTGGAGAAAACTGGACTATACACATGTAATTTTCAGCCAAACATAAGGCCATGGCGTGACGTCAGATTTCGCCACGCCGCCATGGCCACACCTCCAGCCAAACCACACAGTACTAAGGACAATTTAGAACATCCTGTTATCTGTCACTGGAGACAGTTTCATGTTGATTAGGTCAAGGGGATGAAATATGGACCACACTAAGTGAAACATGACACTTCCTGTTCTCAGGGGGCGGGGCTTCGATGATGTCAGCATTTGACCATTGAATATTGTTCAGGGCCTCATATGGATCAATCCCAGAAGGTTTCATGTCTCTGTGACTTGCCGTGTAGCAACAGATTCGTGTTTCATGGCGAGAATTCAGATTTTGAGGCTTGGCCACGCCCACATGCTTTCATGTAGCAAAAAGCTTTTGATAACTTTTGATCCCCAATGTCTTGAGAGTGTATTTCGTGATTTTGAAGTCTCTAAGTCAAAAGCTATAGGAGGAGTTAGCTTAGATTCGACGTGTGTAAACATGAGAAAATGGCGGCTTTGATCCAAATTCAGCTTGAGCTGATTGAACTAATCATTAAGTATGTGAACCACTGACTTAGCTGAGAAGTGGTGAGCTGTGACTTGAGAAGTCATATTGTTCTGATATTCATACCTTTGATTTTTGTTGACGCCATTTCTGTGCTTCAGTCCAACGCTGCTCTGCTTCTCGAATGTCCTGTGTTATATAAAAAAGCAAAGGAAAAATTATTGTCTAAGTTTGCGTAAGAAGAAATTAGACATATTTCACTAATAAAGTGTTTAGTGAGAAAGATGGCACATTAATAACACATGGTTACCTCTAGGATTTTTTCAAATCATGGCAGTTGCGCTGTTCCAAACATATATGAAACATTAGGCATTAAGGTAAAAGTTATATTAATTAACTACATTACTGTCATTCAAATGCAGCATATGTCCGCTCCGAGTTCCTCGGAGCCCGAAGGAAGCATGTGCGAGGGGTACATTGGTTGACCTGGCCAGAGCAAGACGGACCGGAATGGAACAGAAAATTGGATGGACAACGACGGAGAGCTGGTCAGTTAACATATATACTCGTACTCGTACTCGTCGTCTTCCGCTTATCCGGAACTGGGTCGCGGGGGCAGCAGACTCAGCTGAGACACCCAGACGTCCCTCTCCCCAGACACCTCCTCCAGCTCCTCCGGGGGAAGCCCAAGGCGTTCCCAGGCCAGCCGAGAGACATAGTCCCTCCAGCGTGTCCTGGGCCGTCCCCTGGACCTCCTCCCGGTGGGACATGCCTCGAACACCTCCCGAGGAAGGCGTCCAGGAGTCATCCGGTATAGATGCCCAAGCCACCTCAACTGGCTCCTCTCGATGTGGAGGAGCAGCCGCTCTACTCCGAGCCCCTCCTGAATGGCCGAGCTCCTCACCCTATCTCTAAGGGAGTGCCCGGCCACCCTACGGAGGAAGCTCATTTCAGCCGCTTGTATCCGGGATCTCGTTCTTTCGGTCATGACCCAAAGTTCATGGCCATAGGTGTGTAGGAACATAGACCGACCGGTAAATCGAGAGCTTCCCTTTTCGGCTCAGCTCTCTCTTCACCACAACGGACCGGCACAGCGCCCCCATTACTGCGGCAGCCGCACCGATCCGTCTGTCGATCTCCCGCTCCACTCGTGAACAAGACCCTGAGATACTTGAACTCCTCCACTTGAGGCAGGAACTACCCTCCAACCTGAAGAGGACAAGCCACCCTTTTCCGGTTGAGTACCATGGCCTCTGACTTGGAGGAGCTGATCTTCATCCCAGCAGGTTCACACTCAGCTGCGAACTGCCCCAGCGCATGCTGTAGGTCTTGGATAGAGGGGGCCAGCAGGACCATGTCATCTGCAAAAAGAAGAGACGAAATCCACTGGTCGCCAAACCAGACCCCCTCCGGTCCTTGGCTGCGTCTAGAAATCCTGTCCATGAAAGTTATGAACAGGACCGGTGACAAAGGGCAGCCCTGTCGGAGTCCAACATGCACCGGGAACAGGTCCGACTTAGTGCCGGCAATGTGGACCAAACTCCTGCTCCGCTCGTACAGGGACCGGATGGCCCCTAATAAAGGGCCCCCGATTCCATACTCCTGGAGCACCCCCTACAAGCATCACGAGGGACACAGTCGAATGCCTTCTCCATGTCCACAAAACACATGTGAACCGGTTGGGCAAACTCCCATGAGCCCTCGAGTACCCTGTAGAGGGTATAGAGCTGGTCCAGTGTTCCACGGCCGGGACGAAAACCACACTGCTCCTCCTGAAGCCGAGGTTCGACTATCGGCTGGACTCTCCTCTCCAATACCCTGGCGTAGGCCTTACGAGGGAGGCTGAGGAGTGTGTTCTAAAGGAGTGTGTTCTGAGTAGGTCTAAACCTTTGGTAATCAAATTTATTTGCTATATCTGTACTATTAGCGCTAATCCCTCCCTTTTTTCCAGCTTCGTGATGAGTTTTGGATAACTAGACCTGAGTTTGTGAATATTGCTTAAATGCTGCTACCTTTAGATTCTTCAATCAGTTATAAGAAGAACATGGTTTTGGCCTTTCTGAAGTCATTCACTAACATAGTTGTCATATCCTTAAAACAAGGTCTGTATGTAATTTAGTGGACAATGATTTTAATTTTTTTTCAATGCATAATTATTTTGTTTCATTAACTAAAAAATGTCATTACTCAGTTAAAGTAAAGAGACTGTTCTATTGGATTTCAAAATCTTTGTATATTTCTCTTTCAGATTGGTGTGTTTTTGTCAAGGTGTTACAGCACATATCTAGGTTATGCAATCGTAAAACTTTGTTCGCAATTAATACTTTTAATTCATTTTCAAAATTAGGCTTTATTTTTGGGAATGATTATACTGACAGATTTATGTTTTAAACACTGACAGATGCTGTTTTGTGAACTTCCTGGCAGTTCAGGTCATGTTATAAACCTACAGAGACCTGTCAGTAAGTTATGTATTCTCGTTTTTTTAATTCAAGCTTATTTAAGAGGCCAAGAATGGTATTCTTGTTGGTCACTTAACTATCTGCTGCTGTTTTGCAATATCTAAGTTTAGTCTACAGCTTTTATCCAACCGGGGTTATAGTAAAGAGACCTATCATGCAAAATCCATTTTTTAGCCTTTAAATACATTTTGTTGTATACTTGGAGTCTGTAGAAGTACAGAAAACTTGAATTTAGTCTCTCCAGGTGCTGGGTAGATATCTTTATATTCCGACATATTTTTCAGTCACTTTAGTTTTCTCTATCCTCTATTAAGTTTTTTGAACTATTAAGTCACAGAAGACTGCTGACTTGACAATTTTTCAGCAGACAGTAATTGTTAGCCTTCATAAGGAGCCACTGAAGAAGCTGGTCATTGACTGGGTGCTGCATCCAAGCAAAAAAGAAAGAAAATTGAGTGGAAGAAAAGTGGAGAGACAGCATAATGGACCTCGCTGTACACATTGAGAAGCAGTCCCCTCCCCCACAGACCGTGGCTGAGCTAGGCTCTCTTGAAAGACGTTAGGAGGAAGGTTCAGAGCACCAGGAAGTCTCTGAATCTTGGTCTAGACGTGTACAAGTGTTAAAAGGACTATTCCCCCATTATAGAGCATAATGGGTCATAACAGTCCTAAGGAGTTGCCACCTCCCCAGGGAAAACCATTTGATTCTTTGTTGGGAATATATGGCCCTAAAAGCATTGAGTGCTTTCATTAATTTCAGTCAATAGTCCAACTTCTCTTTACTTTTCTTAACTTTCCTTCATCATGCCACTGCAATCTTCTTTTGCTTTTTGTCCTTTTACCGTTCACTAGCAGAGTATTTCAATTGAATTATTCATGTAATTCCTGTAAATTCTGGTATTTTAAAAAAATAGGAAAGAGAAGTGAAATAAGCACTTGATCCTCTGAGATATCTATATATAGATATAGATATATATCTATATCTATATATATATATATATATTTATAGATATATATCTATAAATATATATACATAATCTTTATTGCATCTTATTAAAGCATGAAAACCATGGTGGCCAGTCTTACACACTGAGGAAATATGGACTGGACCTGATGAAGATGTACCCCCCCCAAGCCTGTAGAATTTTTGAAAAGACTACAGCACCACATGCGCACACACACACACACACACACACACACACACAGGGAAGAACATATGTTTGCCAAAGTACAGCCCTCTCTGATTCTATTACGCTCAAAAGTCAAGTACCCAAAATATGTTTGCCATTCCTTGTTGGGTCGTGACCACAGCCCATAGCATATCTACAGCGCAGCACTGGTAAGTTTGACTTGACAATATACATTTTGGATGCTGTTTTTGTTGTTATGTTGTTTTTTTATAACCTAAACAGAAGTAATAAAAGTTGTGTCTTGAGAATCACAGTTCCGAACAACTTATCTTGGTAAAGACATGGTTAAACTATACTATGTAATTGTAAACTATACTATACTAATATACTAATTTTGTTTTCCTAACTTTTGTTCAATCTGATGGTGTTAAAATGTAAACAGGACAGAACACAAGGTGTCACTGATCATTTAAAGGCATTTGTTTGTTATATGTTGTGATTTTTTTTAAAAACATGAACAAATTGGTGTGTTTACCTAGGTTTACCATAATGTCTTCCTTTAAATGTGACTTTTTTGACTAAATCAGCTTTTTGGGAGCATGTTAATTTTTAGCAGGTGATGAAAAAAGGTTTACTGTTTGTTATATTCAAACTAAGTTACCAACATAAACTGTTTCAATGTCTGGTCTTTACCAGGTTCTTACTTTTTTATGTCTAATAACAACTGTGCAAAAGCACACAATGGATTCCAGATTAAAATTATTTCATTAATAATTACAAAACAAAAAAGATTTGTTGGTACACCATTGCATTTTTCACAGGAATGTAGCAGCTAGGAGCTGCTCATCAGATATAGCACCTGATTAATTACTGCTCATCAGCAACTGTGACATCCCCTATAAACCAGAGGTTTGGACAGTTTGCAGGTCTGGAACAAACAGATTTGTTTGAAAAGGGAAAACATCAGCAATGACTCAAGAGAGGCACCTGTTGCTTCCAACAGCTGGTTCTCTATTGAAGCTATTAAATCTTGGAGTTGCTTTTGTTTTTTTACACATCTTTTTGTGAGGAATCTGTGGTGTTTTTTGCCCACTTGAGAACAAATAAAAACAACTCACAATCTCAAAGACCAGATGAGTGTGCTTCAAAAAAAGAAAACTGGCAGTGAATCATTTCTAGTAAGAAGTAACAAGTCTTTTTTTTACAAGAACTGTTGCATAGGCATAGGAGTCATCAGTTTTTAAGCTCCTGATCAGCAGTTTCAGTTCTTGTTTCTGGGGAAAAAAAACATCAGTGTGACAAAATAAAGATGAATCACCGTGTAAAGTCTGCTATTTCAAAACTAAACCCCTCTGTATGTTTATAAGAAATCCAGGAGCTGTGTTTTAATTGCTTAGTATGATAAGATTTAGCTGATTTAGCTGGACAAAAACAAACTTGACATAATTTTAGGTGGTTACAATTGCTACGAAATAAGTTTGATATTTTTAAAATAAATCTTTTTAATTGTTAATTTTTCTGATTCAAACATATCTCTAGTACAAAATTTACTTAATGCAACCTCTTCTTTCTTGTACGTTTCTGCAGTCACTCGAGTTACAGAAAACAGTGGCCTACAGTTGTTCTTATCAAATTCCTCATTTCAATTCAAAAATTCAGTTTATTTATATAGCGCCAATTCACAACACATGTCGTCTCAAGGCACTTCACAAAACTCAGGTACATACATTCCAATTAATCTTAATCATTGAACAGTGCAGCCAGATTCTGTTATTTATTCAAATTGGATAAAAAGTTTTTCTGTCTAAGGAAACCCAGCAGATTGCATCCAGTCAGTGACTTGCAGCATTCACTCCTCCCGGATGAGCATGTAGAGACAGTGGACAGTCACTGGCGTGAATTTGCAGCAATCCCTCATAATGAGCATGCATGTAGCGACAGTGGAGAGGAAAAAAATTCCTTTTAACAGGAAAAAACCTCCAGCAGAAAACCCGGCTCAGTGTGAGTGGCCCTCTGCCAGGACCGACTGGGGGGTTAGAGAGAACAGAGCAAGGACACAAATAGAACAAAGAAGCACTGATCTAGGAGTACTTTTTGGAAGGAAAAGGTAAATGTTAATGGATGTAGCTCCTTTAGTCGTTTCACCTAAAAGAAGGAAAAAAAACTCAGAGCCAGTTTTCAGGTTTAGAGTCTGAAGAGAGCACATAGAGTTAGTTACAGTAAAAGCTCAGTCAGTAGCTATGTCTAGGAGAGAGAAAGGGCTAAACACTGAAAGACAGGGCCAAGTGGATCATCGGTAGAGGGTGAGCATTAAGTTGTTGCCAGCAGAAGCTCGGACGATGCCCCTTCCCGAAAAAGGTCACAGGTAGACACAGAGTCAGGCCAGGGGGTAGCTTCTAGGAAGAGAAAAGGAGAGAACAAAGTTAAAAGCTGAAATAACAGCAAATAATGCAAAATTGAAGAGTAGTGTGAGAAAGTAGCGAAGAGGGTGAAAGTGGTCATTATGTCCTCCAGCAGCCTAAGCCTATAGCAACATAACTACAGAGGATAGCTCAGGGGTAAAACCTAAGCCACTCTAACTATAAGCTTTATCAAAAAGGAAAGTTTTAAGCCTAGCCTTAAAAGTAGACAGTTTTGTCCAGCTAGACCCCACGGAGGCCCTTGTTATACTAAAAACCACAACAATTGGGGATACCTCTCTCTTTCAGATTGATTATAACTATTGGAAAAGAGAGGGGTCATACAGGTAGCAGAAAAATGGGGGGTTGTGTTTGCACCTCAGAAAACTGAGCCGGTTTAGGCTAAACCTGACTCCCCCCTTACTCCATTCAACAAGGGAGAAAAAAAGACGGAGCTAAAAAAAGGAAGATAGCTCAGGATTAACCTAAGCCACTTCAAACTATAAGCTTTATCAAAAAAGGAAAGTTTTAAGCCTAGCCTTTAAAAAGGTAGACAGGGTGTCCGCCCTCACGGACTGAAACTGGGAGCTGGTTCCCAGGAGAGGAGCCTGAATAACTAAAGGATCTGCCCCCCATTCTACTTCTAGAGACTGGGGGAAACCACCAGTAAACCTACAGTCTGAGAAAAGAAGGTTTCTTTTAGGAACTTTGGGAAAATAGATCTCTGATGTATGATGGAGCTAGAATCATTAAGGCTTTATATGTGAGGAGGAGGATTTTAAAATTCTATTTGGGTTTTAACAGGGAGCCAATGAAGGGAAGCTAAAGTAGGGGAAATATGATTTCTCCTTTTTAAATTTTTTCATAAAAATTTTGCTGCAGATTTTAAATCAGCTGAAGGCTTTTAACTGCATTTTGTGGACACCCTGATAGTAAAACAATTACAATAGCCCAGCCTTGAAGTAAAAAATGCATGGACTAGTTTTTCCCCCATCAATCCTGGACAGGATTTTTCTAATTTTTGGCAATGTTCCGGAGATGAAAAAAGGAAATCCTAGAAAACCCTTTTTTAATAGGGATTTAAATGACATGTCCTGGTCAAAAAAAAACACCAAAGGGGTTTTTTACTTTTTTTATCGGAGGTCAAGTTTAAGCCATCCAGGTTAAGTGATTGACTAAGCAGTTTCTTTTTTAAAGACTCCGGTCCAAAAGACGACAACTTCTGTTTTGTCTGAATTTGAAGCAGAAAATTTAAAGTCATCCAAGTTTTTATGTCTTAAAGACATGCTTTTTAGTCTATCTAAGTGGTTGGGCTCATCAGGATTTTTATGGATAAGTAAAGCTGAGTGTTCATCAGCGTAACAGTGAAAAATTACCTATGCTGCCTGATAATTTTACCTATTGGAAGCAATATATATTTAAAGAGAATTGGCCCAAGTACTGAACCCTGTGGACCCCACAATTAACCCCCGGGAGTTTAAAGATGATTTATCATTTCTAAAACAAACTGGAATCTGTCGGGAAAAAAAAGATTTAAAACCAGCCTAGCGTTTTCCCCTGATCCCTACAGAAATTCCAGCCCTTTCTAAGAGAATATTATGATCGGACTGTATCAAAGGGCAGAACTGAGTAAAAACAGAACCAGTACAGACACAAGTCCATTATCTGAGGCAATAAGAATATCATTAGGGGACTTTACCCAGAGCTGTTTCAGTTACTATGATGAGCTCTGAAAACCTGACTGAAACTCTTCAAAAGGTCATCGCTGTGTAAAAGCTCACAATTTGATTGAAAACTATTTTTCCAAAGAATTTTAGATAAGAATGGAAGATTGGATATCGGTCTGTAATTTATTAAGTCATCTCCATTTTCAAGCGAAGGTTTCGTAAGCAAAGGGGTTTAATTACAGCTACCTTTAAAAGCTTGTGGGACATACCCATTTACTAAAGATAAAATTAAATCATATCTAAAATGGGGCTGATAATCAGAGGGAACACTTCCTTAAATAATTTGGTTGGTATTGGGTCTAACATACAAGTTGAAGGGTTTAGATGAAGCTAATATTTTTTCTGATAACTCAGGAAGCTCCACAGGATCAAACCCGTCTAAGCACAGATCAGTTTCTACAGTTATTCCAATGTTGTCTCACTTTTTTGAGGATGAAGTAATCATCTTCGGGAGTATGTCAAAAATTTTTTTTTCTAATAGAATCAATTTTTTTTTGGAAGAATCCCATAAAGTCATGACTGCTGAGAGCTAAGGGGAATGGATGGCTCAACAGAGCTTTGACTCTGTGTTAAATTTTTAGCAACTGTACTAAAGAGAAACACCTTGGATTATTCTAGTTCTCTTCTATTAAGGATGAGAAAAAAGCTTTTCTGGCTTGGTGAATTGTCTTTTTATACCAACAGTAGGTTTTTTTCCCAGATTAAGTAGGAATCCTCTAGGTGTGTTAGAGCCGCCATTTTCCCCCCCAGTTTTCTAACATTGTGCTTTTAAAGTACGCAGATCTAAATTAAACCCCGGGGAGCTACCTTCTTTTGAATAATTACCTTTTTTTTTCAAGGGGGCTGCATTGTCTAATGCACCACGCAATGAGGAAAGTAACACAAAACAAGAGAATCAATTTCTGAAGGGGGAAACAAAATTATTGCCCCTTCACTGTGTTTTTCTGTGATAATGAGGAAATTAAAAAGTGGAACAAATCTTTTAAAAGGGTTGTTACAGCATTGCTGATAATGATCTACTATAATGAAATTTTCTTTCAGGTGCGGAGTACTCGGTTAAATTAAACTCAAAGGTTATTAAAAAAAAAGGTTCAGAAAAGCACAGGGTGTGAGAAAATTTTTTATGTCTTTTCACTCAATGCCATATGTCAGCACAAGGTCCAGAGAATGAAGACAAACGTGGGTGGTTTGTTAATGTTTTGAGTAAAGCCAATTGAGTCTAAGATACCATTAAAGGCTATATTTAAAGCTATCACTTTCAGTGTCAACATGAATGTTAAAATCCCCCACTATAATAACTTTATCTGTATTTAACACTAAATCAGATAAAAGGTCTGAAAATCCGATCTAAAAATTGAGAGTAAGGGCCTGGTGGACGATACAAAACAACAAACAGAAGTAGTTTTAGTGCTTTGCAATTTGGATGAGGAAAACTAAGGATTAAATATTCAAAAGAGTTGTAGCTATTGATTGGTCTGGGACTAATCAATAAATCAGACTGAAAGATGGTTGCTACTCCTCCTCACCCAGTATTTCCAGGAATGTGAAAATTTAAATAACTAGTAGGAGTTGACTCATTTATAGTAACATAATCCTCTTGCTGCAGCCAGGTTTCTGTGAGGCAAAATAAATCAATCTGATTGTCACAAATCAGGTCACTAACTAGCAAAGTCTTTGAAGAGAGAGATCTTATGTTCAGTAAGCCACATTTAATTGTTTTATTTTTATTTTTAGTCTGAATTGTGTTTATTTTTATTAGATTTTCCTGATTTCCTCTTTTTAGATAATTTTTTAATCTATTCAATTTTGCCGTGGGCGAGACACTATCTTAATAGGGTAATGGGTGGGTAGCAGTACAGAAGCTGCAGAGAGGAGTGTTAAACTACGACCCTGCTTCCTGGTCTGAACCCTGGTTTATCAGAGTTTTGGAGAACTAATAAATTCGTCCAGATTCCTAGAAAGAAGAGCTGCTCCATCCAAAGTGGGATGGATGCCGTCTCTCCGGATCAGACCAGGTTTTCCCCAAAATGTTCGCCAGTTATCAATGTAACCCACATTGTTTTCTGGACACCACCTAGACAGCCAGCGGTTGAATGACAGCATGCGGCTAAACATGTCATCACTGGTCAGATCGGGGAGGGGACCAGAGAAAATTACGGAGTCCGACATTGTTTTGGCAAACTTACACACCGAAGCAACACTAACTTTAGTGTTCTCCGATTGACGTAACCGGGTGTCTTTACCGCCAGCATGAATAACAATCTTACTGTATTTACGCTTATCCTTAGCCAGCAGTTTCAGGTATGATTTGATGTCGCCCGTTCTGGCCCCTGGCAGACATTTGACTATGGTCGCTGGTGTCTCTAGTGCCAAGTTTCTGACTATGGAGCTGCCAATTACCAGAGTTGACTTCTCAGCGGGTGTGTCGCTTAGCGGGGAAAATCTGTTAGAAACGCAGACGGGTTGGTGGTGACCTGTGGGCTGAGATCTAGGACTATGAGTCCTACGTACCGTCACCCAGCCGGCCTGAGGCCGCGGCTGCGCGGGCTCTGCGGGAGGACTGCTACGGGGAGCTACCCTCGGTGGCTCCGCGCTAGCTAAGGGGCCTCGGCTATCTGCTGGATTTTTAACAGCACGGAGCCGGGCCTCCAAATCCGACACCCTCGCCTCCAAAGCTACAAAAATGCTACATTTATTACACGTACCATTATCACTAAAGGAGGCAGAGGAGTAACTGAACATCTGACACAGAGAGCAGGAGAGAGGAGGAGACTCAGAGAGAGAAACAGCAGAACGGGTAGCCATGGTGGAGCTAAAGCTAACGCTAAGCTAGCGACCCCTTACCACTACTAGAAAAAACCGTGGAAAACACGGAGAGTCGCCAAATGTTAAATACAGCAACAGAAAGTATGTGTTTTAACGTGCTTATGTATTATAACAAGTAAGAGATATCACAGTAGAGAGAAATCAGATCAAACGAGAGAGCCTTTACACACCAAACAATCCACCGTGTGCAAACAGGAAGTGACGAATACGCTTTACCACGCCTCCAGTCGTCTGGAACATTGCCAAAATTAGAAATATCCTGTCCAGGAGTGACGCTGAAAAACTAGTCCATGCATTTGTTACATCAAGGCTGGACTATTGTAATTCTTTACTATCAGGATGTCCACAAAATGGATTTAAAAGCCTTCAGCTGATTCAAAATACTGCAGCAAGAGTTCTGATGAAAATTTTAAAGAGAAATAGTATTTCTCCTTTTTTAGCTTCCCTTCATTGGCTCCCTGTTAAATCCAGAATTGAATTGAATTTCTCACATATAAAGCCCTTAATGATTTAGTTCCATCAAACATCAGAGATCTAATTGTTCCATATATTCCTAACAGAGCACTTCGTTTTCAGACTGTAGGTTTACTGGTGGTTCCTAGAGTCTCTAGAAGTAGAATGGGAGGCAGATCCTTTAGTTATCAGGCTCCTCTCCTGTGGAACCAGCTCCCAGTTTTAGTCTGTGAGGCAGACACCCTGTCTACTTTTAAGGCTAGGCTTAAAACTTTGCTTTTTGATAAAGCTTATAGTTAGAGTGGCTGAGGTTATCCTGAGCTGTCTCTGTAGTTATGCTGCTATAGGTTTAGGCTGCTGGAGGACATAATGACCACTTTCACTCTGTCTGTCTCTGCTAAATTCTCATACTATTCTCCAATTTTACGTTGTTTGCTAATATTATTGATGAATTACTGTTATTTGTTCAAAATACAAATGCTATATGTCAGCAAAAGGTCCAAAGTGTGACGATAGAAGTGAGTAGTTCAGCGTATGTTTTGAGCAATTCCATCTGAGTCTAAGATAGCATTTAAGGCTACATTTAGGCTGTCACTTTTAGTGTCAACAGAAATGATAAAATCCTCCACTATACCGACCAATTAACTACTTATCACTACTAATTAGATAAGAAAACTGTGAACTGATCTATAAATTGAGAGTAAGGACCTGGTGGACGATATAAAACATCAAACAGAAGCATTTTTAGGGCTTTGCAATTTGGAAGAGAAAAAAAGGTTGGGATTTTTATCTCCCCCAATATTTTGGGATATGTGAAAATTTTAATAATTAGAAGGAGTTGACTCATTAATACTAACTAAATCCTCTTTTGCAGCCATGTTTCTGTAAGACAAAATAAAATGATCACAAATTAAGTCAATAACGAACAAAGTCGTCAAAGTCATTCAGAAATCTTATGTTTAATAAACCACATTTAATTTGTGTTCTTTTTCTTTTCAGTTAGAGTAATATTTTTTTGTATGATATTCTCATGATTTGGTCTTTTTTGGTCAGCTTTTGATCTTCATGATTTTGTTGCTGTTTTGTTGCTTCTGGAACAATCTGTTCAAGGTCTTTTCAACCACAAAAGCCAGTAGTTGTTGGCAGGACATGTTATTTAACATGTGAGAGTCATATTAAGCAATTAGGGCAGCATTCATTCTGAAAAAAAAAATCTAAATATTTGCCATATTTATTAAGCTTACGTAGTTTTGCATAATCAAAGTGCACTTACAGCTCATTACACTTTATGGAATCTATTAAGGACAGAAAATCAAGGTCTTCCAGGTTGTTGCTTTTGGCATCCATTTCTATGCTGATGCTGTCTAAGATGCTGTATAACAGCTTTCTTCTCTTGTTCTGGGCTGGCTCCTTGCTGCAGGGGTCATTAACCACCAAGTGCATAGTTCTACTTCGCATCTCAAAAGTAATTAAACGACACATAAACATAAAATGAGTTAGACAACTGATGTTTGTTGGCCAAAGTAATATTGGATACTATAAAATAAAAATACTGTACATGATTATCAATGCGATGCTAAATTTGTATCCTTGCTGGCCACTAGTTGCAGTATTTCAACAAAATTCTCCCAGTCAAAAAACTAATGCTTTCATCATTTTCACAAACAGTTAGCTCTTATATTACCGAGAAGAAAGACACCTAAAAAACATTTCAAAATGTCGCTATTATTTTTTACTGTCTCATTGTGGATTTTCTCCCTAAGTCACTGCTTACAATTCAAAGAGAGATCAATTCTGTTATGCCCAAATGTCTGCAGTGAGATCTGAGTGTGAGCAACCAACTTTTCATGCCTGAGCTAAAGCAGAAGACAAGTTGTTCAGGTCAGTGTGTCCTGCAATAGTCCACACATCTTCTGTAGTGCTACAAGCCAGCAAACAATGAAAACACAACAGCTTATTGAAAGAATTACATCCACAATACTTTGGACTGTTCTTTGATTGAGGTCAATACACTGCTCAAAAAAATTAAAAGGAAAAAGAGCAACTACGATGAAGTATTAGGGCAACTGTAGTTCAAAGAAAAACATATGTGGCCACAGAGGAGTACATTTCTGCCAAAAAAAAAATAATTTTAGATAGTTACAAAAAACTACTTGATTTCATGCAAATTTCTGACGTTTTAATATCATAAACGTATGCCTTTAATCATGGCAAGTTTTTTTTAACCAAATCTACGACTTTTTGACCTCTCATAATATCCATGTTTTTTATCTAAATATGTAAAAGTAATCTGGAAGGGTTTTGGGGAGAAATGTACTCTTCAGTGGCAACATAATGTTTTTAAAATTTATTTACAATGACCCTAGTACACATCAGATATCAATTGAAAAAAAATGCTCTAATCTGAAAAGAAAAAGGCACAAGTGCCGAACCTGCCATATCCTGTGTTTTTTGGGCAAATACCAGTTGAGCTCCATATTGCCAGGCAGTAAGCACAGGGCCTAGTAGAGGACATCGGGCCCTCAGGTCATCCTCATGGCTGTTTCTAATGCTTTGGCCCACTGGAGGTCACTTTGCAGTGCTCTTGCAGGGGGCAAGAGGGGGCACTGCCCCCTCAAACAAATGTCTGACCCCCTCAAATCAATGCTCAATCAAAGAAGCACAAACCCCCGCCTTGCCTCTCCCTCCTCCTCCTACATTTGAGGGCAAAACATAGTCGCAGGTACTTGTCTCAGTGGACGTCTGCCGGACATGTCCGTGCAAAGCTCAATTTATACAACTGCATACACGGTATCATACAATACCCACTTATGCTTAACATTGTAGCGCTGCTGAAAACATTATGCGGCTTCTTGCCAGATGTTTCTTTAAAAACAGGGCAGAAGTGGAGGGCAGAAGTGGAGGGCATTTTGGCACGACACCTGCTGAAAAAAGGATGCATTTTCTTCTAATCAGCATCCATGCATGACTGCATAATCCATTGCCTACACGTTTTGTGTAGGCAATGGATGGACGTTATGTGATTTCAAAGCCTTGTCCAGCTGTTGACTGATGTTTGTCAACTTTAATACAGAGAGAAAAAGAGGAAGATATATAACCAAACAGACAAATTAGACCATTTCACTAATTTCAAGTCTGAAGAAGAAAAGAAAAAGCATGGCCTCCACAAGCATATTCCTGAATGTCTAGTCTAAGTCTCACAATAAAGTGTTATTAATAGAAACAAACATACTGTATTTCATAATCACAGCATGCTGGCCAAAGCTCTGTTTTGTGTAGGTAAAAGTCACTTTTACTCAAGGAGCTCTTTTTACACAAGCATTTTTACTTCAGCAGTTGAACAATCATTCTGCTAGGTAGTTAACAACAAAGGCTAATATATGTCAAAGGCTTAATATAATGCTCTATGATATAAAGCAGCAAACAAAAAATTATGAATAAATAGGAAAATGTTACTTAGCTGTCTGTTTGTAGGTTTGTGATTTAAAATGAAAGGCAGGTCTTAGGATGAGCTACAATAAAGTGTGGTGAGTTATATTTATATTGGTAATGGTATATTATTAGTGTAATGCTTCTTCTCTGTCAGAAAACAGTTAAATAATGTATACTGTTTTCTCACATGATTCAGTGAGTCTTTATTGATTAAGATGCATATTAGAAAATTTATTTATTTCATTTAAAAATTTTGCAGCATAATGCCAAAAAAGTGAGTCTATTAAAGTATAAATATGTCCTGTTTTTTATTTTAGTTTTATAAATAAATTTGGCAATGGATGCCCTTTTATGACTTAAGCACCTGCCTCCAAAAATGTGTGTGCATGTTCTGGCCAGTACCAGATCCAGTTGTGATGTGGTGCTGGTTTGGTTTTAGCTTTCTGGATATCTTTTGTATTTCCCCCTTAAGCACGATGCTGTCTCTCAGCATCAAGTCAAAGCTTAACAAAGTAAAGGCCGCACCTCAGTGAATATTACATGAACCCTTAACAGCATTTTTGCCGTTCTAAAGTCACCAATATTATTTCATAGTGATAGTTTATTAACTAATGACAATCACTGATTGATGACGTCATTGATGACGTCTTCATGTTTCTGCCTGAAAGTGTTTTTTTTATTGTTTGAGCAGTGTGTATGCAATATGCTGGCTCAACATCCTCTCGTTGTATTGAGCATGTGCAACAAGTTTTTTTGAAATAGATTATATAGACTAGTCCACACAGATGGATGTTTTCAAGCTTTTATTTATGTTAATTGACAAATGAAATGAAATGAAAACATGACGTTTAAGATTAGAATATTACTTCACATTGTTGTAATTAATATGATTTAATTAATTAATAATTTGTTCTCTTAAGTGTTGTCCTGTGAATACAGCCCAATAAGGCGGTGGTATTAGGGCAATAGACAACAGGGTGAATCAAGCTCTGGCATTACTGAACAGCAAAACTCTGTACACACATGGAATATATTCACGACACATCTTTAAATACAAGACTTTATAAAAAAAACATATTTCAACTCAGAGTTAAACATATTTCAGTTATCGATCTCTTTCTAGTATACTAGAACAATGGAATTATAACTACCAAGCAAAATGGAAGACTAAGGAAACCAATGAACTATATAGAATATGAACAAGTGGATCAAAGATGGTTTAACACCATGACCAACAGAGTGATGCAACATTACCATTCAACGTTATTTATGTTTGAGAACCCAGGATTATCTTAAAGAAATTGGGTTAATTAACTCTTAGAACTAACTTAGAACAGAAATTGGTATACCTTCAAACCACCAATTACAATGCAATATCAGATAAAACATTATTTTAATAAAGAAAATTTCAAATAATGATTTGCTGGATAATTAACTCTCAATGTTGTTTAATTAACTGGTTTTATTTAGTAAAAATAATATTTAGGAAATATTATTTTTAATGGAAACCAAAAACCTTTCTGGATAAATGATTCTTAACTAGTCATCAACTTAGTCAGGTGTAAACAGCTGGACTGCCTAGCCTTAGCCGTTAGCAGTTTCAGCTAACAAAGGAAATCCTAAAACTTCCTTAAAGTCAAACATGTCCCTTTAAAATACTGTTAATAAAAGGATCTTTCTTTAAAAACCACCCTTTAAACAAAGTTTGTCTTAACTTTAATATACAACACAGAACACAGAATTTGCCTCAATGCTGAGAGGCCTGTTCACATTAGCTGAGCAGATGGTCTGCTAGCACTTACATAGCTGTGTTTTCTCTATACAAACATAAGCAAAACATCATGAAACAAATATTATTCATTATGTCATCTTAATCTAATTTCGCTCTGCCCAAACACCACCTCTAACATGAACCGTGCAGAAGAAAAGGTTCCAAGGCATTGATTTTGGGGAGAGAAGTTGTCTGTCATTCACATGGACTGAACTGTACAACAAAGGTACTTTCAGCCACTGAATCAGCTGCAGTTCGTCGCGGTGCTGGTGGTTTAGGGGTTAAGCGCATGACCAGGTGCAGAGGCTATGGTCCTGGATGCAACCATCCCTGGGTTCGAATCCCGGACCCGGTGACCTTTGCCGAATGACTCCCCCTCTTTTCTGTCTATCTACTGTTGAAAAATGAAAAATAAAGGCCTCTAGTCCCACGAAAAAAAAAAAAAGCAGCCGCAGTGTGGCGGAGTACCTCTTGGACATGCACACATGAAGGCGTGCCTTATTCTCAGAAATTAAGAGCTTCCAAACCCACGGTTCACACTGTTAAGAAGTGGACTGAGGAATCAAAGCTACAGGCCTGCTTTGAATGCACAGACTGGACTGTTTTTGAAACTTCAGCAACTGACTTAAACCAACTAACTGATGTGGTGACATCATACATCAGTTTCTGAGGACACGTGTGTGCAGACCAAGACATTCTGCACCTTTGGGAATAACAGTTTGCTTACCGAGCAAACAGGTCGGCAGATGATGCTGTCAACTTAGGTCTACACTTCATCCTGCAACACCTCGACAGTCCAGGGACATTCTCCAGGATCCTGTTTGTAGACTTCAGCTCGGCCTTCAACAGCATCATACCAGACATCCTGTTGAATTTTATTGTTGATGTTCTTGTTGAATTCTTGTTGTGGGCGGAGATGTCAACTGGTTATGGGCCCAGGAAGGAGTTTGGAAGCCGATGGAATCGTTTATGCTTTGAAGGAGATGAAAAGGACTATGAGCTGTGGGAAACTAAGTTTTTGGCCCACTTACGTTTGCTTGATTTGAAGAGCACTATATTACTGAAGGATGAACCCGAGGACGCAGAAGAAGACACCACCAAAAATGAAGAGGTGTGTGCTGAACTAATTCAAGTCTTGGATAATAAGAGTCTTTCCCTTGTCATGAGAGATGCTGCGGATGATGGCAGAAAAGCCCTAAAGATTCTTAGAGATCACTATGCTGGTACAGGGAAGCCACGAGTGATTAGTCTGTACACAGAGTTGACATCTCTTCAGAAAGGTGTCAATGAGAGCATCACGGACTATATTATCCATGCAGAGACTGCTATCACAGCGTTATGTAGTGCAGGAGAAGTTCATTGCAGATGTGGCACCTTATGGAAAAATCAAATGTATAAGATCAGATAATGGAACTTAAGTTTACTTCTAAAGAGTTTCAGTCATTACTCAGTAAAAATGCCATTCAGAATGCCCATCAGAATGGTACAGCTGGACAAACCTGGAGAACTGTGTTTGAAATGGCAAGATGCATGTTAATTGAGAGTAATCTGCCTAAAGATTTCTGGACATATGCATTTCAGACTGCTGCCATAATCCGAAATAGATGTTACAACAGACGTGTAGAGTAGACTCCATATTACATGTTAACTGGAAAGAAGCCTGACCTTTCAAAAATGAGAACTTTTGGATGTGAACTTTATTCATACAAATATGACAAGAAGTTAGATCCACGTTGTGAAAAGGAAATATTTGTTGGCTACAACAAAAATAGTCCTGCATATCCTTTCTTTCATCCAGATATTGGTAAAGTACTTAAGAGTAGGCTAGTAAAGTTCACCACAAAAAATACTAATGAATGCAACACTCAGACAAATGGAGATATGAATGAGAACTTTTTGCTCAAGAAGAGAGCTGAAATTCAGCGACTAAAACCAGATTAGACAACAGTAACTTCACAGGAGGTAAAAATTGAGACTTGTGAAACAGAAGACAACTTGGGTCAAAATGAAGGTAATCTAAGTGCACGTTATCCTAAGAGAGAAAGGAGACCGCCTAAGTATTACACCGACCATAATTATGAAATGAAACGTGACGATGATCAAGCGCTAATGAACATTGACTATTGTTATAGGGTCGCATGTGATGTACCTAAGACACTGAAAGAGAATATGAGCTCACCACAATCAGAGCTGTGGGCTGAGGCTATGAAGGATGAAATGGATTCTTTGATGGAAAATAATACTTTTACCCTAATAGCATTGCCTGAGGGTAAACAAATAGTGGGGGGTAGATGGGTATTAACTATCAAAGAAAATCGTGTGGAGACACTCTATAAGGCTAGATATGTAGCCAAAGGCTATAGTCAGGTTGCTGGTATTGATTATAATGAGACTTTTTCTCTGACTGCTGAAATGACATCTGTGCGTATTCTGATGCAACTTGCTGCCCAAGATGATTTGGAATTGCACCAAATGGATGTCAAAACTGCATATTTACATGCTCCTATCGATTGTGAGGTATTTTTAGAAAAACCTGAAGGATTTGAGGTGGTAACAAAGACAGGGGAGAAATTAGTATGTAAGCTTAATAAGTCACTTTATGGTCTGAAACAGTCAGGACGAAATTTGAATAAAATGCTGCATGATTTCCTTATTGAGAACAGTTTTGTGCAGAACCCAGCTGACTATTGTGTTTACAGTAAACAAAATGGAAATGAGAGGGTGATCTTGATTATTTGGGTTGATGACCTTATTATTGCAGCAAGTAAAGGTCAAATACTCAAAAGTGTGAAGGAGATGTTGGCAGCTAAGTTCAAAATTAAAGATCTTGGAAGATTTAAACATTTCCTAGGCATTGATTTTGCACAGAAACACGGTGAAGTGAAAATTAATCAAAAGAGATGTATCATAAAAATCTTGGAGAGATTTAATATGACTAACTGCAAACCGAGATCAACCCCATGTGAAAATAAAAGGAAATTTGCCAATGACGGTCCATCTGCGGATCCCAAAAGATACAATGAAGTAGTGGGTAGTTTGATCTATGTAATGATGAGTACCAGGCCAGATTTGAGTTTTATCGTCAGTAAGTTGTCTCAATACTTATCTGAACCAAAGGAACAACATTGGGTTGCAGCAAAGCATGTGTTAAGGTATTTGAAAAGCACAGTGGACCAGGAACTGTGCTTCAAGAAAAATGCTTTAGATCTTAAACTTGTGGCATACTGTGATGCAGACTGGGCAGGAGACCAGAAGGACAGAAGAAGTGTGACTGGTTATTGTTTTTGTTTATTATATATTTTAACAAAGCCTGTAACTAAGATGAGAATGGACAAATTTATGTGTTTTGTTTTTGGTATGTAAGAAAGAAAAAAAAAAAGTGAAAAATAGAAGTGTATTTTTATGTCAACGTAAGAACAAGTGGAGGTGTTGAATTTTATTGTAGATGTTCTTGTTGACTTCCTGTTGTGGGCGGAGATGTACACAGCAGAGGCGATTGCTCTAAGACTGCAAGGGAAGCTCGGCTTCCCCTAAAATGTCAAAAAATAATTGATCAAATATATACAGTTGTGTGTACATGTCATTGACTAAATTTACGCTACAATACGCTTAACTTTTGTTCAGAATCAGCTTCTTATCACTGGTAATGACACGGCTTTCCTCTTACTCATTCCCGCAGCTTCACAGTGCTTTAAACAGTGAGTTCAAAAGCGAAGCAAAAATGCTGGGCTTTGTCCCGCCCATCGGATGCTCAGCGTCTCTGGGGGTCTATGGGGCAGTGGGCTGGCCTCGGCTGGCCCGGATGCTCAGCTTCTGCATGATGATTGGATGATCCCTTTTTGATTGACAGTGAAATGAGCGAATCAGCGATCTTGAAATTGAGCTTCCCCTTCTTGAAAGACCAGCATCCACCACTGGTATACAGGTGGGCACAATTGTCAATAAAAGGCCGCAGGTTGCTCGAGGGAGCGCTTTACCCAGGCCAAAAGAAAACTGAAGGCTGTATTTGTTCTTCCTCCGTTTGTTACTGCCGTTTCCAACCTTTTAAAGATGAAAATGTCAACACATCCTCCACCAGAAGCTCACCCAGCTCAACGTCCCAGCCTCCACTTGTCAGTGGATCAACAGCTTCCTGATGGACCGACAGCAGCAGGTGAGACTAGGGAGCATCTTCTCCCGCACCAGATCAATAAGTACTGGTGCCCCCCAGGGGTGTGTTCTATCCCCACTCCTCTTCTCCCTGTACTCAAATGACTGCACCTCAACGGACTCGTCCGTGAAACTCCTTAAGTTTGCAGATGACACCACTGTCATTGGTCTGATCCAGGACGGTGATGAGTCTGCATACAGACAGGAGGTGGGTCGGCTGCTAAAATCTCTGCAGACCCCACACACCCTGCGCATAAACTGTTTAGAGTTTGACCTTCAGGCTGTCGCTACAGAGCACTGTTCCAGTATTACAACTCCAGTATTACAATTCCAGTATTACAACAGCTTGTCAGCTGTTGCTGTTTGCTTATCGCCGAGGAATTGGACTTGAAGATAACATCAAACAGCTGCTTCACCAAACTCACTGTCATTGGGACAACACAGACAGCACTGTGAGGATCACTGCCTTGATTTCTCGAGCGCATTCAATACAATTCAGGCTGATTTGCCTTGTCAGAAGCTCCCGTAGACTCAAGTTGTGGCTTAAACAATCACCTGGATCAAAGACTACTTGACAAGCAGATCACAGTTTGTGAGACTGAAGGGTTCTGTGTCTAACCAGGTAGTCAGCAGTACAGGTGCACCACAAAATATAATAACCCTCAGTTTAAAATAAATAAGAAGATTAATACTTGTTCATGGTGTACCACATCTCTTGCCCAGTTACCACTGGAGACGTTTACAGCAATTTGAATATTATGTTTTTACTGTGTTTGTATCATTATGGGCTCCAGTCTTGTAACAAAGGAAAAAAAATTAGACAGATATCCAACATCTTTCTCTTTAAGTTGATCGACTATGTAAGTTTCAAGGAAATCAATATGTGCTGGGTAATCTATGTAAGGTACCTAGATCCTTTCACAGGACTATGCTTAAATTTTAGAATGCTACAAAAAATGTTGTTTTGTGTTATTTTCAATGCTGTGCAACTTCACACTATAACCAAACAATAGTTACATTTACAAAGACTAAATCTGAAGCAATTAACACTAATGTGTCACCACCACTAAATTATGAAGAAAATTCACTTTTTCATTTATTAGTGTTTATTAAGCTTTGTCCAAACTTGATATTACCATGAATAATGAAAATATTGCAGATGGATGACTGCTAAAAGGGCAAACAGGAAATGAGAGTTCTGTATCTTTTTTTAGAGATTCAGCTATTTTGAATCGGCTTTCAAAAGAGGCATCTCTTACAACTCCCAAATTCATCTTAGCCTACTTAAGCAATTGCAAACAATTTTTATGTGATCAACTTTTTAAAGCCTTATTTTTATGCAATTGTTTTCAAAAAAATCCATAATTACAGTTTAACATTTTAATCAACTTTAAAAATAAAACACACTTAAATGGTAAAGGGCCTCCACTTGTATAGCACTTTATCAAGTCCCAGGACCCCAAAGCACTTTACACTACAATTGGTCAGTGTAGGTACAGCTGCCCTGGGGCAGACTGACAGAAGTAAAGTTGCCATACAGTTAGCGCTACCAGGCTCTCTGACCACAGTCAGCAGGCAAGGTGGTTGAAGTGTCTTGCCCAAGGACACAACCACAGAGATGACCGGAGCGCGCTTTGAACCACCATCCCATTGGTTGGGAGACAAAGCCCTACCACCTGAGCCACCTGATAACAGCAGAGGTTAACATCTGTACATGAATTACAGTTTTCATTAAAGTACAATTTTCATTAAAGCATGGACTCACTGTATAGCTTGTTTGAATAAGTCACTGTTGATAGTAAACTAACCATAGTCTGACTTCTATATGTATTTTATATTTATTTTATGTGCCACAGAAGAAACGTCAGCCATGGATGATGATGACTATCAATATCAGCTCTTCCTGAACCTTAGGAATGAAACGGATGACACAACTGACCCAAGCTACGTGGTCAGTAAAACTGTCCAGCTGTGTGCAAAAACGACTGTTAATCAGTTTGGTGCAAAATTGATCCCAGTGTTCTACTTTGTCAACTTCCTCCTGAGTTACCTCGGAAATGGGCTGGTCCTCCTCATCATCTACAAGTATGAGAAGCTCACCACAGTGGCAAACATTTTTCTGATGAATTTGGTGTTTTCTAATATCATTTTCGCCTCCAGCTTGCCTTTCTGGGCTACCTACCATTTGTCTGAATGGATATTTGGACAAGCTCTATGTAAAATTGTCAGCAGTGCCTACTTTATAGGTTTCTACAGCTCAATCCTCTTCCTCACACTAATGACATTTGACCGATACCTCGCCGTGGTGCATGCGCTTGCAGCTGCCAAGAGCAGGAAAAGAATGTATGCAATAATTTCTTCTATTGGAGTTTGGTGTATCAGTATTGCAGCGAGTGTTAAAGAGTTGGTTCTTCGAAATGTGTGGAAGAACCCATTAGATGGATTAATGTGTGAGGAGTCTGGGTTATCAGCAAGCAGTATGGAGCGCTGGCGTTTGTACAGTTACTATCAACAATTCCTGATTTTCTTCCTCTTACCTTTAGTAATGGTCATGTACTGCTATATTAGAATCACAGTGCGCATTCTCTCCACCCGCATTAGGGAGAAGTGTCGTGCCATAAAGCTAATTTTTGTAATAATCTTCACCTTTTTCTCCTGCTGGACGCCCTACAATATTGTAAGCCTTCTTCGAGCAATTCAGATTTCAGCTTCCCACACTGACATGGAAGAAGAATTCTGTTCTGACTTACAAAACCTAGATTATGCATTTTACGTGACCCGGAACATTGCATACTTATATTGTTGTATTAGTCCTATGTTTTACACATTTCTAGGGAAAAAGTTCCAGAGTCACTTCAGTAAACTGGTGGCAAAGAACATTCCCTGTCTGTCCAGACACATTAGCCTCAACAGCCAGAGCACTAGAAGCACATCACAGAGAGCGCCTCACTCTGTTTATGACTACTGAACAAACATAAAGGTCTTGGTCTCTGAAATAGTGTATTGATAAACATTGTCATAATTTTCTTGATATGTACAATAATCTGTGTTGGTAGAACTAATATTCTTAGTTTAACTATAATGCCTGTAGCATTTGTCCATCATCAGATGTGAAACTTTTAGCTGCTGTTTTTCTCCATGACCATCCAATCTGTCAACCTTTAAATTCTATCTTGTGGGTAAACACAGAAATTGTTTTTGAAATCCAGAAAGTTTAATTATAGCTGATTTCAAAGAAATATTGTATCAGTCTTTTAAATGAATACACTGTTCTTGAATGATTTTAAACATATTCTTATAATGATTTTAAATTATATTGACATGCAATCATAAATCTCATGTGTAAGTTGTGTTCAAAGTGTTTTTATGAGTGTGAGAACCTTAGAGGATTTTCCAGAGATTTTGTGGGGAAATATTTCCATCCTGGATAAACTTAGCTAAGGATTTTTTTACCCATTGTTGGAGAAGTGAGGGGTTTAATATCCATTACCAACGCATCACACTGGATGTCTCCTCAGACACTTACCATCTCCCATATCTCCAGTCCATTGGAGCTGCAGCTATAAATGTGACAGGACATTCCCGGAAGTCAGGAAAACTTTAAAGCCAGACATCTGAACAACACCTTGGAAGATGAAATAACAGAAAAAAGAACAATCAGAACAACTGAGATGTGTAAAGGTTTACTCTCCTCCAGACAGTTTGTTATAGCGTTGAAATCTGTTGCTGTATTAACTGCATTTGAAACTAATAGATATAAATTACTTTCGAAAGCTTCTGCATTTAGCTTCCTTCATGTAAACCTAATGATAAAAGATTATATATCTTCTCTATTGTATGTTATGTTTTTGAATAGAAATAGAAAGCTGCAATGGTGATGTAAGCACCAATTGATCATTTGAAATATACAGGGGTTGGACAATGAAACTGAAACACCTGGTTTTAACCACAATAATTTATTAGTATGGTGTAGGGCCTCCTTTTTGGGCCCAAAACGCATCAATTCGTCTTGGGAATGACTATACAAGTCCCTGCACAGTGGCAGAGGGGTTTTAAGCCATTCTCCTTGCAGTATAGTGGCCAGGTCACTACGTGTTTGGTGGGGAAAAACGTTTCCCGCCCTCCTCCAAAAACCCCAAAAATGGCTCATATATTTTTGATCTGGTGACTGTGAGGGCCATGGGAAAAACTTCACTTTCATGTTCATCAAACCAATCTTTCACCAGTCTTGCTGTGTGTATTGGGCATTGTCATCCTGATACACGGCACCGCCTTCAGGGGTCAATGTTTTTAACCATTGGATGCACATGGTCCCAGAATGGTTCGGTAGTCCCTTTTGGCAGTGACGCGTCCATCTAGCACAAGTATTGGGCCAAGGGAAAGCCATGATATGGCGCCCCAAACCATCACTGATCCCCCCATGCTTCACTCTGGGCAGCAACAGTCTGGGGGACGCTTCTTTGGGGGTTTTTTCCAACCCGTAACTCTCCCGGATGGGGGGGAAAAAAAGTAAAGGGGGGCCATCAGAGAACAATACATGTTTCACATTGTCCACAGCCCAAGATTTGCGCTCCTTGCACCATTGAAACCGACGTTTGGCTTTGGCATGAGTGACCAAAATTGGCTAGGAACCCCCCGTGTATATTGACCCTGTGGGGGCTCCTGACGGACAGTTTGGTGGAAACAGAGAGTTGAGGTGCACATTTTTTCTGCCGGATTTGGGCAGCCCTGGTTTTATGTTTTTTGGATACAATCCCGGGGTTAGCACCCAAACCCTCCCCCTTTTAGACAGCTTCCTCTTGCCTCCACAGTTAATCCTGTTGGATGTGATTCGTCCTTTTTGGTGGTATGCTGACATTACCCTGGATACCGTGGCTCTTGATATATCACAAAGACTTGCTGTCTTGGTCACAGATTTTCCAGCAAGACGTGCACCAACAATTTTTCCTCTTTTGACTCTGGTATGTCCCCAAATGATGTGTGCATTTCAATATTTTGAGCAAAAACGGCTCTTACCCTGCTAATTGAACCTTCACACTCTGTTCTTTTGGGGGGGAATGTGGATTAATGAAGACTGGCTACCAGGCTGGTCCAATTTAGCCATGAAACCTCCCACACTAAAATGAAAGGTGTTTCAGTTTCATTGTCCACCCCCTTTTATATATAATATATATATATATTATATTTTAATTAAAATATTATTAAAATATATATATAATATATATATATATATATAAAATGTGTGTGTGTGTGGTCTGGTGCGTGTGTGTTGTATTTTGTGTATTTTGTTTGATAAATCACAAATGAGTCTGGAAAATCAGCATGAAACAGATATGACATAGATACCAGACATAGCAGTGTTGTGATACAATATATTTAAAAATTATCAAATGTCAGAGTTAGACACACTGATAAACTCCGAGAAGGTGTGCAATGAAGACACAAGTGAGTCAAAGTCATCTTTGGCTGGCCAGGGAGAGACAGTTCATTCTCTCAAAGGAGCTGCCCTGTGTCACAGCCTTTTATTAAAGAAAGAAAAAACACTCATGTTACAGCATCGTGGGTGTGGCTACACACAGTTTCACAAATACAAGTCCTACTGAATAAAAGTGGTTCTTGTCCAGCTAGTGATACAGCACACACGTCCACATCTGGCATTCAAGGACACCAAGATTAGCTGGAGTGCCAACGGACTGCTTCCCAGAACTCCTCCACACACACACAAGTTCCTGCTCAGTCTGCATAGCAAGCACCCAAATGCAACTCTAAGACAAGATGACAATTCTGTTAATAGTTCATAAAAGTACTTCGAAAACAAAGGTGAAAAGTATTCAAACCACTTCAAAGTTAACCCAACTAAATAAATGAAAATGTCATTTAATGGTAAATCATAAGGATAAAGAACCTTTTTAAACTAAGCAATGATAATTCATGTACAAATCTTCCAATATCAAATAAAAACACCTTTCTCTAGATTCCTTTTAGATAAATAATATTGTGATTATTATTATGAATAAATTGCTTAGTATTCAAAATTAATAATTTAATACTTTATTAAATAATAATTCAGTCTGTTAAGGGTTGTCCTGTGAATACCAGCCCAATAAGGTGGTGGTATTAGGACAATGGTGAAAGGGGTGAGCCAAGCTCTGACATTACTGAACAGCAAAACTCTGCATACACATACAATAAAGTCACACAATTTCTTTAAATGCAAGAATTTATTAACAAAAATAAGTCAACACAAAGTCAAACATATTTCAATCAACATACTTTTTAATATACAAGAACAATCCAACAAAACTACCAAACAGAATGAAAAAATAAGGAAGACCAGCTATGTACAATAACCATGACCAATAAAGTGATGCAACATTACTATTCAATGTTAGTCTTGGAACTTAGACAAAAACCAATCTAATACATACATATAATACATATACATAATATATATACAATTTGTATATTCATGTGCGATATAGAATTAACCACAGTATTGATCAAGTATATCTGTAGGACAAAGGACAATTGTCCTACAGATATCAAATATCAGATATAAATTGTCCTACAGACAACAAAAACTTGTTGTCAGTACATGCTTATCATAACTTGTCACAATCAATTTGAAAGGTGTATGATAAACCACCAGACAAAAAATTCAAATATGAACCCTTTAATGATTAGATATACAGGGGTTGGACAATGAAACTAAAACACCTGTCATTTTAGAGTGGGAGGTTTCATGGCTAAATTGGACCAGCCTGGTAGCCAGTCTTCATTGATTGCACATTGCACCATTAAGAGCAGAGTGTGAAGGTTCAATTAGCAGGGTAAGAGCACAGTTTTGCTCAAATATTGAAATGCCACACACATTATGGGTGACATACCAGAGTTTCAAAAGAGGACAAATTGTTGGTGCACGTCTTGCTGGCGCATCTTTTGACCAAGACAGAAAGTCTTTGTGATGTATCAAGACCACGGTATCCAGGGTAATCTCCGCATACCACCAAAAGGACGAAAACCACATCCAACAGGATTAACCTGTGGACGCAAGAGGAAGCTGTCTGAAAGGGATGTTCGGGTGCTACCCGGATTGTATCCCAAAAAAAAAAAAACCACGGCTGCCCAAATCACGGCAGAATTTAAATGTGCCCTCAACTCTCCTCTTTCCACCAGAACTGTCCGTCGGGAGCTCCACGATCAATATACACAGCCGGGGGCTCTATAGCCAAAACCCCTTTGGTTACTCATGCCAATGCCAACGTCGGTGTAAAATGGGGCAAAGGGGGAAGAAAAATCTTGGGCTGGGACATGTGAAATTTTGTTCTCTGATGAGTCCACCTTTACTGTTTTTTTCCCCCCATCCGGGGAGAGTTACGGTTGGGAAAAAGCCCCAAAAAGCTCCCCCCCAACTGTTTGAATGCCCATGGGCTGGCCATATCATGGCATTCCCTTGGCCCAATACTTGTGGCAAATGGGCGCCACTGGGAAAGACTACCCGAACCATTTTTTTAGGGCCCTGTGCAAAACCAATGTTAAAACATTGTATCCTGAAGGGGGTGCCTTATCAGGATGACAATGCCCCATACCCACAAAGACTTAAAAGATTGGGTTTTGATGAACATAAAAGTGAAATTGAAACATCTCCCATGGCCTGCACAGTCCCAGATCTGATAATTATTGAGCCACTTTGAGGTGTTTTGGAGGAGCGAGTCAGGAAGCGTTTTCCTCCCCCAGTTAACCTTAGACCTGGCCCCACTATCCTGCAAAAAAAGGCTTAAAATCCTTTTACCACTGTCGGGATTTTTTTCTTTCCCCAAGACAATTGGGCGCTGTATTGGGGCCGCAAAAGGGGGCCTATACCATACTAAAAATTATTTTGGTCTAAAAACCAAGTTTTCAGTTTCATTGTCCAACCCCTGTATATTTATTTGTTGATGGAATTATATTTTGGTGACAACAGCTGAATAAAAACTCCTTGGGAAATTTTTTTTTACAAGTGGAAAAATAATCTTGGTTTATTTTCTGAGTTTTTTTTTTCTTGTCTCAAACCTGGAAAGGCAAGTGAAAAAAATATTTTTTGTGGTCTTATTTTTCTAAGTGTGTATTTTTGTAATACCTCTTTTGGCCACAAAAGGGGGGCACAGCCAGCTGGGTGGAGGTGAGTGCAGAAAGTTATATTTTGTTTTAAAAAAACATAGGTTTAGCTTTTGTTTTTATGCGAGAAACTAACCTTACAATGCTGTATATGGAACCAGTCCTTTAAAATTGAGCCTGGTCTTCGATTCATTACGGTGGTGTCGGAGAAGCAAAGGCCAGCCGGCAGGCTGCAGCGGGAGTTGGAGCTTGCTCAACCTGCGGAGTACGGCCGGATCTCGGCAGGGCGCATTGTCTTCTTACCGCTACCTGTTTGATGTTTATAGTTTGTATATGTGAGATATAAGGCTTTGTGATTGATAATTACGGGTAGCTGAGTATAAAAACTACTTATTTGATGTATATGTTTATTGAAAGAGTATGTTATATTGTATGATAATCTAATGTCCCTGAATAAAAAAAGCTAATTTAAAAAACATTTAGGTATGCAAATTTTAAATGTTTACCAAGATCCTGCAATTATCTATTGACACCCAAAAAGATGTTTAAGATATCAGTATGTTTAATATATATAAAACCATCATTTCTAGGGTACTTTACATTGGGAGGTGGCAGTCCCCAACCCTAATTCCTAAATTTCAATTCATGAAAATGATAGTGAAATGATTTTTATAAAATTCTCTAGTGTCGTTTTTAAAAAGGTCTTTTGATTTATGTGAAAGTGAACTGTAAAAAAGTAAGTTGGTTTTATATATTCTTTGTAAATCATGAAAATTTATGTAAACAATCTTGTCCCTCATGTTCTTGTCACTACCGAAACATTGTAGGTTTTAGTCCATTGGCTAAGACTGGTTTAAGCCACACCTCTAATTTCTTTTATCAGGAAGTGTTCGTTTGTCCCTCTCATGTTTTGGCTGCATGGAGAGTAGCTAGGTCTCAGCATTCTGAAGAAAAGGTGTTCAAAAGTCTGAAAATCAGTGTGTAACTTTAATAGATGTCACTACTGAACACCTATTTTCTGCACTTGAACACACTTTTTTTTTGTTTTATGGCAGAAAAAACAGTTTTTATGTGTGTGCAATAGTTCAGAAAAGTGCTAGCTAAGCATGTGCTGATCATCCTCTTTAAGCTAGGCTCAAAGTTATCTAAAATTGTCACTACCGAAACAGACTGATTGTGTCAGTAGTGACAAAATGGAAACTCTTCCCTCTGTTTGTGGATACTCCACTTTACTTGGCTTTACCTTTACCTACTGTGTATGAACACCACAAAATGTTTGAGTGCACACACAGAACAGTCATCAAGGAATGTGAAGAGATATTTGCTGAAATTGACAAAAAGCATATTGGATTACAAATAAAGAGTGCACCTTTAAGTCAGCATGTTCCATTAGTTCCATTGGTCAGGCTCAGATTGACATTTGTTTTTGGCACAGCTTTCTAATTACTGACTTCCTAAAATGTGTCACTAATGTTAATTTCTAGGGTTAACTTATACAGGGAGAGAGAGTATCCCAAATAACTAGAGCAGAGATACTGAGGGAGTACAGCAAATGTTTGAGGAATGACCCTGTGAAGTACCAAGAGTACCTAAAAAAGGAAAGAGAAAGAAATAACAAACGAAGGGAAGAGGGAAAGCTGAAAAGTGTCACTGAATTGTCTGCAAGGGTGCAAAGACAGCAAAGAAAGGAATGGAGGACAAGACAGAAAAAACACAGGACGATGAAAGAAGTAGCTGTTTGCAGGGACACGCCACCCAGCATTTCCAGTGAGACTGAAGGGAAAAAGGGACCAAAAGAACAACAAGCAGCACATACATAAAATTAAAGAAATTGGAGAAGATAGCAGAAATGCAGAGGAAGAAGGAAAGATATAAAAAGCAATGTCCGAGATTAAGGCAGAAGATAACCTCAGAAAGGTCTAAATACCCAAGATCGAAAACCCAGATGGATCCTACTTTTTCACAACACACTCATGCATCAAATTAAAGAAAAATACACGTCTGCGAGCTACAAAGACAAACATTCATTCAGAACATCTCTCACAACTGGGCTACTGAGGAAGTACAAACTTGTCTCTACAATGAGAAAATGTGTTGGTGTCTCCCACAAAGTGTTCAACAACACTGAAAACCACCCATGTCTTACCTTCACCTATCAGAAAAATCATGGAGTCGAGATGACAATAGTCGGATATCAACAGTGAAGAAGGAAACAATCACAAGATTTAAAACGAAGAAACAAAAGAGGTTTCTGTCTGACACAATGCTGAATTTGTATCATAAACTGATCCTCGAGATGCCTCATCTGAAGCTATCCTATTCGCTTTTCTGTAGGATAAAGCTGTTAGGAATAACCTTTATTAATATTACTTATAGCTGTTTTCCCATGTATACCATAGTGATATAAAGCATAAGTTCTAATGTTTCCCTTTTGTTAAAACAGGATAGGAATGCTAATCGACACACATTACATGGATAAATGGCCCAAGGGTTGAAATGAATGACCTGAGGCTGGGGCACTGGGTTTGATGGTGGAGCAGCCGGTATAACTGGTTCGATTAGAATGGCACGGGACACTTAGATTAAGGATGGACACCCACTACTACACAACTTACCAGATAGACACCACAATGGTGACACATAGTCTACTGATAATCACTGAGGGAGGGCACATCCATTGCATTGGAGTGCCAGATATAAAACTACATGTGACCTTCTTTCGAAGCTCCTTCGTCATCCTTTCACCGACGGCAGCAGTCAGAGACGGGAGCCTCAGCGCTAATCTCTGTAATCATTCCTCTGCCTAATTTAGATTAAAGGAGCTGAAAGGTAGAAACTGGGTGCGGTCACTTTGACAAAAACCATTAAACAGAGATGTGAGGCTAGCGCAGAGCACCTACTGGAAGGTTTTAAAAAAAGTAACGAAAAAAGAATTTGGCCCAAGCCCCCTTTTCCCCCAAAAACCCAACATCAATACACACAGCTACGCCCTTTGCACAAAACCCTCTGAAAGAAGATGAGGCTATTCATCTCATTGACTACGCAAATAAACTGGCAGTGCAAATATTCAAAGGAGGAATACAGCAAGTACATTTTGGAGCATCTCATAGACAGACAACACTACACAATGCTGTTTTTGTACACCACAGAAAATACCTTTGACACTCTGTACTTTTTCACCCTCAATGAAACCATGATCCTGCTGCCATTTGGACTGAACAAAACCCGGGTTTTCTTCAGTTCCTGAGGGTGAACCCATCCAAAAGTTTTAAAAAACTCTTCTTCATTTGTGAGGGACAACCCATTCAGTATAGGGGCAAGAAGAACTTTTTAACTTCATGGGGGACCATTCCTTTCCCAAATTGGGTTTTTACTGCTGTGAACTGGAGTTTTTCGGAAGCTGGCTCATGGTAAAGGGCCAGCTGACAGAGTTAAAGGCCACCATAAAGAAAACAGCAGATTCACAGGTAGCCAGAGGTACGACATACCAACAGCAAAAAAGCACGGGTTTTGATGCACTCCTTCCTCTCACCAAAGTCAAAAGTTATGTGGAAGAAGAACAACGGGCAACAAAAAGTGCTCGACTGCCCCAAAGAAAAAAGCTCCCCACCAAAAAAAGGCACACTCAGGCATCCATCAGGTGATTTGGTACGACTCCCGGCATCATCCATTATAGAGTGCCTATTTTCTTCTGCAACAGGAAGCAATCTGCCCCCTGTTTCGAGCCAAAATGTCCCACCAAAAAATGCACCCCAAATACCCCTATAAAATTATGTTGCATCTGCTGAAACCCCCCAACCCCAACCTCAAACACTGGATGTAAAGGGACTCTGTGTCCAGTTTTGACGACATCACAGAAACCCCTTGTTGGCAAATGGGGGCGGGGTTACATGGGAAAATGATCCATATCCTGGGATTATTGAAAGATTTTGGATCAAGGTGAGATTTTTCCCCTTTTTATTTATAATTTATAAAAACATTTATTTCCCCCATAAGCTATTTTCTATTTTTATTTTTTCATAACACTCGAAAAAGTAACAAAACCAGTCATGTCCTTTGCCCTTTATTTGTCTTCAGCTGCAGTGGGAGGACAAAGTATGCACAACATTGGGCCGAAACAGATTTTTTTGGGGGCGACTAGTTGGGGACGAGATCTGGTACCCCAGAAAACAAGATCGTCACCCTAATCTGTCCCACCTCAACAGGTCCCGAGCAGCCATGTCCAAATAAACCCACCAAGTACAAGGCTTGTGGGGGGGAAAAAGTTTGACTACAAAAAGACTTCTGAGCTGTATAGAATTTAAAAAGGAAATGCCTGTGCTGAAAAAGTGAATGTTTTTGGAGCATTTGTTCCGGGGTTTTTTGTATGTTTTCTTGTACATGTTTGGGCCCCCCCATTTTCGTAAATCACTATTGTTGTTTTTCCATAAATTTGTACTTAGAAAAGGGGGTTTTTTCAAAGCCAGTAAAAATATTGTAATGTTGGGTACTGAGTTTTTCTAACAGGTAAAAGTCGTTGAACATATTGTAAGCTTAGATAAGTAGTCCAAATCCCAAAGGTTGGTAAGATTGCCAATGGGGGTTCTTCTTGGTTTTTTCGGCCGCCATTTGGTGGTGGCCCCCTTTTTCCTTTATTTGGGCCTGTTGGGAATTTTTTGGGACCCTGGCCATGGATTTTTTTTTAACCATTTTTTTTTTAAACTCCCCCCCCGGTTTACAAACTCTTCTGGAGTTTTTTTCCAATTTTAAATTGCCTTTAACAGACTTTCAGCCCCAACTTCAGAAGGGGAAAAAGGGGTAACAGAAAACTACCCATGATGCCACTGGCCTGTATAAAAGACCCCCTCTCCCACAACCCCCAAACCTCTCCAAACCGGTTGACCATCGGACAAGGAGCAGACACAGCGCGCTGAAGTCTTTTTCTGGCAAAAAGACTTAACTCTTCAAACTGGGGTCCAAGAGTCTCATATGATCACCGATCATATGCAAAAGTTTTTAGTATTGAATGAATTGCTGTTTGTTTTTTCCGGTATTCATTCACGAAAGGGGGAATTAAGCCCCCGGCATTGTTGACTTTCTCTCCAGCCCCCGCAACGCACACGGGGTTTTGAGAAAAGGTCCCCAGCAGAGACGCGGTCTCTACAACCCCAGTGAAGCGGTTTTTTTTTGCCTGAGAGAAGGGACGACGCCCCACACCGGTAACGTGCATTTTTTTTCCAGGCCCGACAGAACACCCCCACCCACAGCCTTTTTGTTAGGTTAGCCGAAGCCCAAGCCGAAGGCTAACCCCTTGTTGACTGTGGAACGTTTCTTCAAACTTCCCCCCCGGACATCTTTTTCCCCACATGGTCAGAAGGTTTGGGTTTGGGCAGAATAAGTTTTTGAAGGAAAAAATCAAATCGTTTTTCCCTTTTATGAAGTTTTGGGTTTTGGGTTTTTGTGAAACCCGCTATCTTAGTGCTAGTAGGCTATCTGAAGCACACCTGATCAGCTCTGTGTTTTGTGTTTGTGTTTTTAAAGTTAAGACAAACTTTATTTAAAGGGTGATTTTAAACACAGAAGGTTGCTCATAACACGCTGGCTCACACCTTTCAACTTTGTCCTAAGACCATCGCCTTACTGGGCTGGTATTTACAGGACAACCCTTAACAGACCGAAATATTATTTGATAAAATATTAAAATATTAATATTAAATATTAAATAATATTGTCAGATTAATAATCACAACATGGCTAAGCGGCAGAGTATAAATTAGGCTCTTTCTTAGTTAATTATGGAGTATTGAAGAGAGTCAAGGTATTTTTTTTACTTTACTTATTATTTAGATTTTAAGACGTTTTATTATTGTTTAGTGTCAATTTTATATTATTTACCAGTCTATTTATTATCATTTTCACTTTTCTAAATGTTTTAATTGCTTTTGTGGTGCATTGTATGTTTTGTAAATGTGATGATTGTGTGTCACAAGTAAAATGAGCTATGGCCTGATGATAACATGTCTCTTGACTGTCCACAGGCCTACAGCCATAGTCTCTTATTTAGCCAACACAGTCTACGCTAACTGTGTGCCACTTGCTACCGCCCAGCTTACCCCTAGGGCTGGCGCCGGTAACGTGCTTATAGAACTAGATTAAATGAAAGCACTATATTTCACTATTGTTACATTGTTAAAAGACCTTGCATTTGCACTATGTCATGTATTTTTTCAGATTACATGTACAAATTATATGAGATGTATTGTGGAAGGCGTTACTTGCAGTGATGAGCATACAGAGAATTATTATCACTCTGCATTTCTTTTCAGCTCTGCAAAGCTCTTCGGTGTCTATGTTGGTGTTCATAATAAAACAAAGTGATTCTTACAGTTTATATTGTGAAATGTTTTTTTTTTTAGATAGGATTAGGGTTATGATTTCTCACTGCAGTCTCAAGACCGAAACTATCCAATACCTCCTCAGTGAGGTCTAGTCTGAAATTGAAGCACTATGTCATTTTCAGATGTTTAATGTCAGATGTGTGTCTGATATACATGTGTTCAACATTTTTGAGTTATTAGTTATTTGTATTAACATAAAATTATAAAAGTCTTATTCAGCTATGACAAACAAGATATTGTGGTCACTAGCAAAACAGTATTGTCCCTACTGAAAATCTGCCGTCACTACGAAAACATGGGATATTTTGTGAAAAATAAAGTATATTGAACTATCAACTAAGATATTGTGATGGTGTTGGGTACAATGTGTAATAAAACTAATGAATCCTTGAGTCTGTAATCGTTATGAAGAACCGTATGCCCTTTTCAAAGAAAATTTGGATTGTAAATCCAATGATTTTGATAAATCACGCTTAAAATATATATATATTTTTTTATTTACCTGTGAATTTTGAAGAATAAAATTTCAAAAAAATATATTTATAAGGTAGATGTAAACAAAATTTTAATAGATCGCTATAACCCTTTATTTCATTGTTTCTCGGTAGTGACAAATTTTGGGAGAGGAAAAATATTCCAAAACTGTATGAAAATACAAAATGAGAATTAACTATACAATTAGAAATGTGTACCTTGGATATTATACAACTAAAATACATGAAAAGTTTTGGGGAAAAGACACATTTATTTCAAGATGTTTCCAACTCTGACTTTGACTGTAGAATGGGCCATACATACATTTTTGGGTGCTTGTAGTGTTTCTGGAGTAAATTGTGAACACAGTTTTATTGGATATTCAAGATCAACGGTTAAGTTAATGTTACAATAAAAAGTGAATCTGGTCTGGTTCTTGTTCTTTGAATATAACAAAACAAACCCACAAGCCTTATAGGTTTTTTATAGTTGTAAGCTTAATGTCTTGTTAAGTTTACAACTGTTGTAAGGACATGTTTCTTTGGCATTGAGTAGAAATGCTTCAAGTCATACGAGGTCACCATGACTGAATACTTGTTTTTAAGATGTCTATAACTTAAGAAACATCTGGGTAATGTGTTGAGAGAGCTTTAGTTAAATTCAAATGATTATTTACTGGTTCAATCTCTAAATACAAATCAGATTTATTGGAAGGAAGAGTTTGGAAAAATATACTAAATTCTATTTTTACCCACCTGCATCTGACCTCAGTTTTTACTTGATAACTGGTGTATAATGTAACTACCAGACACTTATGAACACAAACCAGTTGTCCCCATGAAAAGTCATGTATGGACACATACAAAACATTATTCACCGTAGAATCAACTTTATCAGGAAGTGTTGAACTTTAAAATAAGGTGAGGAGACAATGAAGCTGGAGATGAAGCTGGAGAGACCTCTGGGAGCTGTCCAGAAACTGTATCCATGCTGGAGTTGCATCTGCGGTGCTGCATGAAACAATAAAGAAGGGATTTTATTGTACACTACTTCCTCAGAATTGCAGGCTCAAGCTGTCAAGCTAATAAATATGCTACTTCCTGATAGTAGAGACAGACTGTGTCCTTCAAAATAAGTGTCGCAGCACGACGACATTCAGGGACATTAGATTATCATACAATACAACTAACTCTTTCCATAAACATAAAGATCGGATAAGTAGTTTTTATACTCAGCTACCTGTAATTATCAAAGCCTTATATCTCACATATACAAATTATAAACATCAAACAGGTAGCGGTAAGAAGACTATGCGCCCTGCCGAGATCCGGCCGTACTCCGCAGGTTGAGCAAGCTCCAACTCCCGCTGCAGCCTGCCGGCTGGCCTTTGCGTCTCCAACACCACCGTAATGAATCGAAAACCAGGCTCATTTTTAAAGGACTGGTTCCATATACAGCATTGTAAGGTCACGTGTCTCGCATGAAAACATCCCAAAACATCTTTTAAAGCTAAACTTATGGGTTTTTTAGATAAAATATAACTTTCAGCACTCACCTTCAACAAGCTGGCTGCGCTCCCCTTTTGTGGCCAAAAGAGGTATTACAAAAATACACACTTTGAAAACTAAGACCACAAAAAAAGATCTTTTCACTTGCCTTTCCAGGTTTGAGACAAGAAAAAAAAGACTTAAAAAAATAAGGCCACAGAAATGTTTTTTTTCACTTGCCTTTCCGGGCTTGAGACAAAAGACAAAAGACTTAGAAAATAAACCAAGATTATTTTTCCACTTTTAAAAAACTGTTAATTTTTCCCAAGTGGGATGTGTTTGCATGCATTAAAAGGTTGTTTTTCTTCAGTCAGCATACAGGGCTTCAAAGCATGTGCATGGATCTCTTGGATCTTTGCTGAGAAGATGGTTCGAGTTGGATTATTTCCTTCAGTTCAAAGTTAACTGATTGTGAAAATAAACTTACAGAAAGTTGCTCCTCTGCTTCATTAATTTTATCACTTAACTTCCTGCTTAATAAAATACACATCAGTTTTCTGTACTTGTTTAATTTTTTAGATCGTCAAAGCCAACCATAAAGACATAGGGCCTGATCTTCAAAGATCCCAAATACTGCATGCTAATTTGTGTGTACTATAAATAAATTGCCCGTGCAATAAGTGGCCGTGGCGTGCAATGGATATTAGGTGCAAAACAGGTGCAGAACACCCACTTTAAATGAGGAAACTGTGTGTGCTACTGGCTGGCTGCTACTGGCTGGAACAAGAGGAAAAGCAAACAAATCCTCTGCTGTGTTGCTGGAAATATGCAGGGATTGATCCAGTTGCTGATTTTTTTCCTTCTGTCCCATTCAGCCCTTGCTTTTCTGGACTGCTACACTTTTCTCCTATCTTGCTCTCTCGCAACAAATTGCCAGTCAATATTAACAATATAACAGACAAATATGTATGTTAATTAATTTATTACAGCTTTGCTTCCCTTGATCTTTAACTATTTTCGGAGACACACCGGGTTCTTTTGAGTCTGTGTTTGAAGAATTCAGAGTTAATGATAAACAGCCACAATACATAAGCCTGAACATAATATTAGCAACATAAAAATAGTTTGTTGTAGGAGTTGGCAATCGGTATATTATAGCTTTGCTATTTTAAAACATAACATCATAACTGTCCTGCAAACAATTTAAATCGAACATTTATGTACATAAAAATACATTATTTTCCAATGATTTTGCTGAATTCGTTTTGTTTGTCTTGCCAATATTTTAACGATGTACAACGTGTTTGATTGTTTAAATTGCTTTTTGGTGAAAGAAAAAAATGATTTTTACTATGTAAACAAACCCTCCCCTGGCATATGTTCACATTTAAACAACGTAATCAAACTGATCCAGCTCCGATTGCTCTGCAATGACACAATGTTACTGTCAATAATGCAATGTGTTTAGTTTGGTGACAAGGTTAAAGCATACAGTCTTTTTCACCACATGGAAATGTCGCTTTCGAATGATGACTTTTCACCTGCTAAGAAGTGATTTTAGCATCTAGTTTGCAAACGAAAGAATTTAATTTGCACTATAATGTCTTTATTTCTTTCCTATTAATTATATTATATACATCAAAGCACAGTGGGTTTTTTGCCTGATGTGGGATTGCAGTTAACAGGCTGTGCTCGCTTGATCATTAATGTTCGTATTTGACATGTGTTTCAAGGAGTTTTTATATCATGGCTTTTGTTTGTGATTGGCTCCAAATCAGAGCTTAGATAATCCTACATAGAATCCACTATTCTCATCTATTTTTATTATTTTTATTTTTTCTGTTGGCACATGTACAGAAGATTCTTTCTCCACATAATCTGTCATTTTATCTATGCCTCCTTCTAGCCAAAAACAGCAGGCATTTTTGCGTCCCAGTTAGCACCAGAATTTCAAACGTGCTAAATTCACACGCTAAAATTGCGCCAGCAATCCCTTTCAGGTTTGGAAAATCACATTGCGGGTGGTAAAGGATTATATTTGCAAATCCTGCTCGCTTAAATTTGCGTGTATGAGGCATTATTATGTGTTCCGCATATTCATGAAGGCAGACAGACTAAAACATTTGCGCTGGCAGTTCTGCTGATTTTGCACAGGCAATCTGATTACTGTGTCGTTTGTAGATCAGCTTTGCGGACGCAAACAGGTTTGCGTGCGGTTTAGTACACGCAAACCTTTTGAAGATCAGGCCTATAGAGTATAACACACAACAGCACACACAGGCACACTCTCACACACTTCATACCTAACAGACAATCCAGGATCACTAGTTAAACTATGATGCATGTTTTTGGACTGTGGGAAGAAACTGGTTTACTCAGAGGAAATCCACACATAACTAGGGAGACAAGCCTAATTAACAAAGATAGATTTGTTTTCTCAGGATATGAACCTCGGACCTTCATGCTGATCACTATAACATGCTGTCACTAACCGTAAATCAAGCTTAATTACAACTAGATATTTATTGAAAGGTTAAATGGAAATATATATATATATATTTTAATATTTTAAATTTTTTTAAAATATATTAATATTAGAGTATGTTTCTCACACACAGTTTCAGTAAATTAGTGGTAACCATATTTTTAATTTAGAAACACTTGATTCACTCGCCCTGTGTTGTACTAAGGAATAAAAGGTAGCAACATGTATCCATCTGACAAAGGTGAATATTATTAACAAATATCCTAACAAGAGCAATGCACTATGAAGATTAGTACATATGTATAATTCTCTCAGATGGGTTAAAAAGATGGATAAAAAGGTCTTTCTTTCACATCATCTCAAGGCACTTTACAAAGTCAATTCAATTGAATCATACAGATTTTAAGTCAGATACATACATTCCAATTAATCCTAGCTATCAAACAGTGCAGTCAGATTCGGTTAAAAGGTTTTCTATCTAAGGAAACCCAGCAGATTGCTTCGAGTCAGTGACTTGCAGCATTCACTCCTCCTGGAGGAGTATGTAGTGACAATGGAAAGGAAAACTCCACCAACTGCCACGACAACTAGAGGTTTGAGAGAAAAGAGACACAAAAAAAACACAGAACCATTGATCCAGGAGTAGTTTCTATTAGTCACATTGGAAGCTTAGCCGGTAGATATGTCTAGGAGAAAGAGGATTAAACACTGAAAGACAGGGCGAAGTGTATCACCTGTAGAAGGAGAACATTAAGTTGTTGGCAGAATCAGCTCAGCCGATGCCCCCCTCCAGGAAGGTGACACAGTTAAACACCGAGCCAGGCTATATGTAGCTTTTAGGAAGAGAAAAAACAGAGAAAGAACATAAAGTTGAAAGCTGAAATAGCAGCAAATAACTTACAATTGGAGAGTAGTATGAGAATGTAGCAGAAGGAGGGAAAGTGGTCATTATGTCCTCCAGCACCCTAAGCATATAGCAGCTGTGCCTTGCTTGATTTGCTCCTTGATACTCTACAGGAACTGACAAAAGTATTAGAACCCCTCAGTGTTGTTCCATTCTTCTCTTATTTAGTCTTAGAGTAATGGTTTCTCAGCCTTCTGCTTGCACCTGTGTGAGATAATATGTATGCCACACTGTTAAGATTATGTCTAGGACAACAGGTTTCACCTTGTTTCTCTGGGTCTCATGAGAGTTACCTTGAAAACTGTTGTAGCTTATAAGAAGAACCTTTGCTTTGTCTATGTGGATTTGGCAGCACTACTGAGCACATCTCCAATGCTGTACAATCCTTCTCTCTTGCAAGATTAAAATACAGCTGATTCTGAGTGACAATCATCAGTCTCTGGATACGAATTTTTCTACAATAATTTGGTGTCAGAATTGGGATTCCTTGACTGATTTACTCTGCGGACATCGACGAAGAAGTGCCAGGCACCAGCCTTGGGTGAGATTTCTTGCCTTTACCCCGCTTAATGTTACAGGGATGGAGGACTTCTGCGTCGAGGTTCCTGGGAGACTCAGCACTGGATTCCAGAAAGAACCTGATTGTTCCCAGAGATGGTGAGATCCTGAATCAGCACAATTTGATAATTATTATCCTTAGGTTGTATTAGGAGAAGAAAATAAAAATAACTTATAATCAAAGGCCAATAAAAATTTCAAAATATTAAATAAAAAAAAGCAGAAATAAAGAAAATAATAAAAGGGTTAATAATAGTGACTTCTTAAATTTTAACTAAAAGGTTAAAACTAACAGTTTCCTACTGGGGACAAAGGGGATCTGGGATTTTACTCGCTTTGGAACAGGAGCGAGGTGAACCGACCTCGCTGGTGCGGTTGATGCCACCCTGCGCACGGGTGAACAGTACTTCACCAGTAGAGTCCCCTCCCTGTACGGTTGAGTGAGGCTCCCCTAACCAGTAAGTTAGGGGGAAGGCGATTAGGGTGCCAGAAAGCTCTAAACTCTTGTGGAGACGTCTGCAGGTTTTAAAGGAAGATTCCCCCCCTTTACCAGTAAGTAAGGGGTGTGGCAAGGCTGTCAGTATGGGACAGCAGTTCAGTTCTAAGGGATTACCTCCTCCCCAGGGAGAAACGTTCGATTTTATGGTAAAAAAATATGGTCCACAAAGCACTGAGTGCATAAATAAATGGGTTAAAGAATTTAACTTTCCTGCAGGGGGTTCATACAATCTTACAGTTTTACAGAGGGTTGAAGAAGCTATAAAAGAAAAGGAGGAAAAATTAGAGGGACAAAAGAAAATAGATCAAAAAGATTACCAGGATATGAAAAACTATAAAACATGCTTAAAATGTTGGAAAGAGGAAGCTGAGCGACACCAAAAGAAAAAAAACCTCTAAATTAATGCCAGGGAATCAGGATGACAGTAAAGACATGGGTGGGCGACAAAATAAAAGCTCTATCTCTGTACCTGTTCTTACCAACTTTGGTCCTAATACTGATGCAAACATACACAAAATAACCCCACCCCCTTATAATCCAGCTGTAAAGTCTGACACTTCTGTTAATTCTTCTCTTGTTTCTCACTCTCTATACCCTGATCTAGGAGCTTTGACGACTCTGGCGGCTGTGGTGGACCACGATCTGGACTCATATGTTTTCCGACTCATCGGAAATGAACAGTAGCCTGACAGCTCCTCCTCTGCTGCAGCGACCTCCAGACCTCCAACTGCAGAACCAGCCACATCTTAGCACAACATCTTAAGGAGGCACATGTGGGCTGGGCTGATCATCCTCGCCTTGCCGATGTTTGCAAACATGCCAAACATGCTCAACTCATGTTTGAAGAACGGCAGTGGAGTAAAAAGGAAGCATCTGACAGAGAACTGCATCTAGCCACGATTACAATGTACCAAAATGTGGGAAGGAATAGGGACGGAGGATATGGACGAAAGCGAGGCCAAAGCAGAGGTCCGGGAAGACGTTTTTGTGATCCAGACACCTGTTTCAAGTGTGGCAGAAGGGGACATTGGAGGAAGCAATGTCCCCACCTAGCTGAGGCCGCATCTTACCAGGCTGATTGACTAACCGAGGCAGAGGAGGGCAAGCGCAACCCACCACAGTGTCAGCCGCAAGGGCGTTTTAAGGGTCTCAAAACATTGGGGGCTTTAGCCCAAATCTAAAATATTTAGATTTCAATAAGACAATTTATAGGTAATTTAAAATTAAAATAATATAAGACATATTGTACCAGTTCTCTGTCTCAGCTGGTTTTTGACTGAATGTAAATTATTGTGAATCAAACAAAAAAGGTTTGCAATAATTTTACTTTTAATTTTTGTTAGAAGCTGAATGAAGGACAAGGAGAAACAGAGTTTAGGCCTGATGAAAAACCGTTTTGCTGAAGCAAATAATGACACATTGTGAGGTATTTAGAAAAGAACTTAATCTGAATTTTTGCTGACAGACGTTTTTCTTAAACTCAGAGATGTTTACTTTGGGCCAGATAAATATGCTACTTTTGTCATCTACATAAATTACCTTTTTAAACTTTACATTCTCATCAAAGTGTTCCACTCCTGAGGCTCCATTGTCTTTATTCTTATAGTTCAAAAAAGGAAAGTGGAATAAGGTTAATTTTCCTAAATCTTAGTCAAATGGTAAAATCCTAAAACACATTTATTTTATTATGCTAAGAGCTTTCGAAACATTTTTATGAAAATTGTTCCTTCTTCAATGAACCTGTTCTCTTTTATCTTTATTTTTCCAGCCCTTCATTCCACTTGTGGAGAAATTTGGCCTGCCAAAAATAACAAAAGAAACATTTTTCTTCACAGTCTTTTGTTCTGCACTGAGCATGTGAGACATTACTGCAGTTCTTACTATTAAACACTTTGAGAGGAAAGGGTGTTACATTGTGGTGTTTAAAATATAGCATAGAGCCTCATCCTGGACATTATCAGTACTAATATTACAGTTATTAATAACTGTATACATATGGTATGTATGTCTCACCTTCAGTAAAACTGTATCCTTGTTTAATTAGTTTAGTTTATATATTATTCGTGTGTAATTCAGAAAAATAAAATAGTTAACTAATCAATGGTCCTGTGATTAATGGGTATAATTTATTTCTTAATTATACTGTATCTTTAAACCCAGAGCTGCATGTTTAGAATCAGCACAGAAGATATGAAAGAGAAGAGGGAGACTTACTTTTGCTCTTTCTAGTACGTCTTTCGGGCACCAGGAGATATTTTCCTGGTTTATTGAGCAACACTTTTTTCTGTCTACATGTAGAACTAGACTATAAGACTGGCTGCAGCCATGAGATCAATGTGTTGATCTGAAGGACCTTTTAATGTGTTCAGCTACGTTAGGATTAATTGCTTTTATTTTGACCGAAGTAAAGGACCAGATATTTTCACATTATGATGCAAATCCCGCTAGAAGCTCCCAGAGAGGGTTCTACTGTTTTCTATCACAGCCACATCATTTAACTTCACCTGTAGCTCAGGTGAAAGTTCCTCATCATGACCCTGAAGATGCTCATTAGAGTGAACCTTCACCTGATGTCTTGCTGGGTGAATAAGTGGTTAGCTGTAACTTACAATTAGCCTATTTCGAGTCAGCATTCAGGTTTTACCGCTATCTTCGTCTGGTTTATACGCTCTGCTTCCACCTGTTCCTGAACACACCCACCAGGCTCCCTTTCTCCAGTTGTCTCCGCGGTTGCTCTGAAATGAGCCCTGTTCGAGGCGCTCAGTGTAACTTTTCAGGTAATGGAGGAGGCGGGTCGACCTGGAGTAAACTGCTGTTCTGGACTTCTCCAGAATGGAGTCCATCTCTGGTTGTGTGCATAGTTGTGCATTGGCTGTGCCACGAGTGCGCAACTAAGTATTTTTGTTCTTCTCCTTTTAACTCATTGTCAGGTTAGGTGGAGCGGGACATGAATATATGGAACACAATTGAAAAAATCTGATTGTTTTTAAATAAAAATGTTAAGTCCAATACCATTTTGTGGCTGCATCTTTTTAATACTTCTAAATTTCTTCAGAAAACATCCAGGGCTTCCGCCCCGGAAGTCTAACTACACGCCTGGTCAGCCGTCTTGTCAAAGCGGTACCACACCACAACTCTTTAACACACACCCAACTGCTCTACACTCTTTTTCTAGCTATTCTATTTCTCAATTAGACACACACACACACACACACACACACACACATATATATATATATAGACGCTCAATCCACTTTTCCTTCTCTTCCTATTTCACGCAATGAAGAGCTGCTTTGCAATGACTGTTACCCTGATACTGGTAGGAATCAGGTGGGCTTTGCAGTGTGTTCTTCCCATGAAACTCTTGTTTCAGGCTCACTGCCACAACACTTTTCTGCCCAGGCTGCTGAGCTTGTGGCCCTGACTGAAACTTGCAAATTAGCCAAAAATCAAACTGTAAACATTTACAGACTCGAGATATGGATTTGGTGTAATCCATGATTTCGGGGCATTGTGGAAACACAGAAAGTTTCTCAAAACCGATGGAAAACCCATTTTGAACCATGTTCAGGTTTCTAGCAATTCTTTTACCAAAGCTATCTCTGTGTGTAAATGCGCAGCACACACATCTTCGACAGATGTTTCACAGGGGAACAACAGAGCTGATTTAGCAGCAAGACTAGCAGCTTCTTCTGCTCCTCTTTTCACCGCTTTGCACACACACAAGGATACCCCTGAATTTCTGCAGGTGAATTTTTGCAGGCGAATTTCTGCAGGTGAATTTCTGCAGGTGAATTTTTGCAGGTGAATTTCTGCAGGTGAATTTTTTCAGGCGATTTCTTGCAGGTGAATTTTTGCTGGCAAATTTTAAGTACAAAAAAAAAATTCACATACATAATTGCACAGGATAAAAATTCAGTGTTATAAATTCAATGTCTAAAAAATGTCTGATTCTAATGAGACTTTTTCACTTCCATACAGAGATAGCTATCTGACGGACTAAAACTGGGAGCTGGTTCCACAGGAGAGGAGCCAGATAACTAAAGATCTGCCTCCCATTCTACTTCTAGAGACTTTAGGAACCACCAGTAAACCTGTAGTCTGAGAACGAAGTGCTCTGTTAGTAATTTATGGAACAATCAGATGTCTGATGTATGATGGAGCTAGATCATTAAGGGCTTTATATGTGAGGAGGAGGATTTTAAATTCTATTCTGGATTTAACAGGGAGCCAATGAAGGGAGGCTAAAATAGGAGAAATATGATCTCTCTTTTTAATTTCCATCAGAACTCTTGCTGCAGCATTTTGAATCAGCTGAAGGCTTTTAACTGCATTTTGTGGACATCCTGATAGTAAAGAACTACAATAGTCCAGCCTTGAAGTAATAAATGCATGGACTAGTTTTTCAGCATCATTCCTGGATAGGATATTTCTAATTTTAGCAATATTCCTGGAGGTCAAAGAAGGAAATCATAGAAACCTATTTAATATGGGATTTAAATGACATGTCCTAGTCAAAGATAACACCAAGGGTTTTTACTTTATTACGAGAGGTCAATTTAATGTCATCCAGGTTAAGTGATTGACTAAGCAGTTTCTTTTTTAAAGACTCCGGTCCAAAGATGACAACTTCTGTCTTGTCTGAATTTAGAAGCAAAAAATTTTAAGTCATCCAAGTTTTTATATCTTCAAGACATGCTTGTAGTCTATCTAACTGGTTGGGCTCATCAGGATTTATGGATAAGTAAAGCTGAGTATCATCAGCATAACAGTGAAAATGTATCCCATGCTGCCTGATAATTTTACCTATTGGAAGCATATATATAGTAAAGAGAATTGGCCCAAGTACTAAACCCTGTGGTACTCCACAATTAACCCTGGAGTTTGAAGATAATTTATCATTTACATGAACAAATTGGAATCTGTCAGACAAATAAGATTCAAACCAGCGTAGCGCTGTTCCCCTGATCCCTACAGCAAATTCCAGCCTTTCTAAGAGAATATTATGATCAACTGTATCAAACGCAGCAATGAGGACAAGTACAGACACAAGTCCATTATCTGAGGCCATATGAATATCATTAGTGACTTTCAGCAGAGTTGTTTCAGTGCTATGATGAGCTCTGAAGCCTGACTGAAACTCTTCAAACAGGTCATTGCTGTGTAAATGCTCACACATTTGATTAGCAACTATTTTCTCAAGGATTTTAGACAAGAACGGAAGATTGGATATAGGTCTGTAATTTATTAAGTCATATTGATCAAGTGAAGGTTTCTTAAGTAAAGGCTACCTTAAAAGCCTGTGGTACATATCCATTTACTAAGGATAGATTAATCATATCTAAAATGGGGCTGGTAATCAGAGGGAACACTTCCTTAAATAATTTGGTTGGGATTGGGTCTAACATACCAGTTGAGGGTTTAGATGAAGGTGATATTTTTGATTGACTCAGGAAGCTCCACAGGATCAAAACAGTCCAAAGATCAAGTTCTACAATTTCAATGTTGTCTCACTTACTGAGGATGAAGTAATCATCCTCGGGAGTATGCCAATGATTTGGTTTTAATAGAATCAATTTTTGTTTAAAAAGAATCCCATAAAGTCATGACTGCTCAGAGCTAAGGGGAATGGATGGCTCAACAGAGCTATGACTGTGTAAGTGTAGCAACTGTACTAAAGAGAAACCTATGATTATCCTTGTTCTCTTCTATTAATGATGAGAAATAAGCTTGTCTAGCCTGGCGAAGTGTCTTTTTATACAACAGTGGACTATTTTTCCAGATTAAGTAGGAATCCTCTAGGTGTGTAGAGCGCCATTTTCTCTCCAATTTTCTAACACTGGGGTTTAAAGTACGCAGCTCTGAATTAAACCAGGGAGCCAGGCCTCCTATGAATAATTACCTTCTTTTTCAAAGGGGCTGCATTGTCTTATGCGCCACGCAATGAGGAAGTGAAACACGTTTTGTCAGGCCAGGCAGAGTGTTACCTCAATTAACACAAAAGGCACTTTCTAAATTTTTTGTTACACGTGTTTCTTTCTTTTTTCTTTCTAATGACTCAAATGGAAATGGAAGGGGTTTTTTATAGAGTAAGTAATTTATATTTATAGTTTATATTAAAATATAAAATAATTACAAAATTATCTCCATTTGCAGAGAATGGTTAGAGATATGCTTTGTAGCATGTTGTAAAGTAAAAAGAATATATCACAAAGCATGCTGGTGGTTAATTCTTTTAAAAATAGTATTAGTGATTTTGGGGCAGGTCAGATATGAAAAGATCCTATATTCTACCAAATTCAGTAAACTGAGTTCAGTCTGTTGCTGTGGCCAGGGTGGGATTAGGACATACATTTTGCCCAGTTGTGGTTTCTGCACCATGATTTGTCAGACAATATCTCTGTAGACGATCCTCATAAAGGTGTGCCAAACATTAGGTTTAAGATGGTAAACTATTTACAAGAAAATCACAAAAATGTTGCATAACTCTGAGCTTGTCTTGAATCAGTAGATTCAGTTGTTGGACCAATATTCAGACAATGGTGAGGAAACCACACGAAGAGTAAGATTGTCTTAAATTATAATTATTAGCCGACTTACAAGGCTGATACAGAACTCGTGACGCAGGCTGGGTGATTGACTTGAAGCAGAAAAAAACAGAATAATTTAGTCAACGGACATAGAGCAGGCAGTAAACAGAAGGATCCAGCAGAGAACAATAAAAAAACCAAAGAGTATAAATCCTAAGGTAGGGTGGAGAATGGACAAATAAACACTGGGAGCTAATCAGGGGGAAATCAGAAGCAGCTGGTGAGGGAGAGACAGAAGGCAACTGAAGGAAGGTGGCTTATTAACACGGAAGAGCAGGGAAATCCAGGGGAATTACAAAACATCTGAGTGAACAGAAATAAGTAAACAATGGAACTAACTAAAGAACCTAAACAAGAAGGAGGAATGAATCATGAATGTAATAAACATTAATAAACTGAATTAACAGCAACAGAAGTAAAGAAAACTCTAACCTAACACAGGCAGATCATGACGTGAATATTATAAAAAAAAATTCTTAAAACTAAGATATAAAGAGTACATTTTTACATACATACAGAAATTTTCCCTGCGATAGATATAAAAAATAAATCATTTGCTTTATTTTTTACCAATATGTATTTAGTGTGTTCATTGTATTTCTTGTTACCACCAACTTTATGGGTTTCTCCTCCTCACATACAAAGCCCTTAATGATCTAGCTCCATCATACATCAGAGATCTGATTGTTCCATATGTTCCTAACAGAGCACTTCGTTCTCAGACTGCAGGTTTACTGGTAGTTCCTAGAGTCTCTAGAAGTAGAATGGGAGGCAGATCCTTTAGTTATCAGGCTCCTCTCCTGTGGAACCAGCTCCCAGTTTTAGTCCGTGAGGCAGACACCCTGTCTACTTTTCAGGCTAGGCTTAAAACTTTCCTTTTTGATAACGCTTATAGTTAGAGTGGCTTAGTTTATCAGGGAGGGAGCCTTCCTCCCTCCCTGTTGGATGGAGTAAGGGGGAGTCAGGTTTAGCCTAAACCAGCTCAGTTATGGTTGAGGTGCAAACACACCCTCCATTTCTGCTACCTGTATGACCCCTTCTCTTTCCCAATGGTTATAATCAGTCTGACAGAGAGAGGTATCCCAATCCTTGCGGTTTTTAGTATAACAATGACCATCAGTGGGACCCTTTGTGGGGTGCCTTGAGACGACATTGTTGAAAATAAGCACCGTTTAACTAAATAATCTGAACTGAAACTATCTGTGTAGTTATGCTGCTATAGGCTTAGACTGCTGGAGGACATAATGACCCATTTCACCCTCTTCGCTACATTCTCTCACTACTTTCCAATTTTGCATCATTTGCTGTTATTTCAGCTTTTAATTTTATGTTCTCTCTCTTTTCTCTTCCTAGAAGCTACACCTGGCCTGACTCTGTGTCTACCTGTGACACCTTTTCTGGAGAGGGAAATCATCCGAGCTTCTGCTGGCAACAACTTAATGCTCACCCTCTACCGATGATCCACATGGCCCTGTCTTTCAGTGTTCAACCCTTTCTCTCTCCTAGACATGGCGATTGACTGAGCTTTTACTGTAACTAATTATATGTGTTGCCTTTAAGACTCTAACCTTGAAAACTGGCTCAGAGTTTATTTGTTCTTTCTTTCTAGGTGAAACAACTAAAGGAGCAACATCCATTAACATTTACTTTTCCTCCCATACTTCTTTGTTCTCTTCTCTTTATGTCTCTGCTCTGTTCTCTCTAACCCCCAGTCGGTCGTGGCAGATGGCCGCTCACACTGAGCCTGGTTCTGCTGGAGGTTTCTTCCTGTTAAAAGGGAGTTTTTCCTCTCACTGTCGTTACATGCATGCTCAGTATGAGGGATTGCTGCAAAGTCAACGCCAGTGACTGTCCACTGTTCTCTACATGCTCATCCGTGAGGAGTGAATGCTGCAAGTCACTGACTGGATGCAATCTGCTGGGTTTCCTTAGATAGAAAAACTTTTTATCCAATTTGAATAAATAACAGAATTTGACTGCACTGTTCAATGGTTAGGACTAATTGGAATGTATGCACCTGACTTTTGTGAAGTGCCTTGAGATAACATGTGTTGTGAATTGGCGCTATATAAATAAACTGAATTGAATTTAATTTAATTGAATTTAAGGTTTGCTTTGTTACAGATAAAAACTGATGCTAAATACCACACTGGGATTTCACTTTAATCCTTTTTTTGTTTTTCTTTAGTCAGGAAGCTACTGTATACTGCATACATGCATACATTTTAGTGTATGTATCACGACCAGAGACAGAGAACCCAAATTCAGCCAAACACAAAGTAATAGGTAAAAAGGTTTATTCAGAAACTCAGGATCAGAGAGCAGAAGAACAGCAGTCAGCTTCCAGGAACCACTGAGAACAGAGAGACTAGTTAGTGGCTGAATAAAACTCAGGATCTGCAAGGAGTTAGATAAAGCCACTAACCTTTTCAGTCTGGTGATGAGGCACAGAATCCAGAGGAGGAAGAGATCCAGACAGTTAATGAGGAAGCGTCCAACAGACTGAAGTCGGATTGCCGACTGATCCAAATCCTCCGGGGAACCAGCTGACGCTGTGACAGGAACACTGAGAGCTGTGATTGTCCTCTTGACAATAAATCCAGGCAGACTAGAGAGCCAGGCGAACTCAGGCTGAATAAACCAGTGGCTAGGCTGAGACGTAAATCCAGGGACAGAAACAGGGTCGAATTCCAGGGCTAGAGGCGTCAGACAAGGGGCAGGCAGAGACATAAACCAGAGGCAGAAAACAGAGTCGAATCCAAAATCCAATCCGTCAGACAAGGAGCAAGCAAGAGGGAATAATCCGTACGGCAAGGCAAGGTCATGGAACGAGATCAGTCAGGAAGGAACGCTGGATAACTACTCACAAATGTTTTCGAAAATCTGGCACCGTCTGCCTGTCAGAGGGCTGTATATAACTGCAGCAACAATGTCGTCTTAAGGCAGCCCACAAAGGGTCCCACTGATGGTCATTGTTATACTAAAAACCACAAGGATTGGGATACCTCTCTCTGTCAGACCATACATCACTTATCCCCAAATCCTCCAGCAGTTTTCTTATTTTGTACCCATGTAGTTATTAGTTTTGCAGTATCTTCATATGTATTTAATTTCACGTTAAAATCCACAAATTACTACACTGTGTACTTTGGTTATCATCATTTCTGTCAGAGTTAGACACACTGATAAAGCTGGAAGCTAACCCTTTTTTTTCACAGAGCGGCCGCACCTTCAACTATATAGTCACATGACACCGGGAGCCCAGTCCCACCAATCTTCTCGCGAGCACGCGGAGACCGAGGGACCGAGCGCTCTGGCGGTCATCAGGGATTCATAGAACCGTAGTTACAGTCGTAACTGTAGTTCATCCCTACAGACCACCAGAGGCGGTGCTTCAAGCACTGGATGACGCACACCAACAGGGTCCCGAGGGATCCCACGGAGACCCCAAGGAACACAGCAACACCACTAACCTCAGCGGGACGCAGAAGGTGGGTGCTCCTGTATGCCCTGCAGGGGATGCGGCATGGCGACGTTCACCCTGTAAAATCTGGCAAAGGTGCTTGGCACCGTCCAGGAAGCAGCTTCACAAATGGCTTCCAGAGGCACCCCGGTCATGGCAGTCCACGAGGTGGAGAGGCTCCTAGTGGAGTGACACCGCACGCCGCCCGGCAGGGGCAGATCCTGCAAGGAGTAAGCCACAGAGATCATCTCCACAATCCAATGTGCCAACCGCTGTCTAGAAAGGGCCTGACCCTTCCGAGAGCCAGCATAACAAACGAAGAGACAGTCAGTCCGACGAATGGGTGCCGTGGAGCGGACATACGCCTCAAGTGCTCGGACAGGGCAAAGAGGCTCAGAGGGGGCACCAGGAATAAATCTGGAAAGCCGGAGCGGCAGCACACTGCCAGCCACTGCAGGCACCTTTGGAACAAACGCTACCACACACCGGGTGAACATCCGAGGAGAAAGGGAAAGACCAAAGGGAAGAACCCGGAACTGGAAGTGCCTCCCGTGAAAGGCAAAGCAGAGAAACCGTCAATGATCCGGAGCAATGGGGACATGAAAATAGGCATCCTTCAGGTCGATAGCCGTGAACCCGTCTCCCGGGGAGATCGCTTGCAGGACCTCCCGGGTGGTCAGCATGTGGAAAGGCATGACCTTGAGGAAAGTGTTCAGACCCCGGAGGTCCAATATTGGACAAAGACCGCTGGTCTTCTTGGGAACTAGAAAATAAACTGAATAAAAAAACCCCGGATCCCGCAGGGGGTCCACCGGAACAATCGCACCCTTGGCCAGCAAGGTGCAGATCTCCCGGCCCAGAACCTGAGCCTTCATCGGGTCGCAGATGACCGTTATCTTGGCTCGGCTGGGGATAGGAGGCCGGCGGCGGAACTGAAGACGGTATCCCTGGGACAGAGTGGACAACACCCACGAGTCCGGGGCGTGAACAGCCCAATAACTGAGCTGGCCCGGGGAAAAAAACCCGACCGCCGGCTCCAGAACATCTTCGACGGGCCCCCTGGCGGGCCTGGGGAAACGCCGACCAGAATGAGCAGACCGAACTGGACGCAAACCCTGGGCCCCACCATGGTCCCCTTGGGCCCTAGCCAGTCTCGGTCTAGGAGCCATGCTCGTGGACCCCAAGAAGGGGTCTCCATAGGAGGGGGGAGGCATCCCCGGAGGGGAAATCTATGGAGACCCACCAGCTGCTGCCGTGTTCTTGAGGCCTGGGCTGTACGCTTAAAGGCCTCCAGCGCATTCCCCCGGAACCACAGGAAGAGCCCTCAGTGTACTCCTGCAAGGCTCGGTTAAGGATGATTGTGCCAGCCACACCTGGCGCCGAGCATGGACCAGCATAGAGAGCGTGCGTCCAAGCTCACGCGTCATCAGGGCGAAGGCCTGCAGAGATGCGTCCAACAAGCCCTGAGTCGACTGGTCCAAGGGAACTGACTCCAACGAAGAGGAGAGGCCCAACAGTAGATGGGAGAGTGAATTCCCGATGCGGCCCATCCGGGCACCTAAGTCGTAGGCCCTACACAGCAAATCGTCCGTGACACGGCATTGTGGTCGTGGACAATAGGCATTATGCCTCAACGCCTCATCGGGAGGAACGATGTGCTCCAAACCTCTGACAACCCAGGGTTCAGACCAGGAAGCAGGGTCGTAGTTTAACACTCCTCTCTGCAGCTTCTGTACTGCTACCCACCCATTACCCTATTAAGATAGTGTCTCGCCCACGGCCAAAATTTAATAGATTAAAAAATGATCTAAAAAGAGGAAATCAGGAAAATCTAATAAAAATAAACACAACTCAGACTAAAAAGAAAAATAAAACAATTAAATGTGGCTTACTGAACATAAGATCTCTCTCTTCAAAGACTTTGCTAGTTAGTGACCTGATTTATGACAATCAGATTGATTTATTTTGCCTCACAGAAACCTGGCTGCAGCAAGAGGATTATGTTACTATAAAAAAGAGTCAGCTCCTACTAATTATTTAAATTTCACATTCCCCCGAAATGGGCGAGGAGGAGTAGCAACCATCTTTCGTCCCCCATTTATTGATAAGTCCCAGACCAATCAATAGCTACAACTCTTTTTAATATTTTAATCCTTTTGTTTCCTCATCCAAACTGCAAAAACACTAAAACCACTTCTGTTTTTTGTTTTGTACCGTCCACCAGGCCCTTACTCTCAACTTTTAGATCAGTTTTCGACCTTTTATCTGATTAGTGTTAAATACAAATAAAGTATTATAGTGGGGGATTTTAAATCATGGTGACACTGAAAGTGATAGCCTAAATATAGGTTTAATGCTATCTTAGACTCAATTGGCTTTGCTCAAAACATTAAAAAACCTACCCCCATTGTCTTCATTCTCTGGACTTGTGCTGACATATTTTTTTTTTTGGCATTGAGTGTAAAGACATAACAATATTTTCTCAAACCCTGGCTGTCTGACCTTTTTTTAAAAACCTTTGAGTTTTAATTTAACAGAGTAAAAAAAGAAATTTCATTATAGTAGATCATTTTCAGACAATGCTGTAAAACCTTTAAAAAATCTGTTCCACTTTTTAAATTTCTCTATCACAGAAAAACACAGTGGAGGGCAATAATTTTTTTTCTTCCCCCCCCCAAATTGATTTCTTGTTGAGTGTTACTTCATCATTGCGTGGTGCATTAGACAATGCACCCCCTTAGAAAAAAAAGATAATATTCATAGGAGGCTGGCTCCCCGGTTTTTAATTCAGAGCTGCCTATGGCGCTCTACACAACTAGAGGATTCCTACTTAAAAGGAAAAATAGCCTACTGTTGTATAAAAAGACACTTCACCAAGCTAGAACAGCTTATTTTTCATCCTTAATAGAAGAGAACAAGAATAACCTAGGTTTCTCTTTAGTACAGTTTTTAAAATTACACAGTCATAGCTCTGGAGCCATCCATTCCCTTAGCTCTCAGCAGTCATGACTTTTTGGGATTCTTTCCAAAAAAAAATGATTCTAGAAAAAGAAAAAACTTTTTACATACTCCCGAAGTGATTACTTCATCCTCAGGAAGTGAGACAACATTGGAAGTAACTGTAGAATCTGATCTGTGCTTAGGGTGCTTTGATTTTGGAGCTTCCGAATTACAGAAATATTAGCTTCATCTAAACCTTTAATTTTTTGTTAGGGCCCCCAATTTTCCCCCCAAATTATTTAAGGAAGTGTTCCCTCTGATTACCAGCCCCATTTTAGATATGATTAATTTATCCTTAGTAAATGGGTATGTACCACGAGCTTTTAAGGTAGCTGTAATTAAACCTTTGCTTAAGAAACCTTCGCTTGATCGAGATGACTTAATAAATTACAGACAGAATCCAATCTTCCATTCTTATCTAAAATTCTTGAGAAAATAATTGCTAATCAAATGTGTGAGCATTTACACAGCAGTGACCTCTTTGAAGAGTTTCAGTCAGGTTTCAGAGCTCATCATAGCACTGAAACAACTCTGCTGAAAGTCACTAATGATATTCTTATTGCCTCAGATAATGGACTTGTGTCTGTACTTGTCTTCTTAGATCTCAGTGCTGCATTTGATACAGTCGATCATTCTCTTAGAAAGGCTGGAATATGCTGTAGGGATCAGGGGAACAGCGCTAGGCTGGTTTAAATCTTATTTGTCTGACAGATTCCAGTTTGTTCATGTAAATGATAAATCATCTTTAAACTCCAGGGTTAATTGTGGAGTACCACAGGGTTCAGTACTTGGGCCAATTCTCTTCACTATATATATGCTTCCAATAGGTAAAATTATCAGGCAGCATAGGATAGATTTTCACTGTTACGCCGATGATACTCAGCTTTACTTATCCATAAATCCTGATGAATCCAACCAGTTAGATAGACTACAAGCATGTCTTGAAGACATAAAAACTTGGATGACTTTAAATTTTCTGCTTCTAAATTCAGATAAGACAGAAGTTGTCATCTTTGGACCAGAGTCTTTAAAAAAGAAACTGCTTAGTCAATCACTTAACCTGGATGGCATTAAATTGACCTCCGATAATAAAGTAAAAAAACCTTGGGTTTTTTTTGACCAGGACATGTCATTTAAATCCCATATTAAACAGGTTTCTATGATTCCTTTTTTTATCTCCGGAACATTGCCAAAATTAGAAATATCCTGTCCAGGATTGATGCTGAAAAACAGTCCATGCATTTGTCACTTCAAGGCTGGACTATTGTAATTCTTTACTATCAGGATGTCCACAAAATACAGTTAAAAAGCCTTCAGCTGATTCAAAATGCTGCAGCAAGAGTTCCGATGTAAATTAAAAGAGAGATATTTTTCCCCCTATTTAGCCCCCCTTTTTTGGTCCCTGTTAAATCCAGAATAGATTTTAAAAAAATTCTCCTCCTCACAAAAAGCCCTAATGATTTAGCTCCTCATACATAAAGAGATTGATTGTTAATATGTTTTTAAAAACAGAGCACTTGTTCTCAGCTCGGTTTTCTGGTGGTTCCTAGAGTCTCTAGAAGTAGAATGGAGGAGATCCTTTAGTTATCAGGCTCCTCTCCTGTGGAACCCGCTCCCCCGTTTTTTTCCGTGAGGCAGACACCCTGTCTACTTTTAAAGGGTAGGCTTTTAAAAATTTTTCCTTTTTTTTAAAAAGGGTTATATTTAGAGTGGCTTAGGTTATCCTGAGCTATCTTCCTTATTTTCCCCGTCTTCTTCTCCCTGGTTTGGTGGAGTAAGGGGTAATCAGGTTTAGCCTAAACCGGCAGTTATGGCTGAGGGCAAACACACCCCCCATTTCTGCTACCTGTATGACCCCTCTTTTTCCCAATGGTTATGGTCAATTTGACAGAGAGAGGTACCCAATCTTTTGGGGTTTTTTTATATAAAAATGGCATCAGGGGCTCTAGATGGACAAACTCTCTTTTTTAAGGCTAGGCTTAAAATTTTCCTTTTTGATTAAAGCTTATAGTTAGAGTGGGAGGTTATCCTGAGCTATCTCTGTAGTTATGCTGCTATAGGCTTAGGCTGCTTGAGGACATAATGACCACTTTCACCCTCTTCGCTACTTTCTCACACTATTCTTCAATTTTGTATTATTTGCTGTTATTACAGCTTTTAACTTTGTTCTCTCTCTTTTCTCTTCCTAGAAGCTACACCTCTTTGTGTCTCTGCTCTGTTCTCTCTAACTCCCAGTCGGTCGTGGCAGATGGCCGCTCACACTGAGCCTGGTTCTGCTGGAGGTTTCTTCCTGTTAAAAGGGAGCTTTTCCTCTCCACTGTTGCTACATGCATGCTCAGTATGAGGGATTGCTGCAAAGTCAACGCCAGTGACTGTCCACTGTCTCTACATGCTCATCCGGGAGGAGGGAATGCTGCAAGTCACTGACTGGATGCAATCTGCTGGGTTTCCTTAGATAGAAAAACTTTTTATCCAATTTGAATAAAAAACAGAATCTGACTGCACTGTTCAATGATTAAGATTAATTGGAATGTATGTACCTGACTTTTGTGAAGTGCCTTGAGACAACATGTGTTGTGAATTGGCGCTATATAAATAAACTGAATTGAATTGAATTTTAAACTAAGCAATGATAATTCATGTACAAATCTTCCAATAATATCAAAAACATGTTTATAGAATGACCACTGTCCTGATTTATGTGATGCACTGAACTGACTAATGCCCTGTTTTTTCAGGTTGTTGTGTTCTGTCTCTGAGAGATGGGTTTCCTGGAGAAAAACTAGCTGAGCCGTTTCTTTCTTTATCTTCCCAAAGGTTTTTGCTCTGTTATTGGGTTAAAGACTCCCTTTACATTAGATGTTAGAATCCTCATTTTGTGATAAAGACATCATAGTTTATATGTCATGGAACATCTAGAACTTTTATACCAAATGACCCCTTTTTGAATCCAAATAAAAAAATTATGTTCAATTGCATAAATAATCAGTGGTCTTTTCAATGACTTTTGTGTTCAAATTGGTAAGTAGTTTTGAGGGAAAACCACGACTCAGTGGTTGTGTGGGGCCCTCTGGTGGTGTTACCTGATTGTAGCAGTTCATGTTCCTTGTTCCTGTTGGAGTCCCTGTTTTGTTTTGCATTTCAACAGCAGTACTTTTCTGTCCCATCTGCTATTTCTTCCTGCCTTAGTTTGACAACAGTCTTGTCTTACTTCTATTCCCTACTGTAGATGTCCAATTTCTTCTTATACCGTTCATGTGTTATCTCCATATTTTCTGACCTGTGCTACATTTTTTTAAACTTATCAGGCCATGATGTAATTGGTTTAATAACAGTAACTTCAAGACCTTGTTTCACCATGTCCTTTTTTGCTTCCGCTGCAGAGTTATGTATAATTTTCTCAAAATACACACAGTTTCGTCAGATATTGCGTTCGAAATTTGATTATCTTTTCTCTGAAAACCCCTTTGGCTTTGGTGTATTCATGTTGCCATTTTAGTATTTCTGGAATATAGTCACGGTCTATTATTACTTTTCTCCCGTCCATCTTAAATCCCTTCTTTGGCTAGGCTACCCTTAGGACATCATCTTCGATCTTACTTGTACTAAACTTGATTATTATTCAGCGTAGGGAGGCTTCGGGTGGGAAAAACGGCAAAGGTAAGTGCCAGAACTTCAAGGAAAGCAATGAGCAATGAGGGCTGATTACCACGCATCTCAGCAAAACAATCTGGCATCTGCCTCAGGGAGATCTGAGGCAGAGATCTCCTCCTCTTTATGCTCCTCCTGATTAGGCTTGATGAGCAGCAGCTTTGGGAGCACACCTACCAGTTACACCGTGCAGCGAGACAAGGTGAGGAAAAACACACCTACACACACCAACCTGCACAACCTGCACTGCATCTCTGTGGAGATGGATATGACATTGACTTGATACATTTGTTAGCTTACTGATAGAAACATGGTTTATAACCCTCATTAATAGTGAAACGCAAGGAAAGAAAAGCAGGACATTGGAAGTTTTTATATTTTTCAAACATTTTGTCTTCAGTTCATTGGTTCTGTCCAGACTTGCATCTGATTCTCATTCTGATTAATTTCTGTAATCTTCTTCATCCCTGACCACACACCTCTGATATTGTTCTGCTGGAGCTTGGTCTCCAGATTCTTCTTCTATACTTCCTTGCTGTCTCTAATCTTGACTTTAAGTTGCTTCTGTATACTCCTCAATAATTCCCAGACTCCCTCTGCGAAGGCTCTTTTTTCTTGTTAAGCAGGTCCTTCAGGTCACTGGTGATCCAGCGTTTGAAAAGCATCTCATTCTTCTGGTGAGGATGGTGTTATCCACACAAACATTTATGCAATTGGTCACACACTCGGTCATGGCAGATTGCATCCAAGTCAATTTGGAAATTTTTTCAAAAATTCTAAGCTTAAATGTTGTAAAATTCTGTGAAGAAAAATTATTTATAAATGCATTGTTATTTTATATTTAATTTTAAAATAAAATCGATGTTTTACAAATTACAAACAGTTTTCTTTTCTATTTAATGTGTATAAAACAATGCAGTTGAAGTTTAATCTTTCTAAGTGTTTCTAAGCGGATTAAAACAGTCCTAAATTATTGAATGCAGAACAACCCTTTACTAGAAGCTAATTACTAGAATTAATTACAGCATCTTCTTTTCGCAAAACTATAGCAGGAAAACCAATATTAAAGCATCACATGGAGCACCTGCATTAAAAAACAACTATATTTGTTTATAGCTCTATGTACTATTCCCGTTGTAGCATACTGTTAATATAAACCCTTGTGCAACAAAGTTGTGGTTTTCTTTTCTGAATCATGTTCTTTCTGTGGTAAATTTAGACTTCACAAAGTGGTCTTTGTGTGCACACCTCCTCCCAGTCCTCCTCTTTTTTTTTCCATGTATTGTGAGAACATCTTGGCGCGTTCAGCATCTAACCCCTTCAGGAAGCCTTGGTATTGTTAAACATTATGGGCTGTACCATAACATAAGGGGGTAGGGGTGCATGGTGTTCTTCGGTTGGACACCTTCTGTCCCTCTTTCTGTCTGTCTGACAATGGAGCCGGAGCCTGACAGCGGTCTGCGCAGAGACTGGACGGTGTTGACCGATCTCTCCTGGGTTTTGGGTGTTTGTTAGGAAAATAAATACAGGGAAATCGGCAGATAGCTAAGCGAGGCAGACAACAATTCTACTTTAACACCAGGAAAGAAATTAGTCTGCTTTGTGTATGACCACAGTGTTAGCGGGGGGCGGGGAGAGACACCTGGAACCACTCTGTTTTTGTCTTTGTCTCTTCTGTTAAGATGTCCGCTTTGGCCGCGATGTTACTGCTGCTAATTACATGTACCATCATCACCACATCTAATGGCGCATCGTCAGCATCCCGTAAGTATATTATCTCTCACACACATACATATACACACAAACACACACACGCAGATTTTTCCTCTCAGTAGCAGTCAATTCAATATGAAGACAGTTTATCGCTGAGAGCAGAGCAGCGGACTATGCAGAAATGGTCCTTTGGACCAGACCAGCGGCCCAGCATCACCATCCGCGCGAGATTTTAATTCATCAAGGACGAGACAAGTTGCTTCCTGAGGACCGGATCAGGACTGGCGTCAGCCTCCTGCTCTAAATAAAGGAGAAAGATCTGATTGTATGGAAGTAAAATAGTCTCATTAGAATCATAAATTTTTTAGCCATTGAATTTATAACACTGAATTTTTGTCTTGTGCAATTATGTATGTGAAATTTTTTTGTACTTAAAATTCGCCTGCAAAAATTCGCCAAAAATTCACCTGCAGAAATTCACCTGCAAAAATTCGCCTGCAAAAATTCACCTGCAGAAATTCGCCTGCAAATATTCGCCTGCAAAAATTCACCTGCAGAAATTCACCTGCAGAAATTCGCCTTCAAAAAATGCACCTGCAGAAATTCACCTGCAAATGTGTTGCTGCTTCTTCCGGTCACTTCAAAACAAGAGCATCTGCGGACAGGGTTGGGCACTAGCTGTCATCAGGTAAGTCAAACATTTTTTATTCAGTTCCATTAGATGAAAAAAAAAAAAAAAACGAATCTCAAATGGGTGTTAAAGCAATCACAACTTGATCGAGTCCAGCGTCTTTTAGCCAATCAGATTACGCTTATTTGATCACGTGACACACCATTGCCTTGGGCAGAGGCGAGTCTCTTAACAGTTTACTGGATAGTGGCTTAATGAAGATCAGTGATGAGATTTTTCTGCCAAAAATATATTATTACAAAACGCCAGGTAACTAACATCCATTTGAGATTCGGTATTTTTTTTTTTTCATCTAATGAAACTGAATAAAAAATGTTTGACTGACCTGATGACAGCTAGTGCCCCAACCCTGTCCGCAGATGCTCTTGTTTTGAAGTGACCGGAAGAAGCGGCAACACATTTGCAGGCGAATTTCTGCAGGTGAATTTTTGCAGGTGAATTTTTTTCAGGCGAATTCTTGCAGGTGAATTTTAGCTGGCAAATTTTAAGTACAAAAAAATTCACATACATAATTGCACAGGATAAAAATTCAGTGTCATAAATTCAATGTCTAAAAAATGTCTGATTCTAATGAGACTATTTTACTTCCATATGATTGAGCTGAACCTTGTCAGTTAATGTAATGAATCATGAAAAGGAATAAGAAATTACAGCAGTTTTGCCTTTTGTTCTCACAACAACCCTGTCATCTTCTAATGTATATTACAATATTTGATGTAAATCCTGCAGTGTGGAACAGCTTTGTGACTGCCCACCTTAGCAGCTCACTCCTAACTTCAACCTTCCATTTCATTTGTCAGCTCTGACAAACAGATGTAACAGATGCTTGTGTTGGCTCTCCTTTGTGAAGATATGTAAAAGCCTTAAAATCTTGTTTTCATTTATTGTTAGTTGCAGTTACATAATAGCACATCCCCAAGTTTAGTAAAGTCCAGCCTGTGTTAAGTACATTAATTTAGTGTGGAAAAACGTCATTTTAAGAAATAATTGTTTATAGCAAAGTCACTGGTGGCATTATTTTTGGTACCCCTGCAGGAACACACAGACTCTTTACTTCTAACACTTCACAAGCTTGGAGCATACAGTGAGAAGGATCATTGACCATTCCACTATCTCTTTAGATCAAGGATGGCCAACTACAGTCCACATGAGCCAGTGTTCTGCATGTTTTAGATATTTACCTAGTTTAACACACATGAATCCAATGCATGGCTCATTACCAGGGCTGTGCAGAATTTGCCTATCTCCAGCAGTCTACGGGCGAGAGGCGGGGTACACCCTGGACAGATCGCCAGTCCATCACATGGCAACACACAAACAGCCATGCACACACTCATTCATACACCTAAGGGCAATTTAGAGAGACCAATTAACCTAACAGGCATGTCTTTGGACTGTGGGAGGAAGCCGAAGTACCCGGTGAGAACCCACTCATGCACGAGGGGGGACATTTATGGAAAATGTTCTGGTGTTAGTCCAGCAAGGTTCTCTGGATTTTTGGAGCAAAACAGGCCCACAGCATCACAGATCATACCATGCTTAAAGGTGAGCAGAAAACCCCATTCAGACTAAAATACATGGGTCCATTATTATTGTTAGAGTTGTAAATTGCAAATGTTTACATTTGTTATATTATGAAAGGTGAAAAAAAGCTTTTTTTTCTGCCATTCCTCCTAAAGAACTGGTTAGCATGTGGACCGCTTCTAATGGGTGACCCCTAAATGCTGCAGTTATTTGCTGCAGTTTCATAACAGTCAGCTTTGGGATTTTTTTTACTTTCTTTACTTTCTTGCCCACTGTGCACGGTGACAAGATATGTATAGATTCTGGACCAGGCAAGTAGCCATAGGGCTAAAGTACATTTTCATGTCATATTTATGCCCCGGGAAGCAGAAATTCATAGATCATAATTGTGTTAAGTGCTTTTGCAACAAAAACATTTCTTTGATTATGGACAAGTACAAGGATTAGAAATAACTGAACCCAAAAATGAGAGAAAAGGCAGCAAAAGACAAAATTTATAAAGGAAAATTGCTCACGACTTGTTTGAAAACATGCTAGGAGTTTGACTGCTTTACTGCAAAAATGAGAAAAAAAGTGTACTGTAAGTCTGTTGGTAAAAAATACTTGTGTATACTGATGGAAGGGACCTGAATTTGATCGTAAATATATAATTATCACTAACAGAAAGATCTATTTCAATATTTATTATTAAATACCCTTAGTTTCTTATGATGAAACTTCATTGGTTATTTCCTGAATTTAGTGTAAATTATTTCTATTGCTAACTATTCACCTTGCAGATGCCACTAGAAAACAGCCAGTTTACATGTGAAAGTTAACTTCTGTGTCTTTTTTCCATCTTAATGGTTTAGGGAAGTGTGAGGACAGCTTGGTAACACTGCTTCCCAACAAAGCCTTCAACAGTTCATCAGAATTTGGCCGAGGATATGGAGCCGCTTTTGCTAAACTCAACAGAATACAAGGTATGGCTGTGCAATGTTAAGCATTTTGCCATTCCTGATACTGCTGAGCATTGAGTCCACTTTTAAATGATGTGTATTGTTTATATTTACTGTTGTTTTATAAATGCTTTTGCATGAAACTTTGGTTTAAGATAGGGGTATATTTCTTTAAAGTGATAGGATTAATATTTTAAAGTCTTCTATGTCTCAAGGAGAGTAAAGATGGTTAAAAACAACAGAGTGAGAAACAGGTGTCAGTTGCCTAAGTGTACTTTATTCAGTTCAGTTCAATCTAAAGCTGCATAACTAATCTAACTATCATTGGAATTTCAATTCAATTCAGTTTATTTATATAGCACCAATTCACAACACGTCATCTCAAGGCACTTAATAAAAGTCAGGTACATACATTCCAATGAATCCTAACCATTGAACAGTGCAGTCAGATTCAGTTATTTATTCAAATTGGATAAAAAGTTTTTCTATCTAAGGAAACCCAGCAGATTGCATCGAGTCAGAGACTTGTAGCATTCACTCCTCCTGGATGAGCATGTAGAGACAGTGGACAGTCACTGGCGTTGACTTTGCAGCAATCCCTCATACTGAGCATGCATGTGGCGACAGTGGTGAGGAAAAACTCCCTTTTAACAGGAAGAAACCTCCAGCAGAACCAGGTTCAGTATGAGCGGCCATCTGCCACAACCGACTGGGGGTTTGAGAGAACAGAGCAGAGACACAAGAAGAACACAGAAGCACTGATCCAGGAGTACTTTCTATGGGAAGGAAAAGGCATTTCATCTAGTAAGAAAGAACAGATAAACTCTGAGCCAGTTTTCAAGGTTAGAGTCTGAAAGAGAGCACATAGAGTTAGTTACAGTAAAAGCTCAGTCAATTGCTATGTCTAGGAGAGAGAAAGGGTTAAACACTGAAAGACAGGGCCATGTGAATCATCGGTAGAGGATGAGCATTAAGTTGTTGCCAGCAGAAGCTTGGGTGATGCCCCTCTCCAGAAGCGTGTCACAGGTAGACACAGAGTCAGGCCAGGTGTAGCTTCTAGGAAGAGAAAAGAGAGAGAACATAAAGTTAAAAGCTGAAATAATAGCAAATAATGCAAAATTGGAGAGTAGTGTGAGAATGTAGCGAAGAGGGTGAAAGTGGTCATTATGTCCTCAAGTAGCCTAAGCCTATAGCAGCATAACTACACAGAATGTTTCAGTTCAGATTATTTAGTTAAACAGCGCTTATTTTCAACAATGTCGTTTCGTTTCAAGGCACCCCACAAAGGGTCCCACTCATGGTCACTGTCATTTTAATTTATGAGACTATTTTGGACCACCTGCCTTCATATATTCAAACTGACAATCATCAAACAGTTTAGTTGGTTACAGTTATCCATATATATATATATATATATATATATATATATATATATATATATATAATATATATATATATATATATCTGCCTCATTCACTCCTCCTGGATGAGCATGTCCCAAGCAGAGCATTATAGCGTTAGCCGTAATGCTCCACTTGTTTTTGGCACTCAAACACAATTCTGAGTGCTAGTCTGCCGAACAGGTCATGTAAAAAAAAAAAAAAGGATGAATAAGGTGTTTAAGGTGTTCTAACAAAAACCTAATTCAAGAAAACGTACAAAGTAATCTTTATGCCAAGTGTTAGCTTTTACCAGAGAGAGAGCAGCTGCCCTCACATGCTGCCAACTATGTCCATTATTTGATCAAAAAGTCCGTCCTTTTCACATTTAAATCATTCAGTTGCGGTCTACGTGAAGTGGAACTGCTTTGGCCTGAATTCCTTGTTATTGTAGCTCCACAGGCTCCTCTTTTACCCCTGTTCTGAGGTGCGTCTGAGAATAACTTGTTTTAAAGCCGTCTCCTGCTACTGAGGCACTTCACACCCCGTACCCTCTTCAGGTCAAGAGTGCTCCACTTTAAGCCCAAAGGCCATTTTTGTAGTTTCATAACAGAGATTCAATTATCTAGCGGTACAAAAACTGCAAAAACAATGCAATGCTGTTTATCTAATAATACTATTCAAAACACACAGTCCTTAAGGAGCTAAAAGCAGCGCACAACAAAGTTTGTTGTCATGTTAGCGTTATTTCCAGCTTACCAGTTTGCTGTGTCCTTTGTGTCCATAGACAGAAGGAACTGACCCCTTAATCAGATGAAGTCTTTTGGCAAATCCTTCTTGATACTGGCGGTGGTTGCTGAAGGCACTCGTCCTTAAAGTGCTTCACACAAACAAAGAGGGATTTCCCCACTGATGTGGGCAAATTTCCATGAAAAATAAAGTTTAACCAGGCACTTTGAAGAGGTTTTGATGCTGGGAGACGGTGTAATGAATTTTGTGGGTTAATACATATTCATTTGCAGTGTAAGCATACTTGAGCTTGGACTACAAAATCACAGCGAGAAATAAAAATGGCAGATACATTAAATTGATCAGCCAGACATATTTAGCTGTTCTGTAGCAAATACTTTGACATAACAGTTCAAAAAACATAAAAGAGAACAAACATAGCTGAATGGACTGAAAAATATGACCCAAACAGAATATAAAGATATCTACCCAGCACCTGGAGAGACTAAATTCAACTTTTCTGCACTCCAAGTACACAACAAAGTGTATTCGAGGGGTAAAAAGTGGATTTTGCATGATATGTTCCCTTTAAATCTTTGGCAAAAAGATTCAACAAGGTGTCATTGGAGGTCATTTGAGGACAGTGGACTTCTTGTCATATTTAAGAAATCAGATGAAGATGATTTAAACTTTGTGACATGGTGCATTATCATGCTAGAAGTATCTATCAGAAGATGGATGCACTGTGGTGATAAAGGGATGGTTAGCAACTACAGGCCGGTGGGCTGTGGAGTTGAAATGATGCTCAGCTGCTACTACCTGAGTGGCGCAAGGTGTGCCATTCTAATCAAAAACAAGCTTCTAGGTTAATTGAAAATAATTTGAAATGTAAATCTGTCTGGGATAAGAAAAATTCTATTGATATGTTTACAAATATACTTTTTTCAGACTTTAAAATTCCCGAAGAGACATATTATTATGCAGCTTATCTACACACACAAAATATGATTAGATTGATTCAGTCATGGCTGTTATAGGGATTTAATGTTTTGGCCTTGATTGTAGCAACAGCAAATTTGTTGTAAGCAGAGATCAAATGTTCATGAGCTCCTGAGCAATGAGAACGCAACCATTAGTTAATGAAAATTGTATATAGTCGTAACATGGGAGAACTCTGAAGAAACTACCTGAGAGGCATAATGGAGCAAGGGACTGTGGGAGTAGATAACAAAAGGAAAAAGACCCAACAATGCACAATTCTACATTACCCTTTAAACATGGTGTTTTTTTCTTTTCTTTGCTCGCTGTTTGTAACATTTATCACTCTAAAACCCTATACTTAGGTGCTGGAGGCTGGACACCTTTGGATACAGACCGTTACCAGTGGCTGCAGGTAGACCTGGGCTCTAGGAAGCAGGTCGTTTCCATAGCAACCCAGGGCCGCTACAGAAGTTTCGATTGGACAAGTCAGTACCGGCTGCTTTACAGTGACACAGCCAACAACTGGAGGCCCTATTTAAAGGATGGAAACATTTGGGTAAGAATGTAACTTTTTATTGGCAGAAAAATGCACAGTGATAATCACAAAGACAAGAGTGTAGTTTGAACCAGGATTGACATTCGTCTTTTAATTTAGTTCAGTTTTTTTATTTAGTATAAAATTTACAGCAAATGTCATCCCAATGTTCCTTAAAACAAAAGCAGGTTAAATTAAGACCAGCCAAATAAAATCAACATTATTCCAAGTGTAATAAAATCTCTGAATTTCATTCAAAAACAGTATCTGTCTATAGCCATCAGAATTATGGTTCACTATAATATTATGTTACACACCACAAAGTATATTTTAGCTTTAAAAAACCTGTGTCATTTCTAACACTACCTGAGTAATTGTTACCCTGTACACCAGGGTAACAATGTGTGTCTAAGCCCCACTAAATCATTAAACTGCAGGATCATTTAACCTTTTTTTTTTGCACAATACTTTGCAAGAAGACGTTTCTGAAGTAATGAACAATAAATAACAAAGAAAAATATAAAATGAGTGTGTAACTGAAATTGATAATTCAGTTTATTTATATAGCGCCAATTCACAGCACATGTCGTCTCAAGGCACTTCACAAAAGTCAGGTTCATACATTCCAATTAGTCCTAACCATTGAACAGTGCAGTCAGATTCTGTTATTTATTCAAATTGGATAAAAAATTTTTCTATCTAAGGAAACCCAGCAGATTGCATCCAGTCAGTGACTTGCAGCATTCACTCCTCCCTTATGAGCATGTAGAGACAGTGGACAGTCACTGGCGTTGACTGCAGCAATCCCTCATACTGAGCATGCATGTAGCGACAGTGGAGAGGAAAAACTCCCTTTTAACAGGAAGAAACCTCCAGCAGAACCAGGCTCAGTGTGAGCGGCCATCTGCCACGACCGACTGGAGGTTTGAGAGAACAGAGCTGAGACACAAAGAGAACACAGAAGCACTGATCCAGGAGTACTTTCTATGTGAAGGAAAAGTAAATGTTAGTGAATGTAGCTCCTTTAGTCGTTTCATCTAGAAATAAAGAACAGATAAACTCTGAGCCAGTTTTCAAGGATAGAGTATGAAAGAGAGCACATATAATTAGTTACAGTAAAAGCTCAGTCAATTGCTATATCTAGGAGAGAGAAAGGGTTAAACACTGAAAGACAGGCCCAAGTGGATCATCTGTAGAAGGTGAGCATTAAGTTGTTGCCAGCAGAAGCTCGGACGATGCCCCTCTCCAGAAAGGTGTCACAAATAGACACAGAGTCAGGCCAGGTGTAGCTTCTAGGAAGGGAAAAGAGAAAGAACATAAAGTTAAAAACTGAAATAACAGCAAATAATGCAAAATTGGAGAGTAGTATGAGAATGTGACGAAGAGGGTGAAAGTTGTTATTATGTCCTCCAGCAGCCTAAGCCTATAGCAGCATAACTACAGAGATAGTTTCAGTTTCAGTTTATTTATTTATATAGCGTTTATTTACAACAATGACATCTCAAGGCACCCCACAAAGGGTCCGGAATGGCACGGGACCGCTGGGGAGGCCAGACCAAACCACCGAGTGCCAGAGCCCGGCCACCCCAGAACGAGCCACGTGTAGGGGCACTAAATTTAGAAGCAGAAAATTTAAAGTCATCCAAGTTTTTATGTCTTCAAGACATGCTTGTAATCTATCTAACTGGTTGGGCTCATCAGGATTTATGGATAAGTAAAGCTGAGTGTCATCAGCGTAACAGTGAAAATTTATCCTATGCTGCCTGATGATTTTACCTACTGGAAGCATATATATAGCAAAGAGAATTGGCCAAAGTATTGAACCCTGTGGTACTCCACAATTAACCCTGGAGCTAGTGAGGATGAAATAATCAAGTTCGGGAGTAGGCCAATGATTTTATTTTTAATATAATCAATTTTATTTAAAAGAATCCCATAAAGTCATTACTGCTGAGAGCTGGGGGGGGGGGGGGGGATGGATGGCTTAACAGAGCTATGACTGTATTAGTTTAGCAACTGTTAGGGTTAGGGTTAGGGGTTAGGGGTTAGGGTAAGGGTTAGGCTGAGGGTTAGAGAAAAAAAGGGTTAGGGTTAGAAAAAGGGTTAGGGTGAGGGGGTTATTTTTTTTTTCTAGGGTTGGAAAAAAAAAGAAACCTAGGAGTATTCTTATTCTCTTCTATTAATGATGAGAAATAAGCTGTCTTAATAGGGTAATGGGTGGGTAGCAGTACAGAAACTGCAGTTACAATACGACCCTGCTTCCTGGTCTGAACCCTGGGTTGTCAGAGTTTTGGAGAACTAATAAATTCAGCCAGATTCCTAGAAAGGAAAGCTGCTCCATCCAAAGTGGAATGGATCCTGTCTCTCCAGATCAGACCAGGTTTTCCCTAAAATGTTCGCGAACTATCAATGTAGCCCACATCGGTTTCTGGACACCACCTAGACAGCCAGCGGTTGAATGACAGCTTGCAGCTAAACATGTCGTCACTGGTCAGATCAGGGAGGGGACCAGAGAAAACTATGGACACTGTTTTGGCAAACTTACACACTGAAGCAACACTAACTTTGATAACCTCCGAATGGCTTAACCAGATGTTATTACTGCCAGCTCGAATAAAAATCTTACTGTATTTACACTTATCCTTAACCAGCAGTTTCAGGTGGAATTTGATGTTGCCCGTTTTGGCCCCTGGCAGACATTTGACTATGGTTGCTGGTGTCTCTAGTGCCACGTTTCTGACTATGGATCTGCCAATTACCAGAGTTGGCTTCTGCAATTACCAGAGTTGGCTTCTCAGTGGGTGTGTTGCTGAGCAGAGGGGTTGGTGGTGACCCATGGGCTGGGATCTAGCCTGCTTTCTACTTACTATCACCCAACTGGTCTATGGTCCCAGCTGCACGGGCTCTGCTGAAGGACTGCTACGGGGAGCTATCCTCGGTGGGTCCACACTGGCTAAGGGGCCTCGTCAATCTGCTGGTTTTTCAACAGTGCAGAGCCTCCAATTCCGACACACTCGCCTCCAAAGCTACAAAAATGCTACATTTATTACAAGTACCATTATCAATAAAGGAGGCAGAGGAGTAACTGAACATCTGACACAGAGAGCAGGAGAGAGGAGGAGACTCAGAGAGAGATGGAGAAACAACAGAACAGGTAGCCATGGTGGAGCTAAAGCTAAACTAGCGAACCCTTACCTCTACGAGAAAAACTGTCTGAAACACGAAGGGTCCACAAACGTTAAGTGCAGCAACAGAAAGTATGTGTTTTAACGTGCTTATGTGTTAGAATAAGTCAGAGATGTCAAGGCAAATAGACATCAGATCAAACGAGAGAGCCTTCACACACCAAACAATGCACCAAGTGCAACAGTGAAAACAGGAAGGAACGCAATACGCCACACCACGCTTCTTCTAACCCAATCTTTATGAGAATAGTATATAAATATAATATAAAACATATTCTCCTTTATTTAGTGAAGGAGCAGTGAATGTAACTGTAATGTATGTCAAGTATGCAACCAATAAAGCTTGCAAACCCAGAAATATCTAAATAGATAATGCTTGCAGCCTTAAAATGTGACACCGTCTAAATGATTTATTTCACTGGTACCTGCAACTCTGTGGAATTCCTCTTTTATTAGTCTCGTTGGTCTGTGAACAGGGAACACCACAAAACTGTACAGCAGGGGAGCCCACAGTTTTTCAGATTGCAAAGCTACTTATAAATGTCGAAAGTCACAAAGATCTACCGTTCAACGGCAGGCTGGGGGAGGGGGTCTGGGGCTTCAGAAGAGCAGGCGGCTCCTGTCTAAAAGCGCCGTTACAAAATAAAATTTAACCAAACCTATTTAGTTAAGCTAAGCTATTTGTGCCTGATGACAATGACATAAAACAAAATTACACTATAACCTCTGTCAGGGATCTAACCCCGGGGTCCCGCATGACAGCCAGGGACACACCACACTGACACACCACACCTGACTTCAGCAAAGTAACAGTTTAAGTGGAACAGTAACATTCAAGACAGCAAAACATCCAGTTGACTTTGAAGGATTTTCTGCGTTACCTATGTTATACAAGTGCAGTCGTGATGTAATACGAGTGATGTGCAGGCTAAAAAAAATTATTGAGATACATTATTGACTGTGGCGAAAAATGGTAACACTCGAAAATATATTCATCCAGAAAATGGTAAGACATCTAATCACGATCTAATCACCTTCTCCTGGCATACATTTTTTAGTGGAGTATTTGCCCTCCAACATCTCCAGGCTTCTCCAGAAAAGATAACGCCTTCTCTGACACTTTCCTTGTGCCAGCTCTCAGCGAAAATGTAGACCAAACCCAGGGCTAGTTCAATAAACCCTGCTACTGAGCAGGGTTGGTTCATTGAGTATGTTGCAGAGGAAACCTGACTCAGGGTAATGGCTATGTGGCTTTCCGAAATCAAAATCCCTGGGTATACACACTTACGGGGACCCAACAACAGACTTTTATCACAGACTGTTAGTCCAGCAAGTGTTTGAAGCACATTAATAACAAGGCCAGACTTGCTAAAGTAAATGTTCGATATAAAAAAACTAAACAAAAAAAAATTAGAAAATGAACTACCAATGCTTTATAATGCGCCGTTCAGTGTAACTGGGTTATTTGGCCCAGCTTCTTTTAAATAAATGTCCTCATACAGTCATGAATGGTCACCATTGATTTTGTAAGTATGAACATGGCAGTATTAATAAAGACTGTAGCAACAGAACTCCTACAGACTACTAGGATTTCTCTTATTTCATTGGTTGGGGAGGTTTACCATACAGCTTGGTGTCTAGCAGCACCCGCAACTTGTCACAACTGTGTTCCATATGTTTCAGACATTCAAGGGGAATAATAACAGTGAAGATGTTGTTCGCGAAGACTTACAACATGCTATAGTGGCCCGCTACATCCGCTTCATCCCATTATACTGGAGCCAAAAGGGGCGAATTGGAGTCCGCTTTGAACTCTATGGCTGCTCATATTGTAAGTACGAGTGCGCAAGGAAATAAAAATGATCTAAAAAATGTAAAATGTCACAAAATACATTTGAATAAAATTCCATAGTTGAAAGTAGTTTTACATAAACTGGTGCGTTACAATAAAAAACAGAACTGAATTATAAATAACAGCCAACACCCTTAGATTACTTATTAGACATACCATTCGCTGCTTATTGATTAAAGATTTGTTTCTTATGCAGAATATGGCATTTGACTTGGTTCTGTCTGTTTCTTTAAGGGGCTGATGTAATCAGTTTTGATGGCCACAGCATCATCTCCTATCGCTTCAGGAACAAAAAGATGAAAACTCTGAGGGATGTTATTTCTCTGAAGTTTAAAACCACGACCAGAGATGAGGTGCTGCTTTACGGTGAGGGACAGCAGGGAGACTACATCTTGCTGGAGCTTCGCAGGGCAACAATGGAGCTCAGCGTCAACTTAGGTAGGAACTTTAAAAGGTTAAAGGACTGTGTTTACTTTATTTCAGAAAAAACCTGGGGAATGTTCACCACCAGTGCTGCTTTTATTGCTTTTCTCCAGGAAGCAGTCAAGACAATATGATTCAGGGTCACACCAGGGTAACCAGTGGAAGCTTATTGGATGATGGTCATTGGCACTCTGTTGTCATTGAGCGTTACCGTAGAAACATCAATTTCACGTTGGACCACCACACTCATCAGTTCAGGACTAATGGAGAGTTTGAGCACCTGGACCTTGACTATGAGGTAAACTTTCCATGAGTTATGCTGTAAATTGTTTTTATCTTCTCAGAGAGACCTATCCAGATTCCAGGGATCCGTTTGTTTTGTCAGTTTTAAGCATTTTTGTCCTTATTTTTCTTATATCATCATTAACGGTGTCAAATAGACATGGCTGTTGATATGCAGAAAACCCCTTGAAATGTATGTTTTAGTTTGCCATTCTTGATTTCACCTTTTGGTGAACAGGGTTATAATAACTCCAGCTTTGAAAATGACACCTGAACAAACTACATCAAAAATGTTTTAGTTGTACATTTTCTTATGTGTTTATCAACGTATTTAAATTTTACTTTTCTCTTTTGTGCATTGCATTTCTTGTTTTCACTGAACACTCTGCTGACTGTATAAGAATGTTTCATTCCAAATGTGTTTATGCATGTGTTCAGTGACAATGATCCAAACTATCCTGTGTGTCCTCAGCTTACATTTGGAGGACTTTCTGAATCTGCAAAGATGGGTTTTAGTGGCAAAGAGAACTTTGTTGGCTGCATGGAAGGAATCACCTACAATGGAGACAACATCACCAGCTTGGTGCGCAGAAAGAAGGTTGACACCTCGAGCTTCGTAAGAGTCCCTACTTTTTCTTGCACATTTCATGTTCAATGTTTACCCCATTAATGTCAATGATCCGGCTGATGTTTGAAAAGTAGAAACCAATGATAAGGTATTTTTTATGGTTATACTAGGAGATATCAACCTTACATTTTTCCAAATCTTAAATGCTCTTTCTAAAATCTTTTACAGGAACCCAACATAAAGTCGCTTTAGTGTGAATTTATGAGAAAACATTAGGTCATTTTGTAACAATACTTTATTTAAGTGTCTGGGTGTGTTCTACGGTAGCTGAACTATTCCTTCTTGATTTCAAAAATAAACATGCACATGACATAAGCAGAAAAACTGATAGGCTGGTGCTAAATGTGCAAGCATTTGAATGAACATGAACCTCAGGACAGTTTATGGTGAACACATCAGGTTACATACCTACACCCTCCTAATCAAAGTGAAAAGGACTTGGACAAAAGCCACAGCATATTAACTCTGTGTTAAACAAAACGGACATATACTAAAACACAGCAAACATGAGTAACCACTTAGCATGGTTTCACCCAGAGGTAGAAGTAAAACAGCTGATCTAACCTGCCACAGTAAACTGGAAGACCATCAGACTCACTATGTCAAAGCTCCCCTAACTCAGTGAAGATGAAGCTAATTAGATAATCCAGTGTAGTGAAGGGAAAACTGATTCTTTTTACTGACTCGACTTACTGTGAGTCATTCACCAAACTGAATCAGGTTTTTTGATTCATTGACTCAAATGAGTTCGACGGAAGTTCCACCCAGTTCCTGTCGCTGCTGATTCATACTGCTAAAACCACTGATGTAAAGCTGGGAAATAATATTTGTCTGTGAAGAAATTGTAAGATCAACAATTCCTAATGACAAAACCTTTATTGTTTTTCCCTTTCTGAATGACTCAAAAAATAAAGTAGAACCCTAATTTCAGTGAAGTTGGGAAATTGTGTAAAACGTAAATAAAAACAGATAAAATTATTTGCAAATCCTGTTTCGCCTTTATGCGATTGATTACACTACAAAGACAAAATATTTCTCATTTGATGCTTGCAAAACGTTCCAAAAAGGCTGAGACAGGTAAAAACAAACAACAAAAGACGGTAAAAGCTGAGGAATGCTTAAAAAAACCTATTTGGAAAATTCCACAGGTGAACAGGTTCGTTGAAAAAAGGTGAGTGTCATGATTGGGTATAAAAGGAGCCTCCATGAAAGGCTCAGTGGTTCACCAGCAAGGACGGGGCGAGGTTCACCACTTTGTGAACAACTGAGTGAGCAAATAGTCCAACAGTTTAGGAATGTTTCTCAACGTACTGCTGCAAGGAATTAAGGGATTTCATCATCTACAGTCCATAATATCATCAACAAAGTCTGAGAATCTGGAGAAAGGCTGAAAACTAACATTGAATGCCTGCGACATTAGACCCCTCAGGAGGCACTGCATTAAAAACCAACATCATTCTGTAACAGATGTTAGAACACTTCGTTGTCAGTTAAGACAGTTTATCGCTACATCTGGAAGCTCAAAACTACCAGGGAAAGAGTGAGCATCAACAACACCCAGAAACACCACCAGCGTCTCTGGGCCTGGGCTCATTTGAGCTGGACTGATAGAAAGTGGAAAACTGTGCTGTGGTCTGACGAGTCCAGATTTTTTTAAAATCATGGACGTCGTGTCCTAAGAGGAAAAAGACTATCCAGATTGTTATCAGAGCACAGTTCAAAGCCAGCATCTGGGATTGTATGGGGATGTGTTGGTGCTCATGGCATGGATAACTTGCACATCTGTGAAGGCACCATTAATGCTGAAAGATACAAACAGGTTGTGGAGCAACATATGCTGCCATCCAAGCAACGTCTTTTTCAGGGACATCCATGCTTATTTCAGCAAGACAACGCCAAACCACATTCTGCATAAAATACTACAACGGACACCTTGGACCGTTCAGCAGGTGAAGTTGTACATCAAGCAACAATGGAAAAGAATTCCACCTACAAAGCTTCAACAATTAGTGTCCTCACTTCCCAAACACTTATTGAGTGTGTTAAAAGGAAAGGTGATCCAACACAGTGGTAAACATGCCCATGTCCCAGCTTTTTTAGGGATGTGTTGCAAGCACCAAATTCAAAATAGGTGAATATTTGCAAAACAACCCAATTAAGCAATTAAGTTCTTAAGTTAATTATCATTACATATCTTGTCTTTGTAGTGTATTCAAATGCATATAGATTGAGCAGAATTAGTAAATCATTGTATTCTGTTTTTATTTACATTTTACACAACGTCCCAACTTCACTGGGACTGTATGCAAAAAATATTAGTGCATATCTTTAGTGATAATGTTTTTGATACATCTGGCTAAAAAAATAAATAATAATGTCAATTGATAAGGCAATCAAAGGGCAGAACCCCGATGCATTTAGTGTGGACATTGCAGCAGCAGCAGGAAAATAATTATGACAGACCAATATTTTTATTTCAGTCTACATTGGGATACAAACATCACATGAATGGTGAATCATTTGTTTCTATGTATTATCAACTCAGATAAAACTCAGATAAAAGGAGCAGCTAACAGTTATAGCAGGGAAAGAGTGAGTGAGGAAGCTGCTGTTCTGGAAATGAGTTAAGGATTGGTTGTACTGGACTGAGTTACCAAGTCAGTAATTCTTCCATTCTGTGAGTGCTGCAGACTACTGAGCGATTGTTTTATTCCCACCTCATTGCAGGGAGGAAAACGGTGAGCTGAGTTGATTTGTCCACAGGGCTAATACAGCAGCTAAGCTAAAATCTCCAAGTAAATGCTGCTACAATAGCATTTGCGCAGTTACATATTTAAGTTCTCTTCTTTGTAGCTGGCTAGCTTGCAACAACAGAGGAGAGTCAGAAAATGAGTTAATAGAGACAATACATCTTGAGTTTTGAACAATTTGTTCATTAACCCAGTGAAACTATGACCACGAAGGATCTGTGACTGAGTGTCCTTAGATATCAGGATTTTGCGCTTAGAAGCTTTTCTTTGAATATTACATCCCACCTGGAAGATATTTCACACACGACCCAAACGCACTACAACACAAAAAACAGGTGATGGGATCACGAGCACGCAAGGGTGTAGGAACGAGTCAAACATTGGGGGGTGACACATATTGGAAACCTTATAGATCCGTAAATGGTTTAAGATGTTTTATTGGTCAAAAATGCCGTGAACCCTTGATGTCCCTGCATGGCCTTACGACATTACATTGGTAGTTTACACTTTACACTTGACTTACAAAAGATAAAAAAGCAACATCTGTTGAGGCTTTTCTTATACATACACATTTTAAACAACTGATTTGTAGATGTGTTAGGCTTATACAGTCAAATCTGTTAATAGCATAACCTCACCCTGAAATTAAAAGTGTTCACTGATTTATTTTAAGACCTCACCTCATCCCTGTACCATCCTCTATTTTTTTATTTGTGCTGCTGCAGTGCTGCTCCTAAACATACAGAATAGCTTCAGAGATGCATGTCTAAGGTACCGCTCCTGAGCATAAAGGTGGCACATTTTAAAAATAAATGGGGGAAAAGAATCCACCCCTCGGTTACTATGGAGTAGCATTTCACCGTATAAATGTGCAGAACACTTGTTGTTGTGCAGCTGATAACCTCATATCCTAACCAAAACTTTTATAGTACTGTGGAAATAATGAACCTGACATCAGTCCTCACCTGTTCTCCTTTCACAATCTATTCTATCAATGATGTGATTTTTAAACCTTACTATCCCTGAAGCTCCCCCTGGCTCTAATAATATTTTTTATCATTTAAGACCTCACACGAGCTTCCTCCGTCTCTCCGCCTTTCATTGCTTCAACTGCCTCACTACTACAATTCAGTTCAATTCAAAAATACTTTATTAATGTCAAAGCTTAAACTGAACTTAAATGTTGTTGTAGCAGAAATTAAGTAATGTCATTCTCCTGACAAGACCTTATTACACATATTGCCTAATATAAAGTCAAACATGGTAAATAAATGTAGGATTAGGTGTTAACCATTACTCACACTGATGTTACTCTTTTTAAGAAAACAAAGTAGGTCCAGCTGTTGTTAAGCCTTTTCTTTGTTGGTGGCATTTTGCTGAAATAAGATGACACAACATTTTTTGGATGGTGCTGACGTTACTTGGGAACGCGAGTGCCCATCCCAGGATTAAGATGAAGCAATGGAAAAGATGAGGTATGGTGAAGATAAAGATTTGGTTTCTAAATATTAATGTAAACTAGCAACAAGACGTTATAAACAGCTATATTCATGAAAACATTCCCTACAGACAGTTTCACCTCATTCAGAGGTCTCTGATCAGACTGTAGCTGATATCGCAGAATGCCGCATCTGACCCGCTTCCCAAACACTCAGAGCAGCTGAGGGAGGGGCGAGCCAGTGACATCACGCTGCGATGCTCTTGTAAAATAAAAGCACGTGAGGTAAAGATTTCAAAATCAAGTATTTTTAACCTCCACCGTATATTTGTTTTGGGGGGGAGGGGAAATTCGCCTGTCTCCAATATTGAACATTTAGGGCAGCTGTTGATTTCCTTATGTTGAGTTTTGGTCACATTATTTAATAAAACCTATATACAACAGTGGAAAACAGGATGAAGAATGTGGAATAAGAGTGTGGCGGCAATTGATGATTACAAAATGAAATCAAATTTTAAGATCTTCGCATCTATTTCCATATAGATATCTAATGTACGAAGTTTGCTTTAATCCACCATAAGATTATCATTGTGCAGCTGTAAAATGCTGTATAGAATTGACCTGATTGCAGGGCAAAACTGCATGGTGAAAACATCTTACAGTGGGCACCCGCCAACATTCTTGTTGTTTTACAGCTCCAACATAGTTAACACGGACAGAATAACCTACAGGTTAGAAATCTCTTCAAGCTCACCACTCTTGTTCGTGTACTGTCAAAGGACTACTGTCGTCTGTAGCTGTGCTAAATGAAACACTCACTGTCTCTAACATCTGTACAGGTGCAGCTCATCAACATAAGTCAATTCATTTTAATTCAGTTCAAAACTACTTTATTCATCCCAAAAGGAAATTAAATGTTGTTGTAGCTCATATTATTCAGGTTTCTTCAAAGAGCCGTTGTAGATGCTGATGGCTGTGGGCAGAAAGGATCCCCTGTAGCGGTCTGTCTTACAGCAGATCTGAAGAAGCCTCTGACTGAAGAAACTCAGTTGTTGTACAACAGTCTCATAAAGAGGAAGTTCTCCATAATGGTCTTCATTTAATTAAGAACATTATGAATCCTTCTTTGCACAATGATCTCCAGGGGTTCCTGAGGAGTCCCCAAAACAGATCCAGTCTTCTTCATCAGCTTGTTGAGATTTTTAAGTCCCTCTGATGCTGCTACCCCAGCAGATGAAGGCAGAAGAGATCACACTCTCCACAACAGACTTATAGAAGATATGCAGCATCTTTCTGCAAACACTGAAGGACCTAAGCTTCCTCGTGAAGTACAGTCTACTCTGTCCCTTCTTGTAGACAGCTTCACAGTTGAAACTCCACTCCAGTCTGTTGTCCAGGTGAACACGAGGTATTTATACTCCTCCACCACCTCCACTTCTTCTCCCATGATGGAAATAGCGTTTGACCTATTCCTGTTTCTCTTAAAACCTACAATCATGTCTTTGGTTTTTATGTTGTAATTTTTTTGTGGCACTAGTGGCCTTTATTTTGTAAGTTGACCGACAGGAAATGGGTCGAGAGAGAGTCGAAGACATGCAGCAAAAGTCAACAGCGTGTGTCTTGAACACGTGAAGGCTGCATTGAGGACTGTACATGAGTTGCGTGACTTAGCCCTGTGCCACCACTGCACCCCGAATCATCCCCTTTGTGTTATTCACGTTCAAGATGAGATGATTGTTTCTGCACCATGCCACAAAGTGGTCCACCATCTCCCTGGACTCAGCTTCTTGTTCATCTCTGATCCACCCAGTGACTGCAGAGTCATCTGAGTCATCATGGTGAGAGTACAGTCCTCTATGGTGCTCCTGTGCTGCTGACTACCTGGTTAGACTCACAACCCTTCAGTCTCACGAACTGTGGTCTGTTGGTCAGGTAGTCTTTAATCCAGGAGATGGTTGAGGTTTCCACCTGAGTCTTCTGGAGTTTCTGACAAAACAAATCAGGATGAATTGTGGTAAATGCACTGGAGAAATCAAAGAACATGATCCTCACAGTGCTGCTTTGGCTTTGTCTAGATGACAGTGGGTTTGTTGAAGCAGGTGTATGATGGCATCTGCAACTCCAACTCCGCAGCGATAAGCAAATTGAAGGGCATCCTGATAATTGTTTGCTTACTCAGATGGGCCAACAGGAGTCTCTCTGGGACCTTCATGGGACCTTCAGGGCAACAGGTCTATAGTCTTTGAGGACTGATGGGTGAGTTTCCTTTGGTACCAGAAGAAGACAGGAGGTCTTCCACAAAACTGGACCCTACAGAGCTGCTTCAACATGCCACCAACCTGAGCAGTGCGATTCTAGAATTCAAACGCCAGTATTGGACCAAAGTTAAGCAGAAAAATATCTTTTTGAGGATAGAGGTATAAGAAAGTGATCTCAACACATGCCGTTGATGTGGTGTAAATCAGCCTCATCAGCTTCACTTTCTGGAAGCACCCTTGTTGTTACAGGTGTCACATCTATTACTGTAGGCACAGTTGGATCATTTAATCATAGATGTTTAATCATAGACTGTCCTGAAATAATCCATACTTTTACTGTTTCATGTACTCGTACTCGTCGTCTTCCCGCTGTATCCGGGACCGGGTCGCGGGGGCAGCAGACTCAGCAGAGACGCCCAGAAATCCCTATCCCCCGACACCTCCTCCAGCTCCTCCGGGGGGAACCCAAGGCGTTCCCAGGCCAGCCGAGAGACATGTCCCTCCAGCGTGTCCTGGTCCGTCCCCTGGGCCTCCTCCCGGTGGGACATGCCTGGAACACCTCCCGAGGAAGGTGTCCAGGAGGCATCCGATATAGATGCCCGAGCCACCTCAACTGGCTCCTCTTGATGTGGAGGAGCAGCGGCTCTACTCCGAGCCCCTCCCGGATGGCTGAGCTCCTCACCCTATCTCTAAGGGAATGCCCGGCCACCCTACGGAGGAAGCTCATATCAGTCGCTTGTATACGGGATCTTGTTCTTTCGGTCATGTCCCAAAGTTCATGACCATAGGTGAGGGTAGGAATATAGACCAACCGGTAAATCGAGAGCTTTCGCTTTTCGGCTCGGCTCTCTCTTCACCCAACTAACTGCCTAGAAATCCTGTCCATAAAAGTTGTGAACAGGACCGGTGACAAATGGCAGCCCTGCCGGAGTCCAACATGCACTGGGAACAGGTCCGACTTAGTGCCGGCAATGCGGACCGAACTCCTGCTCCGCTTGTACAGAGCCCGGATGGCCCCTAATAAAGGGCCCCCGATTCCATACTCCTGGAGCACCTCCCACAGGGCACCACGAGGGACACAGTCGAATGCCTTCTCCAGGTCCACAAAACACATGTGAACCATGTGAACCGGTTGAGCAAACTCCCATGAACCCTCGAAGCCGAGGTTCGACTATCGGCTGGACTCTCCTCTCCAATACCCTGGCGTAGGCTTTACCAGGGAGGCTGAGGAGTGTGATCCCCCTGTAGTTGGAACACACCCTCCGGTCACCCTTCTTATGAACCACCACCCCAGTCTGCCAGTCCAAAGACACTGTCCCCGACCGCCACGCAATGTTGAAGAGGCATGTCACCATGACAGCCCTAAAACATCCAGAGACTTGAGGTAAAGACTAATTATCAAAAAAAGTTGAAACTAGCAGTTTACTATGTGAGAAAGATGCAGTCATTCATTGATTTGATCCTTGACTTTAGGCCATGTAGAAGCAGTGATGTGTTCACTGACAGAAGATGGCTATGGAATTCCAATTAATCTTTTGTGTTGATGAAGGGCCTTATTGGGCACAAGATGCCCAATAAGGCCCTTCATGGCCCTTGGTTGCCAAGACTCTTCATTTTCTTATCCATGGCGGCTATCATGTGGGGTGTGCCAAACAAGAAGACTGAAAGAAAGTCACACAAGTCTAAAAATGAATGGGCTTTTTAAAAATGCTCCAGAAAAATGGCAGATGACTGTGAAGGGTTTGTTTTTAGTTGCAGGTGTGAAAAATTTATTTTTAATGTATTCTGTAATTATTTTTTTCCCGAGCTAATAAATGTAAACTAAAGGGTCTTCCCTGGGGCTATGGTCTTGTGTGTATGTGTAGGGGCTGAGGGGAAGCATCAATAACCGATTTACCACCACATTATAACCTTCTGTATCAAAAATGTTTAGTGACTAAAGATTCCCACCCCCAGCAGGCATCCTAGTAGGACTGGGAGCAAGGACCATCAGTTTACCTCACCTCTTTATCAGTAAGTGACAAGAGGCATTCAGTGAGAGGTATCCTAAAGGATAGCTGTGCATACTTGTGTATTCTAGCCAAGGGGCCTTAGCTCATCTTTGGTGCATGGTCAGATGGATTCATACACTCAGAGGGGTTTTAAAAAAGAAAAAGAACACTCAACTGAAAAAAAAATCCCTGAAATTTAAGTGTTTAAGAAGTACAATGTGGTTTGTGTTTTTCTTTTGTGGTTATATCCTGTAGTTAATTTTTCTACCACTTGTTTTGTGTTTCACTGCAGCGTAACCTGACATTCGCCTGTGCTGAGTCCAGTTCCTTTCCTGTCTACTTTAACTCCACATCCTTTCTGTGGCTGCCGGGTCAGAGGGACAGTGACACTCTTTCAGTAAGTCTGTCTTTCAGGACGTGGAACCCCAACGGAGTGCTGATGTTCACACAGCTGGCTGAGGGTTGGTTGGAATTGGGATTGATTGAAGGCAAGGTCACAGTCTACATAAACGTGACACAGAAGAGGAGCACACGTATTGACATTTCATCAGGTGAGCTCAGCTCTTTGTATGTAGAATGACCTTGAAAAGCTTTTGGTTGTTCATCTTGTGTTGCTGCTAGTGAGTGGAAACAGGTGGAAGCCAAATAAAAATGTATCAAAAACACTTTATATTGAATATCTATATTGAAGATTGTAGGACTGGAAGTATTATAGGAGACCACTAATCAATAATCTAATGTATGCTGAAAATCAAGGGGTCCTGTCCCCCAGATGGTAACAGGCCAGCTCAGTGTATTCTAGTTATAGTGAGCAGAACAACATCAAGTTGCTCTCTAGGAAGAGTGTTGTCATGATTGCCTGAACTAAACATGATCAAAGGCAAACCTTTTTATTTTTCTGATCATGTCCATAGTGTGATAAAGTAAATGGAAGTAAAGTTAAATAAATATGTTTGCGAGAAAGTATATATGTGCAAAGATGAGGTCAAGTTTGATGTGTTTAAGCTTATGCTATTCTACTTTACACAACTTATCTATGGTGCAACTTGAAATCAGAATCAGCTTTATTGCCAAGTCTGTACAGACAAACAAGGAATGTGACTCCGGTACACTTTGCTCTCAATAATAAAGAATACATTTTTAAATGTACATATAAACACAACTGAATACAATTTTGGAATGGTATTTTACAATAAAACAAAATTGAAGAAGGAAAAACTGAGACAGCTTAAGGTTGCGTGTGATTATATTTATAATTTTACTGAAACTTAGTAGGTATACTAGCCTATACTAGGCTATATGTTTGCAATGTACAGTGTACCTAATTTTGATGCTGTATGGAGAAATATATGAATGGAAATGTAGGTTGAACAGCTTTGTAAGTGAGATACATGTCTTGGCCTCACCAACATTCTGTGACATAAGATATTCCTCATTGTATTGGAAATACTGGATCAGAAAGTGTGTTTCCCCAAATACCAAGAGGATACATTTTTCTATTACCAGAAAAAGCAGCATAATGAAAGAGAGACTCTTGCAGTCACCATACTGATTAACACAGTTGGGACAAAAATGGCACTGCTAGTGGGTCAGACTCCTAGAGCTGAAATCACCTGATTTCTTATTGTTTCTACAGCGTGTGATAAAGACATGTCACCAGAATGTATCTTACTTGGACACTAGTAGGCATAATCCTTAGAAACATTTGCAGCACTTGATAATCTCTAAAGTTGTTCATTTTGTAATCAAGACCTATTTTGATACATAAATACATTAGTCACCTATTTATGGTGTTACAGCCCGACTCTGAGGCTGCAACAATTATAGGAGACAGACAAGGGTTAGTGGATACAAAATCAATTGTGCGTCCTGCCCCCCTGCAAGGATGTGAGGGCGAAAACCAGCTGCCTGGTCCAACCAGATCAGTAAGGAAGAAAAAAGAGAGGCTCCGTGTCTTGCTGAAGGGAAGCTTGAAAACGCCAGCCCAGGTTTGGCTCAATAAGCTTGACAAGCCTCCATCTTGGTCTCTCCAAAAGAGGAGGAAAAAAAAAACAAAGAGGATGAAAACTAGTGGACCAAAGGGGTCATCGGAATGGGTAAAAAATAAAATGCTTTTTTTAACCTTTTAGGGTTAGATCTGAATGATGGCCAGTGGCACAGTGTCCATTTGAACGCACTGGATAACTATGCTATGCTGACAGTAGATGGAGATGAGGCATCCACCGTTAGGACCGCTATTCCCGCCCAGATCAAGACAGGAGGAACCTATTACTTTGGAGGTGATTCATACCTTTTCAGCAAAAGTAAATGTGGATAACTTACTGTCACGTATTTTCTCTGAAGAGTCACTTCTAAACATAGTTAGTTTAAATAATTAAAGGGAATAGAAAATTGAGCTTTGAATTCGACAGATATGATCAGTTGTTTTTCTGTGTTGGGCTTTTTCTCTTTTGACTTGCATGCACTGTTTGATAGTGAAATTAAGACTGCATCTTCCGGTAAACAGTGACTGAATCAGGTGCTGCACAACTGAAGGACTTCAAACTTTTAAATGCAAAAAAGTTTAAAATTACTTTTCAGCTTTATGGTGCAAACTTTATGGGGAATAGAATTTCCACACCATCTCTGCCTTCAGTCACAAGTGAACATAGCAACAAGGCAAGTACTTATAGACAACCTGTTTACCAAGCTGTTTTTGGTTTGTCTTACATTAACCAAACCACAGGGGCATTTTAGTAAATGCAATACTGTGCCAGGAGTTTTTTAAGGATTAATAGGGGATTTTTGTACCTGTATGTGCATGACTAAAAAAGTATCTGACTAATTTAATAAACACAGGGACCACAGCGAAGAAAATCTGTGGGATGATATGAAAGCCAGGATTAAATATTTGATGTTTTTTAGTATCAGAATGAGCCAATCTGTCTAAGAATGTTTAATTGTAATCAGAGGCATGGCAGAGCTGATATAATTCATCGATGGATCACTCTTAAGGATATTTCAGTGTTTTAAAACAATGTTTTTTACCCTGCCTGTCAGTGGTGGGTATTCTGTAGAAACGGTGATGCAAGAGGAAGCTGCCTCTGGTTCTGCTTAAAGCCCTTTGATAGGCTGAATCTCTGACAGCTGCATTGCTGGAGAATCTCTTTGTTGAAACCTGAATGAAATTACAGCAGCTTTGGACCTCAAATAGTGCTACTTACAGCTCAGTACCCTATTTCTACTCAAAGGTTTCCGACACTGTTTGATTAATATGTTCTTTATTTAAGTATTTACCTAGCTTACTAATGATGGTGTTTTTCGTTTTCTAACTGCCTTCAGGCTACTTTTCACACACTAACAGGCGGTTGCTACAGCGCTCTTTCCAGGGCTGCATACAGATGATCCTCATAGATGACCATCTGGTGGACCTGCGGGCAGTGGAGGAGGGTCGCATTGGAACCTTCGAAAATGTTAGCCTGGATATGTGCGCAATTATAGACAGGTATATAGCAGAAAAATACTGTAAAAAATTGAATTACATTAATTTGAGATGTTGTAGTGAGGATCTGATCACAGCAAAATAGCCAAACACTCCATGAACTTCTTTTAATAAACACTTCAGCTATTAGCCTTAAAACTCAGTTAAAGCAGCACAGTGACTGGTTCTGCAGCCCCTCAGTCAGTGTTATGGTTTGGAGAGGGCAGAGTTCTTGCTCACTTTAAATTATTTTCCTGCTGCTGTGTGTGATGACAGATGTGTTCCTAACCACTGTGAACATGGTGGGAAATGCTCTCAGACATGGGATACGTTCAGCTGCAATTGTAGTGGCACAGGCTACTCTGGAGCAACATGTCATACCTGTAAGTGTACAGACACACACACACAGAGACACACACACACACACACACACATTTATACACAGATCTAATATTTTTATCACACTTATGACAACTATATGGTCATTTATCTTTACGAATCACCAAATCTGAAATAATGCAAATGGAAAGTAATGGTGAAAACAAAGTACACCCTGATTTTGTTGTGATACTTTACATAGTTTTTACATAATTAAGCCAGGGTTCAACAACTTTTTTGGGCAGCAGAGCTACTTCATGATGTTGAGCAACACAAAGGCCCAAAATTATTCATGCCTCTAAGCAAATTTAGGTTAAAAGTAATCTTTGCATTTTACCGACATTTTTGCCCTCGCTGTAAGCAACATGGACACTTTGGAGTGGCCAAGACAGAATTGTGACTTTAATCCGACAGAGAATCTGTCGAGTGAGCTACAAATTAGGGCAACAGGAAAGAGGTCTTCCAACCTCAAATACTTGGAGCTCAAATGTTAAAAACCAGTGGAAACATGGAAACAGTCTTGAAACAGCAATTTTAAGAAGTGTGACTGGAATGGCATGCAGTTTTTTCACTGATAATTAAGGTAATAAATAACTTTTGACATACAAGTTTTAATAAATACAAATTTAAATATTTTATTAAAACATATAATTAAAAATCATAATTCAGGAAAATAGTTTTCTCAACCAAAAATCATTACTTACAAATAGAAATCAGAGATCTCCTCCGGTGTTGTAATTATAGGCTGAAAGCACTTAATAATTACAATTAGTTAATTATCATTAATAATTGATAATTATTAACCGAAACCACATTAATGGTACTGTTAAATCAGCTGCCCCGCCGAACGGTGGGGGAACTTTTACCTTATTTTGCCAGATAAATCACTCTTGCACAAAATAAACAGAAACACTTCTCTTTATATATGTGAAAATTATTAAAACCATATAGCCCTGATATAATTACTATTCTGGTCCAAAAACCTTCACCTAACTAACAAGCACTATTGTACAAAAAGGGAATAAAACTGACTACCTAACAATAATAATAAACGAAAACATATGCGCATTAAGTGTCTAGGAAGATCAAACCAGCAATTTCATGGAGAAAATGTGCAATTTGGGTTAACTTGGAAAGAGAAGGTCTCCTACTGTGCTGATGTCTTGATTGCGGCGATCAGCTGTAAAACGGTGGGGCCGCGCCCTTAGCCACTAGAGTGACACGCGTCCGTGATCAACTCAAAAACGGTAAACTTCTCATCAGGAAAACCCATCACCTTGGCAAAAAAACCTCTGTGGGTTTTTTACCTGCGCCGGAATGTCGGCAGGGTCTTCGATCGGTATGAATCATCTGACATTCTTTTATCACACAGAATTCCCGCTTTCAAGCTCTTCCTGGAATGGCCGTGTGGAGGAAAAGTTTTCCTGCGGGCTTTTGTCTCTCCATATTGCGCCTCCTGTCATAGTTTTATGAATTTGTTTGACCCACATGCAGATTAACACTCAGGAGAGAATCACAAAGATTTTAAGAAGTTTATTTTGCACAATGAAGTCTAACTCAGATCTGGAACCGGAAACCACCAACTGTACAAAAGAAGGGAAACAGATGAGTAGGTATTGGGAGGAGGAAAATGCAAAGCAATGGTTAAATTCAATTCTGTCTTACTATAAGTAGAAAAAGGAACCACCAGGGGGAATGGAGCTATGGAGTCTCTTGACTTCTGCTGGAGGTAGGAGAGGCTTGGTCTTCTCACCATAAACGATAAGCAGGGAATTAGAGAGGAGCACTGGTGACGGAGGCTTGCTGGAGGGCACGTGGAGAGTGAGGCAAGGTTTGCTGATTACTTGGGCCGGTTAGTTGTCGAGCCAGGAAGCTGCCAGCCAGGATGTGTCCAGGGAGATAACTAGATGCTTGAGTCTTGAATTCCAGGAGGATTAACCAGGTTAGCCTGGTTAATCCTACTAAGAGTCCACTTGATCCAAGCGAAAGGCTGGCCTGTGCAGTCTTGACCTTAGAGGGAGCACACAAAGTTAAGTCGAGGCACTAGAGAAACTATAGGCAAAGCTTTAGGAGTTTTTGGCATGAGTCTGTACTACTGAAGGCTAATACTCAGGCGTTGAAGTGCTGGCAGCCTCCGGCTTAAATACACCCAGTAGCAATCAGGGAATTATGAACACCTGTTCCTTCACCACCTGGTGCTCCAGTGCCCTCTAGTGTCCAAGCAAAGTTAGTAGCAGGCAAAACACAAACAAAAAATTCCCAGACTCCAATACCTCTGTTGCGTTGTCCTGTGAGACATGCTGGAAATGGCAACGAAAGTTTGGTTTCCGCAGGTTTTATAATCCTGGGTAACGTTAGAGCTGCGACGCCTGTTGAGCTGCGCATGTCAAACTGCGGAGCCCATTCGGTCTGTACGACCAAAATGGATACCCCAACACTGGTGAAGGTGTTCCTTGTATGCATTTCTCAGAGTCTTACACCCTGCTGTGAGATACTGGATTATTTCTGGAGCCTCTTTACACAGCCTGCATTTGGCAATTTGCCTGGCATAATAGATCTCAGTCTCTATTGCTCTGGTGCTCAAGGCCTGCTCCTGTGCTGCCATGATTAGTGCTACTGTACTCTCCTTCAGACCTGCTTTTTCTAGTCATTGGTAGGATTTGGTCAAAATCAGCCACTTCAGGTATGTGTCGGTGGTACATCCCATCGATGGGGTTTTCCTCCCGTAATTGTGTTCTCCTGTCCGTTCTCTTCCAGTTGCCTGAAACATTCACTAAGCAATTCATCATTTTGGGTCATCCTCCTGATGTATCTTCGGAACTTGGATGTTTCATCTTAGTGGCTCTAATGCTCAGTAGTACCCTGCCTCCTTCCATGTTTACTGTATTGCCTGGGAATACTGGATTTGGGGGGAATCCACCATACATAGTGAGTAGGTTTTGTGTTTTAACATCTGTGGTCTGAATTTCCATCTTTGGCCAACTTATTATCTCAGCAGGGTGTCTGATTATTGACAAGGCATAGCTGTTGATTGCCCAAACTTTGTTCCTGCCATTGAGCTGATGTCAAAGAACTAAGCCATACTTATTTAAGGCATTTGGCTGCTGTTGCTTTCCCTGTGGCTTCTCCGTAGTTGCCCTTTGTCTGTGGTATTCAAATGTACTTATAGCTCTCCTGAACATCTGTCGTCCTCCCTTCTGGGGAGGTAATTCCCTCAGCGTGGATTTCCTTCTCTCTCTTTGTCACTATCCAGCTACATTTCTGCAGCCCAAATGACATTCCATGTCTCTGCTGTAGACCCTGGTGGTGTGGATCAGTGAGTCAGTGTCTCGCTCACATTTAGCATTCAGCTTAATGTCATCCATGTAGAGGAGGTGAGTGATAGTGGCCCCGTTTCTGAGTGCGTATTTATAGCCTTGTTGATTAGTTGGCTGAGCGGGTTCATGCCTATGCATAACAACAGTGGGGACCGTTAGTTTGATGGGATTGTTTCTTCTGGGGATCTTTAATTATCAAGACTGTTTGGTCATCAGTCAGTCAGTCATTTGGGGGTGTTCCATTTCTCAGCAGTTGTTTCATTTTTGCTGCTAGACACTCATGAAGGGAAGCCAGTTTCTTGAGCCAGTAGGTGTGGATCATGTCTACGCCTGGTTCAGTCCACTTCTTCATACCTGAGACTTTCTGTTGTAAGTCTGTCAATGTGATTGTAGCTCTGTTCACAACATCACAGACACGGACTGATTCTTTGAAATGGCCGTTTATTCACTGGCCTGTTTTCATGAAGCTTCAGCAGAACATATCTTCATATCTTCTTGCCACCACCATCATGCCATAACATCATAAGGACATCCGTACGCCATAAAAACTTAAAATTAAATACAGTATATGGGCGTAGCATGTTGGTGTAGCGGTAGAGCACGCAACCCATATACGGAGGCTTCAGTCCTCGACACTGCTGTCCCTGGTTCGAATCGAGACCCAGATGACCTGTGCTGCATGTCTTCCCCCTCTCTCCCCCACTTCCTGTCTGCCTACTTTTAAATAACAAAAGTAAAGCCCACTAGTGCCACAAAAAAAATCTTTAAAAATGGTTATTGTTGGGGATGGAAAACTTATGATTTGTCTTGCACTTTATAACTCATGCAAGCTATGTATATCTGACCTTTATGTGAACTTAGCAGGCAGATTGTGCGAGGCCAAGTCACTTTCTGTTCCTGTTTTCTCCTAGTTAAGAAATGCATACTTTTGTAAAACAACTGTCTGTATCTTTCGAAAACAGCTGTTACCCCCACCTCTTTGTATCACACACACTCAAGCTGTCTGTAACCAACACACCCACACTCTGTTCCAAGAACTGTCTGTGTCTGCCTATAAATAAAGAAGTCAAGAGGCCTGTAGTTGCACCGCAGAGTGGGCTACCATCTGCAAGATTAACAGAGACTCATGTGTCGTTCCTTCTGAGCTTGACTATTTGATAAATATCTCTAACAGTTTTAGCTCCTTTAATGGCTTCATCTAGGAGACAAAGGCAACTAAGCAGATGAACTCTGAGCCAGTTTTCAAGTCTATGACATTCAGTTAGTCACAGTAGAAGCTCAGCCAGTAGCTATGTCTAGGAGAGAAAGGTTTAAACGTTGAAAGACAATTCAATTCAGTTTATTTATATAGCGCCAATTCATAACACATCTCAAGTCTTAAGGCACTTCACAAAAGTCAGGTACATACATTCCAATTAATCCTAATCCAGTTAGATTCAATTATTTAGTCAATTTGCATAAAAAGTTTTTCTATCTAAGGAAACCCAGCAGATTGCATCCAGTCAGTGACTTGCAGCATTCAATCCTCCCGGATGAGCATGTAGAGACAGTGGACAGTCACTGGCGTTGACTTTGCAGCAATCCCTCATACTGAGCATGCGTGTAGCGACAGTGGAGAGGAAAAAATCCCTTTTAACAGGAAGAAACCTCCAGCAGAACCAGGCTCAGTGTGACCGGCCATCTGCCACGACCGACTGGGGGTTTGAGAGAACAGAGCAGAGACACAAAAAGAACACAGAAGCACTGATTCAGGAGTACTTTCTATGGGAAGGAAAAGTAAATGTTAATGGATGTAGCTCCTTTAGTCGTTTCATCTAGAAATAAAGAACAGATAAACACTGAGCCAGTTTTCAAGGTTAGAGTCTGAAAGAGAGCACATATAATTAGTTACAGTAAAAGCTCAGTCAATTGCTTATGTCTAGGAGAGAGAAAGGATTAAACACTGAAAGACAGGGCCATGTGGATCATCGGTAGAGGGTGAGCATTAAGTTGTTGCCAGCAGAAGCTTGGACGATGCCCCTCTCCAGAAGGGTGTCACAGGTAGGCACAGAGTCAGGCCAGGTGTAGCTTCTAGGAAGAGAAAAGAGAGAGAACATAAAGTTAAAAGCTAAAATAACAGCAAATAATGCAAAATTAGAGAGTAGTGTGAGAATGTAGCAGAGAGAGTGAAACTGGTCATTATATCCTCCAGCAGCCTAAGCCTATAGCAGCATAACTACAGAGATAGCTCAGGATAACCTAAGCCACTCTAACTATAAGCTTTATCAAAAAGGAAAGTTTTAAGCGTAGCCTTAAAAGTAGACAGGGTGTCTGCCTCACATTGCGTCACAAGTTGCGGTCTGTAGCATGTGCAGTGTTTCTTTGTTGTCATATGTATTATTCATCTGTACCAAAACCTCTTCTTTAATGACTGGTCATTTTGCATCATCTGCCTTCACTCTGAAAGCATAATCCCTCAGAAAAAAAACGTCGCATAATTTTCTGCGGATAAAATGTCAGTAAAATCAGCAATGGGCGTAAGTGTTGCATTCCTGGCATCCAAGACACTGATGTCCTAAAAGGTCAAGCTGGGAAGCAAACGGCGGCTCTTGTCAGCAGCAAAAACCCTTTCAATGGCTGGGGTTTGTTTAAGAAGGCACTCCAGTTTGGTTCCCCAACGGGTTGAACTGTCCTTTAAGCAAACACAAGAACAATGAGCTAGCTTTGTAACTTATTTCTTTTTTTTTTTTTTTTTTACCGTGTCCTGTGTGGCAGAGTAGCGCTCAGAATTGTTGTCTGAGTGCCAAGAAATTGCCCAACAGATTTACTTTCACAAGCGGAGCATCACAGCTATTGCTTTAAGGCTCTGCTTGATATTTTATAAAATACAAACTTTTATTATAAAACTTCTTGGGATATTTTCAATTGTTACGGACACGGAGACTGAAATGAAAAGGAAAACAGAAGCTTGACAAAGAGAGAGATGGGCAAAAGGGAAAGGAAAAAGGGGAAAAACGGAGGAGAGAGGGGAGGAGAGAAAGAAGGATGAATAGAATAAACAGATTACACCCTGCCTTGCTTATACACAAAATAACACACCTGTATTTATGAATGTAAAATGTACTTAGTGAGAAGTGCAGTCCCAATATAGATCATCTGTGTATCTATCAACAACTGTGTGGGATGCGCGTTGTAGACAGGTTTCCCACAGAAATATGCAATAGCGAGTGTGAGGACACCCCACCGACCTGCCCCGTGGTCCCCGGCGGACACTGAGGAAATCCGTAGCAAGAGGACATCCAAAGGCCCCCCAAAGCACAGGAACCCAGGAGACACACCGCCGGGACTACCGCAACCCCCCCCGAGAAGAGCAGTGGAGAGTCCCAGGGGAGCCACCCAGCAGCGACAGTGCAGAAGCCCCAAGGGAACCCGCAGCGACGAGCCCACAGGCCACGCCGGCAGCCGTCCACTCACGAAGCCAGATCCAGGCCATGGACCAGAGACCCAAGACCCCGGGGGACACTCCCACCCCCAAGACAGAGGCCCAACAGAGCCCAGGGGGTCCAGGCCCCACGGCGGCAGCCACCGGGATGTGAGCCAGCAACACCCAAGCATCCAGCCCGGACACCGGAGAACCACAAGTACACCAGCGGGCAGAGACTCCAACCACGGCAGCAGGGTGGCCGGGGGGAGGAAACGGAGGAATGGCCCCCATAATTGGGTGGGGCCGAAGCTGATCCAGGAGAGGGAGCAGTCCAGACCCAACCTGTCACAAAAAGAAACCAGGCACTCACAGTCACAGTCACCACTCCCACCATCATCCACACACCTAAATATCACTCGCTACCAAACGTAAAGACAAACAACAATGGACGGTCCTACACTCACTCACACTCCCCATGCCATACTCTATACTCCAAGGTCACGGGCGCCAGGCAGACCCTAGCGCGGGAAACCAGCCCCCGGACCACAAGGAGTTGGTCCCCTTCCCGTCCGGGCAGAGACAGGCAGACAGGCCCACACCCGGGTGGTCTCGGCCCGGCCCCGCCCAGAACACAGTCCCCACAACCCCCATCCACTGGAGAGGGGGCTATATACAAAAGAGGGGGTCCACATGGCCCAAACCAGCCCGCCAACCAGCTGCCCAAGACGGAGCTCAGTCCCGAACCAACCGAGCTCCGATCCCGACCACATGAGTCTCCCACCCAGTGATCCCAACATGAACCTCGCCACAGTGGGCCACACCCTAACAGGACACCGATATCGTAACACACGTCCCGAAACCCAAACGCACGAATCCCCCCCCCCCACTAGGGGCCACACCACCACAGGTTAAGTCTTATAGCCGAGAGGCCGATGAGGTCACACCCAGCCCAGCGCAAAGCTCTACCTACAGCCCCCGCTCTGAGCACCCCGCCCGCACCCTGCTCCCCTCACCACAGTGCACCGCAACAGCAGGCAAAGGGCCCCGCGCAACACCACCCCCGACCACTGGCGCAACAGGCAGACCCCGCCGAGCCACCGCAAAACAACAGGACCCCCGACCCCGCAGCATGACGGGACAGACTCACCCACCCGATCCTTCCACGGGGGCAGTGTCCCCACCACGCCCCACAAATGCCACTCAGCCACAAAAAAAATATATAAAATTAAAAAATAAATAAAATAAAAAATAAAAAAACATTCTGCCACTGCAAACTGCCCAGGAGAAACACTATCCAGCTCAGCTCCACCATCGCCACCCAAGACGATCCAAACGCCGGCGGACTCCATATCCCAGAAGTGGATACAACCCCTCACCCCAGGCTGCAGCCCTCCACGACACCCCCCCACCCACCGCCCCAATCCCCCCCCCACACACATGGACAGCCAGCAGAGCAAGCCACCCCCCAAGCCCGCCCAGGGTAAACAATCCCCACCAGACAGCGCCAGCAGCCCCAGCCCACCAGTCCCGAGAGCGGATACATGCACTAGCAGGTTACCTGGGCATGCGGCCAAACCGCCTCAAGCCATAGCACACCCACCAGCCGCCCGGTGGCAGTCATAAGACGGCTCCGCCGCCAACCCACCCGACGGCAACTCAGGGCCCGTCGCCCCAACCATGAGCCAGAACCACAGAAGCAGTGGAAGAAGGCCCCAACGCCGCCACCAGTTTCCGGCACCCCGCCCCAAAACCCAACCCAAAACCCCAGGGAGTTGCCCCAGCCCGGCCGGGGCCAACCCGCACCCCGCATGGCGCACTACGGCTAAGCCCCCCTACCGGAGCCGGCACCCCCCCCAGCCGCAGACCAGGGCCCAAGCCAGGGGCCGAGATCCAAGAGAACCCAAGCGATCCCGAGATGTAGAGAGCGAAAACGCCAGCCCAGCACCAGACAGTCCCCAAGACCGGAGCCCCAAACCCAGCCCAGACCCGACAGAGGGCCCCCCCCCCCCACTCCCTCCGGCCTTCGCCGACCCACAGATGGGAAATGCGATACGGGGGTGTGAAAAGACCCCAAGCCTTGCCTCCGCCAGCTCAAATGTGGTGTGGATGCGTGTTGTCGATAGTGTGCGTTAAAAGAACGGTGGGGAGAGGGTCTGACACCACCTCGCACTCTGAAAACCCTCAATGTCTAAATACAGTAAACCCGTAGAGGTAGGCGCAGCACAGAGGTTAGGATACGAGGCTTATCCTCCCTCTTGATGCCATGGAGTGCGGCCACCCCCAAGGCCCTACATGTGAATGTCGTGAAAAATGTGATTAGTTGGAGTGTCAAGTTGTAAGTAAAATTGGGGCACAGCTGCCATTGGACCGCAGAGAATGGAAAACCCTTGCGGCACTCCAATGGCGCCACCTGCAACCCCAAAGCCCTCCAGGAGTGGTAATGTGATGGAGTGGGGAGGGAGGTGTCCGGGATGGGGAGGGAGAAGGGTGGGGGGCAAAAATACTCTCCCAGGAAGCAAGCTCCCGGCTGACCCCAATAGGCACAAACCGTGTGCAAGTCCAACAAAGGGACGGAATGGCTAGGCGCATCCACGGGCAAAGACTAGGGACAGGTACAGGCCCCTGAACCAACTTGAAACCGGGATCACAGTCCACAGCCACCAGCACCACCCCCCCGCCCAAACACCCCCCCCCCGCCCCCCTCCCCCGACCCCCACCCCCCCACACCCCCGGAACCACCCAGAGACCCTTAAGACCCCGTCCCCAGCCCCCGTTACCCAGTCCGCCGACCGAAGTCAGCCCCGACCCTCACAGAAAGGAGCCAGCCAGAAGCGGCCAAGAGTGGGGCCGCATCTCCAAACAAAGAAGCAGACCAGCCAGCCCAGCGCAACCAGAATACGCCACACAAAGGAGGGCCCATGACCAGCACGCCTAGCCACCCCCGAACCCAAGGGGCACAGCCAAACAGAGTGCGCCCAGTCCCCGATGCCGGGCACAAGACCACAGCACAAAACCAGGCAAGCAGTGGCAACCAAAACACATCCCCACTCCAACACCGAGGCCGCCACCAAGCGCGCCCGATCCAAAAGCAGCACACCAAAAGCATAGCTCCAGCCAGGATAGGATCATGCGCTCACCCCCCCCCCCCCATAGTCAGGCGAAACCGAGAACACGGGCCAGCGGGCAGTCAAGCAGACCCCACGATGGACCACCCCGCCCACTACCATGCCCAAGGGAAAAAGACACCGGCCCCCAGCAAAGCCGAAGGGTGCCAAAGCGCACGCCCAGCAAGGAGGCCACACCCCATCCAGAGACGCAGACCCACCAATATCCAGGTCAGCCAAGCAAAAAAACAACAATAGAGCCGAGCCGGACCGCAGATCCCCACTAAGCCAGCGCCACAGCATCACCACACATCTTCTGTGCACTCATAAGGGGCATGGTGGAGACCGCTAACCCCGAGCACACAGAAACCCACAGGAAACATCCAGCAAACGCAAAACCCCACCCCCCGGCGAAGGGCCCAGAAGCCCGATGCAAGGCGCAGAGCCCAGCGACGCCCGCCCTGCCGCACCCACGCACCGGAGGTCCCAGAGAGCCGCCATCGACACAGGACCAACCGCCCCAACACCACAGCACGCAATACAGCGGAGGACGGAATGCCAGCAAGAGCACCCAGAGCAAAAGCTGCACACCAAACTCACACTGCGCAAGTGCACCCCCAAAGCCCCCCAAAAACAAAGCCCCCCGTGAAAGCGCACCCCCACGAAAAGAAGATCCGCAGCATCCAGGTCCCAGAACATGCCCGACACCCATACCCCTGCCAGAAGCAGCCCCGCAAGGAGGCCCACCCCGAGTCCCACAAAAGGCAAGAGAGCCCACAGAGCCAAAACCAAAACCCATCCGGAAGCCAAGACCGGTCCAGACCGAGACCAACCCCGCCCCGCCCGCTCACCTGAACCATGCAGACCCCTCTGAACCCCCTCCCCCAGACAGAAAAGGGACCGGCATCAGTAGCCGCTTTGTAACTTATTTCTAATGATATATACAGTGGTGCATTGAAGCTATGCTTCAAATAATTTAATACTTTACCGTTCATTTAAATGCTGTGGCAGTTCGAGTTTCTCCTGTGCCTTGTGGAGCTCCCGTCAACTCTGTCAGCTGTGCACAAAGGCTCCATTGATGGAACGGCATACACCAAATGCTCTGGCAGTGTTTGCCTTTTTTTTTAAATGGTATTGTTAACAGCCACATTTAAGTTATGTCCAAAACAATTTAACCATGGCCAGTCAAGAGTCCTACTAGCGCTTACAATATTGGGTCCGTTGTCTGTATTGACACAACATCATTTCTCCTCCCTTATCACCACTCCTCAGTGCGCTGTCGGAGCTCCTCAGCAAGCACTGAAGCTCTGTGGTCATCAGGAACATACTTGGTTTCAAGACATTTTGCATTTAAATTACAGTTTTCATTGACAAAGTGAGCCGTGACGCTCATATAAGGCACCATGTTAGAAGTTGACCACATCTGTTGTTAGCCCAACAAAGTTTGCTGCTTGTAACTCATTGCTAATATCCGCAAGTTTGTTGTAGAGATCTGGTATTGTTTTTGAAAAAAATGTTTACCCAGGAAGCACGTATTGCTTGTCGAAAGTTTTCAGCAACTCATCAAAGGACTCCATTTCCACAGTGTAAAATGGCATAATTTCCTAGCGTTTGTATTGGGAGTGTGAGTGATTGGACGAAGTCCATTGTTGTTTGTCTTTACGTTGGGTGCGTGGGTGCGAGTATTTTTATGTGTACTCATGAGGGTGGGAATGTGTGATTGTGACTGTGTGCGCCTGTTTTTTGTGTCTGGTTGGGTCTTGGACTGCCCCCTCTCCTGGATCAGTTTAGGCCCCCCATCAAATGTGGGGCCTATTTCCTCCCTGACACACAACCTGCAGGTGGGTGGTGTCTCTGCCCGCCAGTGTATTGTGGTTGTTAGTGTCCGGGGCTGGGTGGTTTGGTGTGTACTGGCTCACTCCCAGTGGCTGCTTGCCAGGGCCTGGACCCCTAGGGTCTGTTGGGGCTCTGCTTGGGGAGTGATATGTCCCAGGGTCTCGGGTCTCTGGGTCCATGGCTAGATCTGCTCGGGCGTAGATGGCTGCCGGTGGGGCCTGTGGGCTCGTCGCTGCAGCTCCCTGGGGCTTCTGCACTGTGGCTGCTGGGTAGTTCCCCTGGGACTCTCCCCTGCTCTTCTCTGGAGGGTTGCGGTTGTCCCAGCGGTAGTTCTCCTGGGGTTCCTATGCTCTGGGGGTTCTTTGGATGTCTGTGGGTGGGATCTCCTCCTTATCTGTCCTGGGTCCAGGGGGCAAGGTCTGTGGGTCCTCACACTCACTATTGTATATTTTTATGGAGAAACCTTGTATACACAAGCACACTCACACTCAGACGCACAGGTGTTTAGATTCAGGTGTTAACAGATACACATATGTTCTATATTGAGCCCCATTTACCACTAAATACATCTTGCATTTATAAGTACCGTGCACTTTTTGGTAAAAAAGCTGTTAATATGAATGTTTCTAGAGGTGTAGAAGCAAGCAGGGTGTTATCTTGTAATCTCTTCTTCCTTCTTCTTTCCTCCATTCTTTTCCCCTTCTCTCCCCTTTTCCTTTTTGCCCCCCTTTCTCTCTTTCCTGCTTCTTATTCTTTTTCTTTTAATTTCTGTCTCTGTGTCCGTAACAATTGAAATTATCCCATAGCAGTTTCTAATAAATGTTCTTTTATTAATATCAAGCAGAGCTTTAAAGCGTTAGCTGTAATGCTCCACTTGTGAAAGTAAATCTGATGGGCTTTTTCTTGGCACTCAGACAACAATAATGAGCGCTACTCTGCCGGACAGGACACGGTTAAAAAAAATTTTAAAAGTACATGTACATGCGCATGCAAGTTTGTCGTAAATCCTTTGCTGGCACTATTCGTCTGCGCAAACGGCACACCGTTTTAGTTACATCCTGTGGTTTAAATCTTTCATCCGGTTTAAAGCCAAAGTAATCCCAAATAGGCGATCTTCCGTTTTTGGACATTTGTGTTCTAAAATGGCACACAAAAAAGTCCAAACATCACCTGCGTGAACATATCGGCCATCGTCATATGTTGGACTGATGAATATCAGCTGGAATAATATTACATATTGCCCAAACTTAATTTTCACACCATATGTGGCTGAAGAATTATCCTACAAGTTAAGCTGTACATTCTCATGAAAATGTGTAGTTCTCCTTGTCCATGTTAACCTTTATAAACACACATGTTCTGTGGGTGCTTTTTCCCCTAGCACTGTATCAGCAGTCCTGTGAGGAATATAAGCATCAAGGGAAGAGCTCGGGCAGCTTCTGGATTGACCCTGATGGTAGTGGCTCTGTATCCCCCTTTAGAATACACTGTGACATGACAGGTGAGTTGTTTAGGCTAGAATGATAAAGGTTAATACTTTTGATTCTTTCATATAATTTGTTCAGCAAAAGGTTAGCTATGCACCATTTAAGAAAGAGTTTAATATTTCTTTTCACTGTACATGTACACTCACCGGCCACTTTATTAGGTACACCTGTCCAACTGCTCGTTAATGCAAATTTCTAATCAGCCAATCACATGGCAGCAACTCAATGCATTTAGGCATGTAGACATGGTCAAGTCGATCTGCTGCAGTTCAACCCGAGCATCAGAATGGGGAAGAAATGTGATTTAATTCAATTCAATTCAGTTTATTTATATAGCGCCAATTCACAACACGTCATCTCAAGGCACTTCACAAAAGTCAGGTACATACATTCCAATAAATCCTAATCATTGAACAATTGAGTCGATTTAAGTGACTTTGAACGTGGCATGGTTGTTGGTTCCAGACGGGCTGGTCTAAGTACTTCAGAAACTGCTGATCCACTGGGATTTTCACACACTACCATCTCTAGGGTTTACGAAAAGGGAAAAACCGGGAAAAAAGAGGAAAATATCCAGAGAGGGCGGCAGTTATGGGGGTTTTGCAAAAATGCCTTTTTTGAGGGGGAACCCGGGTTTCAGAGGAGAATGGCCCAGACTGATTCCAGCTGATAGAAAGGCAACAAAAAGTCAAATAACCACTTTTTTAACAAAACCAAGGCATACAGAAGAGCATCTCCTGAACGCCACAACATATTGAACCTTGAAGCGGTGGGGGCCCCAACAGAAGCCAAAAAACAAAAACCCGGGGTCCCCCTCCGGAAACTGAGGCTAACAATTGCAACAGGCTTTTACCCAATATTGGACAATAGAAGATTGGAAAAAAACTTTGCCGGGGTCTTTTGGGGTCTCGAATTCTGCTGTGACATTCAGGTGGGTAGGGTCAGAATTTGGGCCGTCAAAAAAACATGGAATGCAAGGATCCACCGGGCCTTTTTAAAGGTTTTTGGGGCCAAACTGGGGGTTTGGTGTAAGGGGTTTGTGGGGGATATTTTCTTGGCAAATTTTGGGGCCCCTTTTTTTTACCAATTTGGCATTGTGTCAACGGGCCCACAGCCTCCCTTTAAAAATTTTTGTGGATTTCCATCCCTTTATGACCCAACAGTGTACCCCTTTTCTGATGGTCACTTCCCCGCAGGATAATTTGGCGCCATGTCATAAAACCCAGGGGAATCATCTCAGACTGGGTTTTCTTGAACATGAACAATGAGTTAAAATTTTTCCCAAAATGGCCCCTCCACAGTCACCAGATCGTTGGTTAGGTACTGAAACCCCCCAGATTCAATGAGTATAAGGGCGCAGCTAGGGGGTTTTATCCCTTCGCGCGCAGCACAGAACTGGAAAACTTAGTCCCAGCCCACCCTGTTGTGGGGGCCCCACGCCGGGGTCCGTTAAAAAATAACGGTGAGACCGGACAAACGGCTCCCAAATAGCTTTTTCTTCCCCAGCCCAAAAAAGGAAACCCAAGTGAAGCCCAGAGCTTAAAGGGTTTGCGCCTATACTCACAGAATCTGGGGTTTTAAGGGGGGTACAAAACCCAACGTTCTATTTCGTATAGGAGTTCGCCCTTTAAGGGCTTTCGCTAGGGGGTTTAAAAGGCGAAGCAAGGGGGTAGTCAAAGGCCCACGGGGGCCCCTCCAGACCCCAAAAACTGAAAAAACATCTGCTCACATTTTTAACACCAAAACTCAGGCCTTCTGAATGGTGTAATTCGCACTCCCAAGCTTCCTGGGGGGCCTCACAAAGAAAGAGAATACCCTCTGATCAAAAAAAAAGGGCTGGAAAAAAAAGGGGCCCCTGTTTCTGTTAATAAGGAAAAAAACCCAAATTTTTACCAATTAAACGGGTTGGTAACAAGGAGCGGGGAGGGGGGGGGTCTTAAAAATTCCAGGAGGGAACGGGGGAACAGATCAGCAGCTTGAATCATCCGTAAAAAAGGGGCGGGGCATAAAAAAAACCTTTCGTGGCCACAGACAGCACAAACAGAGGAGAGAAAACCTCTGTTTACATGGAGGCTTAATAAAATCCCGGCCGGGTTCCCAATAACAGCAAAAAGTCACGAAACCCGTGGCCCCTGATAAATAATTTTTTGGGACCTTTGGGCGTCTGCATACAGGGGGAAGGGGGAACCCAATAATAAACGCAACCCCAAAATAATAACTTTTCTGTCAGAAAACCCTGAGAAAAAGAATGAGTCATGGAGAAACCCCGACACATCTCGCAGATAGAAACGAATAAAATGGGGGCATGGAGATGACCATGGGGCTGCTGTGCAGATGTCCTCCACTGTCATTCCCCCATGCAGAGCTGTGGAGGAGGGAAATCCCCCCGGATTGAATGAGCTTTGAGGATTCTCTGGAGGATCCGATCCAAGGAGGGCGTAAGGCCTTCTTGGGGGCTTTTTTGGGGGATGGCGTAGGCCAGGGAAAGGCAGTGTTGTTCGTCGACCCCCAGCGCCCCTGAAGCGGCACACTGGGGGGGAGCGATCTGTCACCCTGGCCGTGATCTGATCCTGGGGGGGGGGGGGCACAGGGCCCGTCGTCCGACCCCTGGGGGGCCCCAACCTAACCCCCAAAAAATTCCCGACAGACTAGGTTCCAGAGGGAGGAAGGGGGAAAAAACCCCTGATCCTTCAGGGACTCCACCCTTGTGATGGGTGTGAAGGTGGAGACCGGTGCCTTCAGCTGATGCGGCGCGGGCCGCCCGCTCCCGGGGGACAGGTAAGTGGTTACTGCCGGAAAACCGGGGGGGCCAAAAAAACCGGATATCGGCGAGTTAGAGGGGCTGGAGCGAATTTTCCCCCCCCGGTCATCAGTCGGGAGCGGGGCAAAGGCGGGGGAAAACAGGGAAAAACCTTTTTGACCCAGCTACTTTGGGGGCTGAGTCCGCTAAAAAGGGCGCCCCTTTCGCCAAAGGGGGGGGTGGTGGGCTGCCCATCGGGAGGCCTTGACCCGGGACTGTTTTTGGGTTTTTCTCCCTCCGGGGCCTCAGTCCGGGGGGGAAGGGGGTGGAGATATCATTGGGCTTGGCCCTCCGGGGGGGAAATCGCCCGGATTCCCCCCCAAAAACCGAAAAATTTTCCCCAAATGTCCTCGGGGGACTTTGGCCCGGGCCAAAGGGGGGAATTTCCCCCTTCTACGGGGAGAAAATGGGCAAACCCGCTTTTTGCTTCTCTTCCAAAAGGAAAACCCGCCTGCAGGGAAACAGGTTTGGACTCGGGGTCAAGGCCACGGTAAAAATGATCACGTTTCAGGAAAGCCCTGGCAAGGGCAGGGCGGGTTCAAAAGCCCTTTGTTTTAAAGCCGGTTTTGAAAGGGGCCCGGGAAAAAGGGGATAGTAGGGCACAGAAGGGGAAAGGGAAATGTGTTTTAAATTTTCAATTAAATTTCATTTGTTTTAAATATGGGGCCGGGCCCAATTCACAACAGTTTTTTTCCCCCCCAAAGGCACTTCAAAAAAGGTCAGGTACAACTTCCAAAAAAATCCAAATCATTGAAAAATTTGAGTCGTTTAATGACGGGGGGAACGTGGCTTTGGTTTTTTGGGTTCCAGACGGGCTGGTCTAAAAGTACTTCAGAAAAAATGCTGATCCACTGGGAATTTTCAACACACTAACCATCTCTAGGGTTTAAACGGAGAATGGCCCGAAAAAAGAAAAATATCCGAGAGGGCCCAGTTTATGTGGGGTGCAAATGCCTTGTTGATGCCAGAGGTCAGAGGAGAATGGCCAGACTGATTCCAGCTGATAGAAAGGCAACAGTAAGTCAAATAACCACTTGTTACAACCAAGGCATACAGAAGAGCATCTCTGAACGCACAACAGCCGCCGTTGCTTCTCTTCCAGAGGAAGACGCCTGCAGGAAGAGCAGGTGGACTGCGGGGTCAAGGCCAAGGTAGCGTGATCAGGATCGAGGCAGCCCTCGCAGATGGCATGCAGGTCATAGCCCATGATGTAGCCGGTATTGCAAGCCGGGCAAAGGCGGATAGTACCAACGCTAGCCATTGCTCTTCTTCCAGAAATCAGTGCTCTTAAGCTGTCGCTGAAGAAAAATGGGAGCCGTTTGTCCGGTCTCACCGTTATTTATACGGACTGGCGTGGGGCCCACACAGCAGGTGGGCGTGGACTAAAGTTTTCAGTGCTGCGCTGCGCGCGAAGGGACAAACCCTCTAGCGATAGCCTTACAGGGCGAAGCCTATACGAAATAGAACTCAATCCAATAGAGCACCTTTTGGATGTGGTGGAACGTGACATTCGCATCATGGATGTGCAGACGACAAATCTGCAGCAATTTGTGTGATGCTGTCATGTCAATATGGACCAAACTATGTGAGGAATGACCTTGTTGAATCAATGCCACGAAGGATTAAGGCAGTTCTGAAGCCAAAAGGGGGTCCAACCCGGTACTAGCAAGGTGTACCTAATAAAGTGGCCGGTGAGTGTATGTTCTTTGTCTTCATCTAATGTGTTGCTACATCTGTCTGTAAAGCATTGAAAAAATTCCCTGGGGCTAATATGTTTTTTACAGCTGTCATGTCATCAGTTTGTTTTCTTGATGAATTGTGATGCACAGACATAGATGTAATTGACATTTTGTATGTAATCTTTTAGAAGCAATGGTTTGGACCACTATAAGGAACAATCTATCTCCTCAGATGTCAGTCTCTGCAGTAGACAAGGATGGAAAAAAAGCACTTCAGATTACCTACAATGTCACTGAAGAACAGGTATACAATGGCCAATAAGATTTAAATTAACCTATAAGCTTAGCTTACTTTAAAGCTTTTTACTATCCAGTATGTTAAGGATATGGAAATGGAGGTATTGAATAAATTGGGACACATGCCAACATGACATGTTGTGGCTAATCAAGCAAGTTCATCTTGAAAGCTTGAAAGATATAAAAAATTTTAAACGGGCTGTACGTACAGGAAACCCTTCAAACTCTCCAGCAGTCTATGGGCGGGAGGCAGGGTAGACCCTGGACAGGTCGCCAGTCCATTGCAGGGCAACAAAGACATACACAGGACTTACAACCATGCACACACTCAGTCACACCTAAGGGCAATGTAAACCAATTAACCTAACAGTCATGTTTTTGGACTGTGAGAGGAAGCCGGAGTACCTGGAGAGAACTTGTGCATGCACGGGGAGAACATGCAAACTCCATGCAGAAAGACCCCCGGCCATGAGTCGACCTTCCCAGGACCTTCTTGCTGCAAGGCAACAGTGCTACCAACTGCACCACCCTGCAGACCAAAAAGCCCTTGTTTTTTATTTTGTGAATCAAGGTGAAATAACTGTTCTGAAACTGAAAATAAATCATTTTCCTTTCCAGGCATAATTTGAACATAACATTAGACATTCATATGTGAACACTTCTTAAAAAAAGAACAATTTAATGGGGACAAGTTACCACAACTTGTCCCACATGTTGTTATAAAATAATAAAAATAATAGTTCTAAGTTTTTATTGTTTACATAATCAACTTGTCCTTGGTGTTGTGTTACAGATTTTGTCAGTTACCAACAGAGCAGAAAGGTGTGAACAGTATGTAGCCTATACCTGCCGAATGTCTCGTCTGCTCAACAGTCCAGGTGAATTATGAGGCTGTCTATCATTGTTTTATGAACTCTTCTTTTGTTTTTCATTGCTGCTCAATCACCTACTTACTTTTGGTTTAAAAGAAATGTACAATTAAATTATATGTAACTCATATTTTCTTGATATTGTGAGTAACACAATCGGCTTGATGGGCTTAAAATCCTCCTCAGAGAGATTTGTTGGTGCAGTTGGATGCTTTCTAACAGTGTATCCCTATGCTTCTTTATGAGACTCTGTATTCTCTTAAGGACTTTGTTACTGTTAATCTTGTAACCATGGTGAACAGACTGCCACCCACCCAAAACAAAACAATGCACTTATCTTTTATTCAGCAAATTCAAAGGTGGCACAGGTTAAAAGATACTTCCAGTAATCTGAATGCCAAGACTGCCAAGTAGAGAGGTAAAAGGTTTATTGAGAGACTCATAAGCAAGATACCTTCATAAACTTTGTTGGTTTGACTCCTAGATGGCTCTCCATTTACCTGGTGGGTGGGAAGAGACAATAAGAGGCATTTCTACTGGGGGGGCTCAGGACCTGGAATACAGAAGTGTGCCTGTGGTATTGAAAACAACTGTACTGATCCTAAACACTACTGTAACTGTGATGCTGACCTGCGAACCTGGTGAGTATGTATGCACAATATTTCTTATACATTTACTGTTTGTTCTGTTCTGTTCTGTTCTGTTCTGGGCTTATTCCAGCGTTTCTAAATCACTCGATCAAATATTTAGTTTACTCCCATTTTTTAAATGTCTGTTTTAAACACAGATTCATGTTATTTCTATCTTCTAATGTCCCAGATAAACATGTTTGTTTATTGGATGCTAAAATTGCTAGCAACTGTCAGATACCAAACCACTATAAGATTTGAGACAGATGCCTGAGCTAAACTCTTTATGAAATGGCTACTGTGTTGTATACATGGTAAACTATACAAACAAAACAAATAAGGACACTCCTGACTTCAAGGAGATCATCAGGACAGGGATGAACAGGAAAGGACAGACTTACTTCTGTCCAGTTTCCCACTGCTGGCCACCACCTGCTCCTTCCATGGACTGTGATTATGGAATCATGGAGAGATCGACTTGGCCTCCTTGAAGGATGTGCAGGAACACTGCTGGGGAGCTGCTATGGTAAACTGATTAGCAAAAGCTGCATTGCCTGAGTCTTGCAACGGATGGTTATTAATGTTCAGTTGGACTTTCATGTTAAGCATCGATGGGAAATTTCCTTATCCTACTCCAGTGCTATTGGTGCAGTTGCCCGCCTTGGTTATCTGTGCAGGGTGAACAGTGTGCCATCTAGTTATAGGTACTCTTTTTCTGCATCCATTCTGCCTCTTGACCCCCCTTCATACCCCTTCTCTTCAGATATTCCTGTTACCAGGAAGGTATGATTGTTCAGTGCCATCCCAGGTTGCTATTTTGGACCTACTGTCCTGTACTTTTTGCAAACTGCCTGAGAAGCTGCACTTGCTTACATCCCTAATTTAGCAGATAGTGGTGCATGCTGGCAGTAAGTGACAGTTGAAAGCAGATTAAAGAAACTTTGTAATTAAACTTTTTTTTTTTATTAAAAACTACAGAAGTCCATGTTTATCAGCTGTCCTTTAATGCTTAAATCAATTCAGTTTATTTATATAGCGCCAATTCACAACACATGTTGTCTCAAGGCACTTCACAAAAGTCAGGTACATAGATTACAATTAATCCTAATCATTGAACAGTGCAGTCAGATTCAGTTATTTATTCAAATTGGATAAAAAGTTTTTCTATCTAAGGAAACCCAGCAGATTGCATCCAGTCAGTGACTTGCAGCATTCACTCCTCCTGGATGAGCATGTAGAGACAGTGGACAGTCACTGCCCTTGACTTTGAAGCAATCCCTCATACTGAGCATGCATGTAGCGACAGTGGAGAGGAAAAACTCCCTTTTAACAGGAAGGAAACCTCCAGCAGAACCAGGCTCAATGTGAGCGGCCATCTGCCACGACCGACTGGGGGTTAGAGAGAACAGAGAACTCCTGAGCCTCAGTTCTTGAATACGTTCCTTGTGCAGGAAACATAGTTTTGTTTTATTTAATCTCAATCTGTTCTTAAACCCCTCATTCTTTAATAAGACTGATAGAGGAAATGCACCAGGTAGCTCCATACTGGTGGCCAGCATATAGTAGTAGTACAGGAAGTACAGGAAGCTAAATAAAACTGACTGCTTAAATATCAAGTCCCACTATCACCTCTGGTCATTCCACAATCAAAGCCATGCAGTTGTAGCACCCTCTACTGTCCCTTTCTGGCAAATACGAAATCAAACCCCAAAACCATATAGCTCAAGCTTTGCTGCATCAAGGCTGGAGTCTGTAAAACTGGTTACTACTTCGATTCTTACTTATGATCTTGTTTGTTTCTGTCTCCCCAAACACAGACACTTACCATGGACATAATCACTTAAATGGCTGTGGGCCAGAACTTGCCTGTTAAATGTATTTTTGTGAAACGTGATAATAGATATATAACAGAGCAACTACATTAACAGGTTCTTAAAGCTGCAGGATAGAATGCAGATTACTGACAAACCATTTTGAAAATGAGAGCTGGACATAAGCACCAGCCCCCTCCACCCACCTGGAATCTATCTATCCAGGTGCTGGATATACAATAATAAAACCGCTTTTCTTTTTGAGTAAGACTGTGCTGACATTTAAAAGTAGAATGACTTGAAAACATTCAGACATCCGCTCTCACCAAAGGGACACCTCCCAACACTATTGGTGTGGTGTCGCCAGTCATATGCTGTAAGGGGTTGTTGAATGCTAAAGACAGCTGGATTTGGACTTCAGCTGAATTTTCTTCAGTACTTGTGATGTTTACATTTCGCTTTCCATCGTCTCAGGTGACTAATTTAAGTGTAGAGCAAGCTACATAACTTACAGTTGTTAAACAATGGCATGAAGCTTTGGTTTGGTCCACCTTTCCTTCTCCACCATCAGAGTTTTTGAATGAGAAAGCTTAATGTTACTTAGGAGTCCTTCCTGTTTGTTTTGGTGTCGCATTTTAAAAGCAGTGCTTACTTAGTTCCATGCTTGTGTTCAGTAGGGCTGGACGATATACCGCAAACATATCCTCATCGCGATAATGGCACGTGCAACATGTCTGTTGCAAATATGTGTGATAAATTCATAATTTCAGAATTCCTAATAATTTTGCAAGCGTTTGGTGTTTATCTGCGCCGTTAAATGCTCGCAGCATTCCACCCCCGTACATACTCTTATTGGCTAGAGTGGACCCATAGGCTTAGAAAGCAGCTTAGCAGCAGCATGTAAAGGTAAAGCAATGCGGACACAGGAGAAGAGACTACAGTGCTTTGGCCACTGCCTGCATCTGGCCAACAGTGAGTATTGTTTTATACTGTATTTTTTTTTATCAAAGATGCCCATTTTTAACATAGGATTTATATTATATTACATTGCCTACAGTTATTAACACATACAATAACTAATTGAAAAAAACCCTATGAGTTATTACAACATTTAATTTCCCTTTGTGATAAATCAAGTATTTTTTAATTTAGTTGAATTAAATTAGTCTAATTGTATTTGACTGTCAGTTGAAATTGTGATGTAAATTTGAACCATAAATCCACTAGATCCTTCTGAAGATGGCTACATGGCCCTGACTTGTACACTGAATACTACACATGGTGCCAAAACAACCACATTCCAACATTAACAGAGTAAACGTGTGCAGTTTCAGTAAGATTTGTAAGTTTAATCAGTACTGAACTCTGAACTGCGAATCTTCAGAACATCTAACATCATCTAATAGGGGATAATTATGTTCATCTCCTGATTTTGAAAAGTTGCTGACTTACAAATAAATTCACACATCTTAAATGTTAGGTTAGTTTCATTTCCATTGAGAGGGGCAGCATAATTTATTGACAATCAGTAACAGAACATGTTGCTTTTCATTTGGAAGGATAGGAATGCGGGCTTGCCCTGTCATTAACTGAAGTACATGCTGGACTGCAAGAGACTCGAACACTTCACTTGTTGCACTTGCTGTTTCCCTACCTATATGAAAAAAAATCTATTTCAAAGACAAATTATTAAAATCAACTATCTTTAAAATTGTATCTGACTTTTATGTGTTTTACTTAATAAGTAAACTAATCATTTATGTGGTACTTGACATATGTATTGTTGAGTTTGGTACCTGATATTTCAACCTCCTTCAAGAAATCTTGCAGAAAGTTTATAATGTTCTCAGTTCTTTCTCTGGACGTCCCCTTCTCACTATATTGTGGCTGGCAATTCATCCTGATGAAGTCAGCATCTGGTAGCTGAGTAAATGCATGTTTGTAAAATAATTCAAGTCATGCAGAAAATACAAAACACACAATACAAAATAGAACAGGGAAATGTTCTGGAAGAACAAAGAAAATCAAACTATTACTTTGGTGATTGTCCCTGGAAAAACAGATGTCAACAAGCCTCAGCATTTGTAGTCATCTGTTTCACCAGACCATAGAGTTCCCTGCCCTTCTGAGTTGCTGCAGCATTGGAATTAGCCTTGTTGTGGAATGCAACAAAATAGCACATTTAAAAAAAAAAATTTTTAATTTAGCAGAAAATTAAATTGCAAAGCTTTTACAAAGTAATCAAATACTTTTCTTACTAAATGTTGATTTATTGTTGTCCATCTTGATCTGGGAGGTGTATCCGTAGTTTACTATGTCCTCTGCCAAGAACATTAGCCTAAAAGTTTATAGTTAAACAAAATTAGGCCAACAAGTGGTAATATGAATGTATAGTCAAGCCGATAACTATACATAACCCCTAGCAAGTTTAGATTTAAAATTATTTTCATTCAACTAAGTAGTTTGTTTCTGATAGTTAATGACACAAGCACCTTACAAAATCTAATAAGATAATCAATGTACATGGGTTATCATTTTTCTCAAAAAAATATTTTCTGGTTTTATTGAAATGTTTTGCATGCTTCAGTTGGTATGAATTGTTTGTGTTTGCACATGAACGGCTTACCCTGCTGATTAGCAGGGCATCTTCCACATCCTCTTTACTCAGACAGCTGAAGTCCACCTCTCCACTGCAGAAGTTGTAGCACCACTCTTTGAAACAAGGTGGAGCTGGGCCACCTTGGGCAAGCCTAACAGCAATGATTTCCCCAATAGTTCTAAATGAACACTTAAATCAGTTTTCACTCAACCCATGGAAAACAGTAACAGACAGTATACATAGAGTAAATGTGGGTAAACACTACATGTGACCAGCCTAAAGTTTCCATTATCAAGGTCTGTCAGATAGAACTTGGGATTTTTACCCTGGCTTTCAGGCCCTTAAAAGAATATTTTTCAATACCTAAAATAATTCCTTCAAGCACAAAATCTCTCATTCATTTTAAGGTAAACAACTGTCAGACTATGACAAAATAAATTACAGATTACTTACCTGTAAAAAACTCACACCTTAGTGCTTCTGTATCAGTACCTCGCTCTCCAATAAAGACCACCTTGAGAGCACTTGTAGGGAATGCAGTTCTTTCCTCTGCCACTGAAGAATTCCCCTGTCTGGAAGGTCTTCTTTGGTCACACAATTTAAATTCTTTTGTAACGTTAACTTGTTTTTCAAGAAGGCGTTATACATCTTCCATTCTTTAAAAAGCTGATGAAAACATATTAGTGCAACATTACATAAAACTTTTTTACAGCGTACAGCAGTTACGGCATACAGCTTAAACAGCCTAAATAAGATCCATTAAACAAAGAAAGGGCTACAGTGATTAATTATAACATGTGCTTTTAAAATTCAAACTTCATTGGTCACTTAATAACTTCAAGTTATGGTGAACATTTCACAAGCAGTTTGTTGGCAAATTTTGAATATTTTGGCTCATTAAAAACATACTTTTTTGTTGTGCATTCAGGAGTTTCAGCAGATGAACACGCGCCGTTGTCTTCTGCTGCAGGTACTGTAGAGTCAAACCTGTTGATGGAATTCTGTTTCAAAATTAAACACAACATATGTAGATAGAAACAGTATTCTCATAAAGACCTAAACAGAGCAAATACAAACAGATTACCTGTCCCCACACAGACTTGCATGGACCATGATATCGTCATCTGGAAATTCCCAATTGTAAATTGGACAAACCACCTTAAATATGAATGAAAACAACCAAGTGAAACTGATTATTTTTGGATCTTAAATTAACTTGCAATTTTGAGATCAAATTATTTCTTAGTCTTTCCCTTGGCTTTGTCTCAACAATGCAACAGTCAGAGTCATGCTAATAAAAGTGCATGTTGCTCCCAACATACTTACAAGAGAAAAAACATTACCCTCACCTCACCCACACTATCATCAGAATCCCCCTTTCCTGTGCATGTCTTAATATGGAACTGCATGCATATGAAGAGGCATCACCTCATAATATTGGTAACATGTCTTCTTTGGCATCTTTTGACAAGTCCTAAAGAGGTACTAAGGAGTGACTTTTTCGCCTTTTGAAACCGCTTTCAAAGCTCTGACAGAATAGCTCTTTTTCTGGTGGAATTACTGTGAGTTTTGGAAAACAAAAACATGGCCATAAATAATTTCATAGATGATAAAACTCCATCTTATCAATTTAACATTTTTTAACATCCTTCTGCAACCACACCTAATAAACATAGTATAATACATCATGTGTGTACTAAGATTAATTAAGAGTAGGATGGTATCCACAATAACAAAAGACCTATAGCTTTGTGCAACAGCCATCCTCCGCAAAGACCTCCCATTTCTGGACACGTTTGAACCAGAAGTCTGGAAATCTTGATTTATTGAAAAGGAAAAACATAGAAAAGAGAAAATAGACATTATCAACAGCACTTCTACAACCCTTTCATATCAAGGGAGCCTTGCACACGAACTCACTTAAGCATTGTAGTATCGGTCATGGATTTTGATGGAGTTACATGTGGAAATGCTTTTCGCATTCATGAGACCAACTACCTGGAACCTTTTTTATTCATTCCTATCTTTTCTAAAACACATCAAAATGTGCATCAATAATGTTACCAAATGTTTAGCAGAAATGAAGAAATATTTTTACTTTCAAAAACGTATACATTAATACATTTAAAGTAAATACAATTATATGAACTGAGAGGATCAGGTGACTTTGCATGGAAACCCCTTACAAACAACTGCAATGACAGCGTTACCTCTGTGTGGTCACCATCCTCAGGGAGGGTTAGTGTTTTTTCCCCATATCAGCTTGGATGAGCTCTAGTCCCTCAGCTGGCAACAGTGTGTGGGGAGTATTTCTTGGTAGAAGATAAAAACAGAAGTGGAAGGAAAGGGAAACACCTCTTTTTACCACAAAAATCTGGGTTTAAAATACGCTGGAAAAAGATCTGTTGACCAAAACAGTTACATTAAAAAAAATTAAGTGACGCACAGAATCAGAACTCATACTTCATTCTGTAGCTATTAAGTACTGTATATCATAATAAGAACATATTTTTGATTAAACAAAAGACAAAAATACATTCACAAAAATATAACTGAGAAACTACAACAGAAAAACAAGCAGGCACCTTGTCATCCCTTGCTGGACAGTTCTACTCTCTGGCTGTCCAGCCTCTGTTACTCTGGCATTTGGTGTGGCTGGTGAAGCATTTGCAGCCAGGGTGTTCATTGGCAATGACACAAGATTTCTGCCTGCAGACTCAATTGCACTTGTACCATGACCCTAAATTAATTGAGAAACAGATGTTATTTTTTGTGTTAAACCAGGAACAATTACAGACTAAACCAATGAAGAAAATTAAGATGAGGTATCTCAAAAAAAAAATACCAATGGTCAGCTATTATAGCTTATTAGTGATCAATTAAAAACAGGGACTTCAATATTTCAAACATTTCCTAAGCTGGTTTATTTCCAGATGGTATCGTATAAGCTGGTTTAGCAGTTTTATTTGTTCTATTTCATGAAGCTAATCAGTTACATAGAAGTGATGATTCTTCTTTGTTCTTTATTTTTATGATTATTTTTACAACAGCATGTGATGGGTTCTCTGCAACTATCCTGTTTTATAATGTGTTGTGTTGGAAATTCTTGTTGGTTTTAGTTGCTTAGCCAACTCAGTAAAAAAATTGCCAACTACATAGCCCTGTCCAGTTAGCTCAAGTGATATTTTTTGAATCGGTCAGGTAATATTAACTTTTTACAGAGCCCGGCAAGTGTCAGCAGGTAAAAAAAAAACAAAGCCGGTGGAAATGATATTTATAAAAGAAACTTTATTCGAAACTGCTTTGGGATTATTTTGGTTGTGAAGGACACGGAGACAGAAGCGAAAAGGAAAAAATAAGAAGCACCATCGCCACTCAGCCTATCCAAATGCCGGTGACCCCACATCCAAGAAGAGGACACAACCCCCCCACCCCACACGCTGCAGCCCCTTCACGTCACCCTCTAGCCAGCCGCCCCGATCCCCCTTCGGACACGACAGTCAGCAAAGCAGCACACCGCCAAGCCTGTCAACCATCCAGCCAGCAGCCCCAGCCCCCCAGTCCATGAGAGAGAAACATGCACCAGCCGGGTAACCGGGCTGGGCAGTCAAACTGCTCCAGGCCAAGCACAACCCGCCAGCCGCCCCAGTGCAGACACAAGACATGCTCCACCGACACGACCGCCAACTGCAACCCGGCACCCGGCCAGGGGCCAGAGCCACAGAAGGAAGCATTGGAAGAAGATCACCGCACCACGCCAAGAACTGGGCACCCCACCAACCCCACACCCAAACCCTGGTGGTGCCCCAGCATGCCGGCCACCCGCACTCCCGCACGGCAAACCCCGCTGCACCAAGCAGGCCAGCCGGCCACTCCCTCCACCAAAGCAAAGCCACTTTCCAATCAACCATGTTTTAATCAGCACACTTCACAGCTTGTGATATGACTTTGTATTTTATATGGCTTTCTGTTTTTTTTTTTACCTGCTGACACTTGCCGGGCTCCATACATTTTACTAAAAAGTGTTGCAAAAAATCAGAACAAATTCGAAAAAGAGATGTTTCCTCACCTGAGGGTTTTGTGGAGGATCAACATGATTTTCCGTCATGTTTGCTGCCATGTCTTAAAATTTCTTCTAAAGTTTCTGTCTTAAAGCTTTACTCTAGTATTTGAAAGAAAAGATCTGTCTATGATTGGCTGATAGTGTGATTCATTTGCATATGTTTTGCCAAGTTGTGAGCGCAGAGACCGAGTTGAGCACAGAGCAGACGGAGCACGTGTTTGTTATGGCAAGCCAAAAGTATCAAAAATCGCCTGTATATTAACGCTTTGTTCTAATCCGTAAATATGGCAGGCCAACTGTGCCACAAAACTGCACTTTTACCACGCGTCTTGGTAAAAGGTCATGCAAAAAACGCCGTTTAATGCGGCGTTTTAAGGGCACCCGCAAAATGCAGAAAAAACTGCGTTTTTCTGCTCGTTGAACATCGCTTTTCATTCCCGACGGTGTCCTGACAAAACCCCGTTTTTTTTGCCGCTTTGTGACACTTTTTACGCTGTCTAGAATTTAGCAGTGCCCATAAAGTACAGTATCTGCTAGCAGAACAACTTCAAACTCATCCTTTGGCATGCACTCAGAGGCGCCCTGTGCAAAAGAACAGAGTGGAAATAATCTCTTCAGGGCAGAGGCTGTGATGACAAACCTGCTCTGTGAATAGAGATGGCAAAAGTTAACTAACTGTAACAGTCCAGATATGCATGAGCAGAATGGAACAGAAAGAAAAAAAATCATTAACTGGATCATTTGTAATGCAGCACAACAACCCCTGCATGTTTCAAGCAACATAGCTTTTGTTTGCTATTCCTCTTGTCAGTAGCAGGGGTCAGTAGCAGTCAGAGTAGCACATGCTATTTCCTCATTTAAAAAAGGCGGTCTGCACGTGTTATCCATTGAACGCGCAATCTTTGAAGATCACACGCAACATGCCCACTTATAGCACACAAAATTCTTTTTTGCACAAGCAATTAAACACCCCTATTTCGGATCTTTAAAGATCGTGGCCTTTATCCAGACGCGTAGAAACAGTGTCTGCCACTAATAATCCTGGGTGAAACCCTTAAGGTGTAACGTTTGGCGTTAACTCTTAATAATTTAATAAATAATGTGATCCACAAATGTTATCAAAGAATTTTTACGGACAGTGGGCACATAAAAACAAAAAAGAATAGTAAAACAACACATTTTCTTACCTAAAAACCTTGATGCTTCTTCACAAAGGGATTCATGGTCATTTAGATTTAGATGACTGCTGACACACTGCTTTCTGCTCTGGCCAAAGCAAGATCTGTGGTGTGTTCCTCATCCCTAGCCTTGGTTGTTCCTTTGCATTGGATTTTCCTTTTGCAAACTTTTGGCAAACAGCTCTTTTAACCATTTTAGTTTCACAGCGCTTACCTCTTTTCCTTACAGAGCTTAAACCCTGCAAAATATAAGTGCCCACTCAGTCATTAGTGGTATATCCGCTTCCATTTGGACGCTGCCTGGTAGAAGGGTCTTTGTTGTCAGCAAATCAGTCTTATTTCTGTTATTCATCACGCTTCAGTATGTCAGTTAGAGCATGAGATTCCTGAAGCAACATAATCATATAAGATATTTGCCTCAAAGTAATGTTTTTGTTGAAATCAGTGTGTCAGGAAAGAACAAGTGAAATTATTTTTCTGCTTTCTTTAATAATATCTGATTAGAGATTACAGTTAATACTACTATCAAGGTAGATTTTCTGCAACATAGAAAACAGATGGACATGGACTTGAAGAAGTGGCCATTTGGAAAGGTTGCCTGTAACTACAAAATACAATGTGATGAATTTTAAGTTTGATCATTGTTAATAATAGAGGAAGCAAAATTATAAATTCATAACTCTTTTCTCTGTCATTTCTAGTTTGTGGTGCTATTGTTGAGTTTTCTTTACTTGTTTTTGAAAGGTGTTTTTGGCCTAACATTGTGTGTCTGTCTGATATGTTTTGTGTGATAGGAAGGAGGATGCAGGCCTGCTTGTGTATAAAGACCATTTGCCAGTCAATAGGGTTGTGGTCGGGGATACAAGCAGAGTCGGATCTGAGGGCAAACTGACTGTTGGGCCTCTTAAATGCCAGGGGGACCGTAAGTGTTTTTCTGCTTTCTTCTGAGTCCTAACACTTCCTATTAGTCCTGATTCACACCAGATTAAGACCACCACATGGTTTCCATGACCTCCGTTACTGGTTGAATGAACTGCAAATCTGGAAACCCTCTTTCTGAGTCACTGACAGTCATGATGGTAATGTGCCCTTTGTATATTAGTATTTGCCAAGTAGATTTTCCTCTGCTGGCCCTACCACAATGCTACTGTCAGTGGTGTGAATACTGTCTAGGATATTTCTTAACAATCTAAAAAAATGTTCTATATGCAGTGCTATGGAAAAAGTGTTTCCAATTTTTTGGATTTATTTTGTTGCTGCTTTTCTATCAAACCTAAGGTTTAAATGTCATTTGAAGCTATCCAAACCAACCTTACCATTTGTAAAAAAGTTATAACCACCCATAACCCCCCACACCCCTGTTAACTGACATACGAAGTTTAAATACTGGCAGACTGGTAGAATCAATATATAACTTAAATCAATCTTGACTGACAACATAAACCTTTCCAGGAGTTGCCAGCCTACCAAAATTAAAAGAAAAGCCCATTAATGACTCATCCAGTTAAAAAAAAATCTGTGGACTGACCTGTTGTAAAAACTAAAAGCATTTCAGGAAAAGAACATTATACCAACAAACATGGTGGCAGTGTTTTCTTGGGCTTCTCAAAAAAATTGCAGTAATTTGTGGAACCAAGGATTCCAAAGGGCAGAAAATCCTGACGGAGAATTTTGCTCCATCAGTGGAGACCTAAAGCTTACTTGCATTTGGGCTATGTGGTGGGACAATAAAAGTACACAATCAAATCTACTTATTCCTTTTTTGTAGAGGCCTAGTCGAAGTCTGGATTTAAATCGGATATAGATGCTGTTGCATTACCTTAAACAGGCTGTTCATGTGGGATGACACTCAGTGCAACTTAATTAAAACATTTCTGCCAAGAGGAGTGGGCAAAATTTCATCCACTGTGATCCAAAAGGTTAATTGCCAGTTATCACAAAAGACTGACAACAGCTGTACCACAAAGTTATCAGGTTTTGTCGAATCCCTGCTCCATCTTTCTCAGTAGTTGTGTTCTTGGGCAAGACACTTCACCCACCTTGCCTCCTGATGGTGGTCAGAGGGCTCAGTGGTGCCGATTTATGGCAGCCTCACTTCTGTCAGTCTGCCCCAGGGCAGCTATGGCTACTATATAGCTTACCACTGTCAGTGTGTGAATGGGTGGATGACTGATTGTAGTGTAAAGTGAATGGGGGTCCTCGGACTTGATAAAGCGATAGACATTTATAATATTGTGAACACTGCATTACTTACTTGGTTTATCTTTGTCTGTTATTACAATTTGTGTGATGATTGGAAACATTTAAGTGTGACAAAACAACAAAATCAGAAGAACTTTGAGTAGGAACAAATACCTTTTTACAACACTGATATGATGGAAATCTGTTTCACTTAAAATTAAATAAATACATAAATACTACTATTTATACATTATTAATAAATATTCCATCAAATAAACAAATGTCCACATGAAATAAAACTAAATTAATATTTAAAAAAATATTTTTTAGCTTATTTTGTCATTTCTTCATTTACTTCAAGATATATTTATGTATTCATGTATTTAATTACTTCAAGGTTTATTTATTTATGAATGTATTTCCTACATTTTATTTTACATTAATGTATGAATTTCATACATACATAAATGTTCTGCTACTTCTTCGATATTTTGCAGCTGTTTTGCTGTTTAATTCTGCTACAGTTCACCGTCTCTGGGTGGCTGCACGCTGACCGGACCCGCCCTACAGAGAAAACCCCGCCCCCTCATTTGAATATAAAAACCTGAAATAAAAACTGAGTTAAAAATAAAAGTCCCTGAAATATGTAAAGGAGCTTTACAAAATAAAAGTGTCACAAAATAAAACACCATTATGAAATAAATGAATGTTGAAGTAAATAAATAGAAAAATAAATGTAAATGAACTACAAAATAAGTAAAAAAAAATTCTTTTTAAATATGTTTTTGTTTTATTTCATGGGGACATGCATTTATTTGATGGAATATTTATGAATAATTTATTAATAATTAATAGTATTTATTCATTCATTTAATTCTGAATGAAATGGCTCTCCATGTTAAGCTTAGGCTCTGGAATCTCATTGTGAAGAAGCAGACATTATTAAGACTTTAATTAGCTAATCAGCAACATGTGAGGATGCAGAGGTGCAGTCAAAATGAATTCTGCATACAAAATCAGAATTTCTTCTGATCACTCTTAGCTGATCACACTGAGGCTCTAGAGCTTATTGTAAAATTATCTTATAAACCCTATGAGCTGCTTCTTTCAATTCAATTAGAAAAAAAATATTCAAAAATATTTTATTAATCCCAAAGGGAAATTAATCGTTGTTGTAGCTCATATTATACAGGTTTCTTCAAAGAGCCGTTGTAGATGCTGATAGCTGTGGGCGGGAAGGATCTCCTGTAGCAGTGTGTCTTACAGCACACCTGAAGAAGCCTCTGACTGAAGACACTCTGTTGTTGTCAGTCTCATGGAGAGGATGGAGAGGATGCTCAGGGTTCTCCATAATGTTCTTCATTTTATGAAGAATCCTTCTTTGCACAATGATCCCCAGAGGTTCTAGAGGAGTCCCCAGAACAGAGCCAGTCTTCTTTATTAGTTTGTTGAGCTTTTTCAAGTCCCCCTGATGCTCTTACCCCAGTAGATCATTGCAGAAGAGATCACACTCTCCACAACAGACTTGTAGAACATATGCAGCATCTTGCTGCAAACACCTAAACTTCCTCAACAAGTACAGTCTGCTCTGTCCCTTCTTGTAGACGGCTTCACAGTTGCATCTCCACTCCAGTCGGGTGTCCAGGTGAACACCGAGGTATTTATACTCCTCCACTAAAACTTTGCCTTTCTGACCACTACCATTGCCATGGTTATTTGGACACGTGGTGGGTGTCTTCCGGCTATTTATATTACTTTGCGTATATATTTATGGGCGGGGATCTGGATGTTCAAGCTGTGCCCACTTGACTGCAAATCAGGACGTATGAAGGCTATATGTGCGGTGACATGTCCACTCACGGTTTCAAACGTCTCAATTTTTTGTGCCCCGCAAGTTTCAGAATTTTTCCCTACCGCCAACTCTTAGTATGAAAGCTGCTCACTAATTTTTACATGATGTCCCAGACCACTGATGTTCTAGCTGATTTTTAATGTCGTAGTGCAGTCTTAGTCTGGTGTGGAGGGGGGCTTGGCAACTTTTTCATACCATTTTAAATCCCCCCCTTTAAAATAATTGTGTGGTTTCTGACTGTCTTTCATAGTCTTTAGCATTTGTGTCTTTTAACGTATTTAATCCTCTAATTCATTTGATGTTTTCGATTTAAGTGTATCATTTGATCAAATATTCCAGGTTAAGTGTGTATACAGTTTTATCTGTATTCTGTCTGGCTGTCTATGTAGCCATCTATGTACAAATCTTTGATCAAAAGGTTTTTATTAAAATTTGAACTAGCAGAAAGTATAATGTTGTTTAACATTTAGAATTAAACATAAGTTTTTATTATCATGTCTTTGTGTTTTCTAAAGGCAACTTCTGGAATGCAGCTTCCTTTACCAGCCCCGCCTCTTCACTTCATTTCAAGTCCTTTCGAAGGGAAACCAGTACTGACATCTCCTTCTACTTTAAGACGTCTTCCAATCATGGAGTCTTACTGGAAAACCTGGGAGCAAACAACTTCCTTCACATTGAAATCAGAGGTGTGTGTGTGTGTCTGTGTGTGTAAGTTTATATAACATATAACATATTTATAACAGCTTCAACTCTTCTTGGAAGGCTGGCCACAAGGTTTAGGAGCTTGTTCATAGGAATCTTTGACCATTCCTCCAAAAGAACATTTGTGAGATCATAGACTGATGTTGGACGAGAAAGTCTGGCTCTCAGTCTTCACTCTAATTCCTCCCAAATGTGTTCTGTCATGTTGAGATCAGGACTCTGTGCAGGCCAGTCAAGATCATCCGCACGACACTCTCTCTTCCAAGTATTTATGGATCTTGCTTTGTGCACTGGTGCAAAGTCATGTTGGAAGAGGAAGGGGTCATCTCCAAATGGTTCCCAAAAGGTAGGATCATGGAATTGTCCAAAATCTCTTGGACTGCTGAAGCAATCAGAGTTCCTTTAAGTGGAACTCAGACCCATTAGTTTGCACAACCCAGTTCCTGAAAAACAACCCCACAGCATAACCCCCAACCCCCAGGCAAACTTTATATTTGGCACAATACAGTCATTCTCTTGGCAACCACCAAACCTAGACTCATCCATCAGATTGTCAGATGGAGAAGCATGATTCGTTATGTGCCTCCACTGCTCTGGAGTCCAGGGACGCTGTGCATTAAACCACTGCAATTGACCCTTTCCTTTGCACTTGGTGATGTATTGCATGGATGCAGCTGCTCAGCCATGGAAACCCATTCCATGAAGCTCTTTACACATCGGTCTTGAGCTAATCTGAAGACCACATGAAGTTTGGAGGTCTGTAATCGGGATGAAATCCTTAGGCCCATTGTTAGACCCTTTGCTGGTGCAGTAGGTCCTGTTATCTTCCAGGTGTATTATAATATTCGGCCTCATGTGGCAAGAGTATTCAGGCAGTACCTGGTGGATAAAGGGGTTAATAGCATGGACTGCTCTGTATGCTACCTTGACCTAAAACCCACAGACCATCTCTGGGACATGATGTTTAGGTCCATCTGATGCCATCAGGTTGCACCCCAAATGGTCCTGAAGCTCATTTATGCACTGCCCCGACGTTTTCAGGTACAAACTTCTGAGGACCATTTTTAAGTTGTGTTTTCAAAGTGTTCATTTAATATGAGCAGTGTATATAGTGATGGCTCAGAGGTCCACCAGCTCTCTGTATTCAACGTCTTGTCCATCTCTGATCCACCCAACGACTGCAGAATCATCAGAGTATTTCTGCATATGACAGGAGTCTGTCTTGTACTGGAAGTCTGAGGTGTACAGAGTGAAGAGGAATGGTGAGAGTACAGTCCCCTGTGGTGCTCCTGTGCTGCTGACTACCTGGTTAGACACACAACCCTTCAGTCTCACAAACTGTGGTCTGTTGGTCGGGTAGTCTTTGATCTAGGAGATTGTTGAGGCCTCCACCTGAGTCTTCTGGAGTTTCTGACAAAGCAAATCAGGTTAAATTGTTTAAAATTCAGATTAATCAAGTCCTCCAGATTGGCTGAGTTAGATTCCCAAATACTTTCGGAGCCAACTTAAATTTATATGTGTCTTATAAATGCTTTGGAGGCTTTCCAAATTAACTAGATATTTTCTATGCTGCCAATGTTTATTTCAAAAAATGACTGTACATCCTAACAATGTTATAAAATGTTTGCCTTGCAGCACTGATATATTCATCCTCCATCTAGACCTCTGATGTGTTCAATTCAGATTTTATGCACATTTTTATTGCTGCGTGCTATTTTATTACAGCTTCATCTGTCAAGGAGCTTGCAATTTCAAATAATTCAATTCTTGACTGTGATTTTTGGCAATGGGAAAATAAAAGTGTACTCCTTTTCAGGGGCATTTGTCTCTAAATATATATATAAGATATATATCAGTGCCATATTCTCCTTTAACATGTGGATTGCCTCCATATCACCTGTCACTAGTGGGCCTCTAAACCTGCTTTTGTCTAGTATGGGTTCCAATACCTGATTAAAATCCCCTGCCAAGTATCTGTCCATCCACATCCCCAAACACTTTATTCACTTCATGGATAAAATTTGGATCCCCTTTATTTGGTGCATATATATTGCTTAATATTACCTGTAAGCCTTCTTTTAGAGCTAGCCATTCGACCTTCTCTACCCTTTCCCTTTCCCTTTGTAAAGTAAAATGTTTTCCCTTATTCACTTGTATCAAAACCCCATTACGTGAGCTTGAGAACAAGTTGTGGAAACCATGCAGCTTTAAAATAGAAAACTCAATTCAAAAACCTTAACTGATCTGTTACGTCTCCTGTGGTAGCAGCATTACCACACATGTGCGCTGACTGTCTTTGTCACTGTTTGTACAGACAGGACTCCTTCACATCTAGCACATGTTCCTGACCTTTCTTCTTTTTTTTTTTCACCGTGCCCTGTCCAGCAGAGTAGCGCTCACCTAGACCCTCCTTCACAAATCCCTTTTATCACAAAGGAAAACATTAATATCTACTACATTTCTTTGAATTTTTGAGTCCTTTTTATCGATTTCAGGTGTGGTTATTGGGCAATGACCCCTGTGACCTAACACAGCATTGAAAACACGAAAAGGCTGCATTGAGCTGTTAGCTGCAACCTTCTCATCTGCTGAAGCACATTCAATTCAATTCAGTTTATTTATATAGCGCCAATTCACAACACATGTCGTCTCAAGGCACTTAACAAAAGTCAGGTACATGCATTACAATTAATCCGAATCATTGAACAGTGCAGTCAGATTCTGTTATTTATTCAAATTGGATAAAAAGTTTGTCTATCTAAGGAAACCCAGCAGATTGCATCCAGTCAGTGACTTGCAGCATTCACTCCTCCCGGATGAGCATGTAGAGACAGTGGACAGTCACTGGCGTTGACTTTGCAGCAATCCTCATACTGAGCATGCATGTAGCGACAGTGGAGAGGAAAAACCCCCTTTTTTTAACAGGAAGAAACCTCCAGCAGAACCAGGGTCAGTGTGAGCGGCCATCTGCCACGACCAACGGGGGTTAGAGAGAACAGAGCAGAGACACAAAGAAAACAAGAAGCACTGATGCAGGAGTCCTTTCTATGGGAAGGAAAGGTAATTTTAATGGATGTAGCCCCTTTAGTCGTTTCACCTAGAAGAAAGAACAGATAAACTCTGAGCCAGTTTCCATGTTAGAGTCTGAAAGAGAGCACATAGAGTTAGTTACAGTAAAAGCCGTCAGCTATGTCTAGAGAGAGAAAGGTTAAACACTGAAAGACAGGCCATGTGGATTATCGGTAGAGGGTGAGCATTAAGCTGTTGCCAGCAGAAGCTTGGACGATGCCCCTCTCCAGAAAGTTGTCACAGGTAGACACAGAGTCCGGCCGGTGTAGCTTCTAGGAAGAGAAAAGAGAGAGAACAAAGTTAAAAGCTGAAATAACAGCAAATAATACAAAAATTTAAGAGTAGTGTGAGAAAGTAGCGAAGAGGGTGGAAGTGGTCATTATGTCCTCCAGCAGCCTAAGCCTATAGCAGCATAACTACAGAGATAGCTCAGGGATAACCTAAGCCACTCTAACTATAAGCTTTATCAAAAAGGAAAGTTTTAAGCCTAGCCTTAAAGGTAGACAGAGTGTGCCGCCTCACGGATTAAAGCTGGGGGCTGGTTCCACAGGAGAGGAGCCTGATAACTAAAGGATCTGCCTCCCATTCTCCTACTTCTAGTGACTTTAGGAAAACACCAGTAAACCTGCAGTCTGAGAACGGAGGCTTGTTTGGAACGTATGGAACAATCAGATCTCTGATGTATGATGGAGCTAAATCATTAAGGGCTTTATATTTTGAGGAGGAGAATTTTTATTCTATTCTGGATTTAAACAGGGAGCCAATGAGGGAAGCTAAAGTAGGGGAAATATGATCTCTCTTTTTAATTTTCATCAGAACTCTTGCTGCAGCATTTTGAATCAGCTGAAGGCTTTTAGCTGCATTTTGTGGACATCCTGACAGTAAAGAATTACAATAGTCCAGCCTTGAAGTAACAAATGCATGGACTAGTTTTTTCAGCATCAATCCTGGCAGGATATTTCTAATTTTGGCAATGTTCCGGAGATGAAAAAAGGAAATCCTGGAAACCTGTTTAATATGGATTTAAATGACATGTCCTGGTCAAAATAACACCAAGGTTTTTACTTTATTATCGGAGGTCAATTTAATGCCATCTAGGTTAAGTGATTGACTAAAGCAGTTCTTTTTTAAAGGTCTCCGGTCCAAAGACGACAACTTCTGTCTTGTCTGAATTTAGAAGCAGAAAAATTTTAAAGTCACCAAGTTTTTAGTCTTCAAGACATGCTTGTAGTCTATCTAACTGGTTGGGCTTTATCAGGATTTATGGATAAGTAAAGCTGAGTGTCATCAGCGTAACAGTGAAAATTTATTCTATGCTGCCTGATAATTTTACCTATTGGAAACATATATATAGTAAAGAGAATTGGCCCAAGTACTGAACCCTGTGGTACTCCACAATTAACCCTGTATTTTAAAAGATGATTTATCATTTACATGAACCCCAAACTGGAATCTGTGGAAAAGGAAAAATAAGATTTAAAAGGCCCAACCCTAGTTGCTGTTCCCCTGATCCCTACAGGCATATTCCAACCTTTCCAAAGGGGAAATTATGATCGACTGTATCAAAGGGCACCCACGGAACTAACGGGAACCGGTACAGAGAAAAGTCAATTATCTAAAACAATAAGGAAATCATTAGTGACTTTCAGCAGAGCTGTTTCAGTTGCTATGATGAGCCGGGAAACCTGACAAAAACTCTTCAAAAAAAGGGCCCTTTTGGGGGGGGGTAAAGCCCCAACATTTAAAGGCAACTGTTTTCTGTAAAGGGAAACAAAATTTGGGATATCGGTCTGGAAATTAAGGGCATCTCGATCAAGCGAAGGTTTCTTAAGCAAAGGGGTTTTTAATTACAGCTACCTTAAAAGCTTGTGGTACATTCCATTTACAAAGGGATAGATTAATCATATCTAAAATGGGGTTTGGGTAATAAAGGGGGAACACTTCCTTAAAAAAATTTGGGTTTGGGGGGGGTCTAAACATACAAGTTAAAGGGTTTTAATTTAAAGCAAATATTTCTGATAAAAACTCAGGAAGCTCCAATTTGGGATCAAAACTGTCCAAACACAGATCGGTTCTACAGTTATTTCCCAAATTTGTTGTCTCACTTTTTTAAGGGTGAAGTAATCACTCTGGGAAAATTGTCAAAGATTTTTCTTCTTAATAGAATCAATTGTTTTTTTGGAAAAAATCCCATAAAATCATGACTGCTGAGAGCTAAGGGAAGGGATGGCTCAAAAAGAGCTATGACTCTTTTGTAAGTTTAGGCAACTGTACTAAAGAAAAACCCTAGGATTTTTGTTCTTTCCCTTATTAAGGATGAAAAAAAACTTTTTCTAGCTTGGTGAAGTGTCTTTTTATAAAACAGTAGGCCTTTTTTTTTCCAGTTAAAGTAGGAACCCCTCTAGGTGTGGTTAGAGCGCCCTTTTTTTCCCCCCCCAATTTTTTCTAACATTGTCCTTAAAGTACGCAGCTCTGATTTAAAAACCAGGGAGCCTGCCTCCTATGAAAATTTTCCCTTCTTTTTAAAGGGGGGTTTGCATTGTCTAATGCACCACGCCATGATAAAGAAAAACATCTGAACAAGAAACCCAATTTGTGAAGGGGAAGAAAAAAAAAATTATTGCCCCCCACTCTGTTTTTCTGTGATAATGAGCAAAATTAAAAGTGGAACAGATTCTTTTAAAGGTTTTTACAGCATGGTCTGATAATGATCTACTATAATGAAATTTTTTTCAGGTGTGGAGTACTCGGTTAAATTAAACTCAAAGGTTATTAAAAAAGGGTCAGACAGCACAGGGTTGTGAGAAAAAAATTGTTATGTCTGTACACTCAATGCCATATGTCAGCACAAGGTCCAGAGAATGAAGACAAACGGTGGGTGGTTTTTTTAATGTTTTGAGTAAGCCAATTGGGGTCGAAGATACCATTTAAAGGCTAATTTACATTTTAACATGAATGTTAAAATCCCCCCCATTTAAAATTTTAACTTTATTTCTGTATTTAACACTAAATTCGATAAATAAGACACTGAAAATCCTAAAACCCATAAAAGTGAGGGGAAGGGCCGGTGGACGGTACCAAAAAACAAAAAGAGGGGGGTTTTAAGCCCTTTGCAAAATTTGGATGAGGAAAGTTTAAGGATTAAATTTTCAAAAAAAAAAATTTTTTTTAGCTATTGATTTTGGTCGGGGACATCAATAAATCGGATGAAAGAGGGTTGTTACCCTCCTCCTCCCCCCAGTATTTGGGTATTGTGAAAAATTTAAATAATTAGTAGGAGTTGACTCATTTATAGTAAACCTAATCCTTTTGCTGCGGGCCCAGGTTTTCCCTTTGAGGAAAATTTAAAATCAAATCTGTTGGTCACAAATCAGGTCACTAAACTAGCAAAATCTTTGAAGAGAGAAAATCTTATGTTCAGTAAGCCACATTTAATTGTTTTATTTTTTTTTTTAGCCCTTGGAGTTTTTTGGTTTATTTTTTATGAGATTTTCCGGAGTTACCCCCTTTTTAAAGATTATTTTTTTTTAACCTATTAAATTTTTGGGGAAAATGGGCGAGACACTGTCCTTAATAGGGAAAATGGGTGGGTAGAAAAGTAACAAAACCCTGAAAGAGAGGAGTTTTAAAAACTACGACCCCCTTTCCTGGTTGAACCCCTGGTTGTCGGGAGTTTTGGGAGAAACAAATAAATTTTTCCGGCCCCAAGTTTTTCCTAGAAAAAAAGCTGCTCCATCCAAAGTGGGATGGAAAGCCCGGTTCCCGGTCAGACCGGGTTTTTCCCCAAAAAAATTTTTCGCCAATTATCAATGTAACCCACACCCGTTTTCGGGAAACACCCCCAAAAAGACGGGCCAGGGGTTGAATAAAAAAGAAATGCGGCTAAACAGTCGCCCTGGTCAGATCGGGGAGGGGGCCCAGAGAAAATTACGGAGTCCGACATTTTTTGGGAAAAACTTCCAACCCCGAACCCAACCTAACTTTAGTTGACCCCCCGTTAAAAGTAAACCGGGGGGCTTTTACCGCCACCCGTGAATAACAATTTTTATGTATTTACGCTTACCCTTACCAGCAGTTTCAGGTAGGTTTTGGGGATGCCCGGCCCGTTCGGGCCCCCTGGCGGGCCCTTTTTGACTTTTGGCGCGGGTGTCTCTAGTGCCACGTTTCTGACTTTTGGGGGCTCCCAAATTTACCAGAGTTGGCTTCTCAGGGGTGTTCCCCCGCTGACCCGGGGAAAAATCTATTAGAAACGCAAAAGGGGGTTGGGGGTGCCCCTTGGGCGGATCAAAGGCAAATGTTTCCCAAATTCCCCGGCACCCAGGGGCCGAGATCCCGGCTGCGGGGCTCTGCCGGAGGACGGGCTCGGGGAGCTCCCCTCGGGGCCCCGCGTGCAAAGGGGGCCTGGGCCGGGGTTTTTCAACAGCGCGGAGCCGGGCCCCCAAAATCCAACCCCCGCCCCAAAAGCTACAAAATGCTGCATTTATTCCCGGGTCCCCTTAAATCCCCTAAACGAGGAAAGGGGGAGAAAACTGAACATTTTGCCCAAGAGAGCAAGAAAAGGGGAGGGACTCGGGAGAGAGAAACAGCAGAAACGGAAAGCCCTTTGGTGGAGCTAAAGCTAACCCCTAACCCTAGCGACCCTTACACCTCTGGGAAAAAACCTGTAAAAACGGAAAAGTCGCCAAACGTTAAATACGCCAAAAGAAAGGGATTTTGGGTTTTTAAAGGCTTATGTATTATAACAAGTAAGAGATATCACAGTAAGAAAATCAGTCCCAACCCAGAGAGCCTTTTTACACACCAAAATCCCCAAGTGCAAAAAGGAAGTGACGAAACGCCTTAACCCCCATCAAGATTTTTCCCCATCTACGTTTTGTCCCCGAGTTTTGAGTTTAATCTTCTCAAGAATTGGGAACTTGCCAAGAATTTAACACCGTCATGTGTTGTTTGCTGAGATGGACCAGATGCAGACAAAACATCCTTGGTTTTATGGTGGGGGAGAAAGGGTTTTTAAAAAGGGCCCGGAGCCAGTTGAGTGCAAATTTAGAAAAATAAAAAGGCAGCTAGGGTTTCCCGGCGAGATAAAATAACGAACAAATGAACACAGGGGGGAATTTAAGAAAAAAATAGAGGGGGTCTACTAATCAAGGAAAACCCCGAAAATTAATAAAAATCCCCAATACAAAAGGGAAAGAACTAATTGAAATAACCCCCCTTTTGGTTTTTATGTGGGACATTTTTGATTGTTAAAACAATTTTAAAAAGGGTTTTAAATACCCGTTCTATTACATTCAGGGAAAGTTTTTGTACAAAAAGTAAACGGGGAAAGTATTGGGGGTGGGCTGGAAAAGGAAAGGAGTAGGGGGGAGTCAGGTTTGCCTAAACCCGGGTCAGTTTTTCGGTTTAGGGGCAAAAACACCCTCCCCTTTCTGCTCTGTTGACCCCTTTTTTTCCCAAAGGGGAAAAATAGTTGACAGAGAGAGGTATCCCCAAACCTTTTGGTTTTTTATAAACAATGACCATCAGTGGGACCCTTTGTGGGGGGCCTTGGACGACATGTTTTTAAATAAGCGTGTTTTTAAATAAAATAATCTGACCCCTTTAAATTTTTGTGTAGTTATGTTTCTATGGCTTTGGGCCGCTGGAGGACATAATGACCAAATTTTACCCTCTTCCTAATTCTCACACTACTCTCCCCAATTTTTTCATTTTTTTGCCCGTTATTTCAGCTTTTAACTTTTTTCTCTCTTTTTACTCATTCCTAGAAGCTACCCTGGGCCCGACTCTGTGTCTACCTGTGACACCCTTTTTGGAAGGGGATCCCTTTTTTGGTTTTTCTTCTGGCAACAACTTAATGCTCACCCTCTACCATGATCCACATGGCCCTGTCTTTTTTTTTGTGTTTAAAACCCTTTTTGTCTCCTAGCCCTGGCTTCCCGGCTTTAGCTTTTTTCTGTGGGCTAACCTATGTGCTTCTTTTAGACGCAAACCCCTTTAAAACGGGGTCAAGTTTATCTTTCCTTCTTTCTAGGTGAAAAAGACTAAAGGAGCTACATCCCTTTTGCATTTTCTTTTCCTTCCCTTTGAAAGGACCCCCTGCATCAGTGCTTCTTTGTTTCTTTGGTCTACCGCTCTGTTCTTTTCTAACCCCCGTTTTGGGCGTGGCAATGGCCCCTCCACTACCTGGTTTGCTGGAGGTTTCTTTCCCGGGAAAAAGGGGGTTTTTTTCCCCTCCACTGTCCCCTACTGCATGTCATAAAGAGGGATTGCTGCAAAGTCAAAGCAGTGACTGTCCACTGTCCCCCTACTGCTCATCCCGGGGGAGTGAATGCTGCAAGTCAAAGACGGATGCAAATTTCGGGTTTCCTTTGATTTGAAAAAAAATTTTTTTTCCAATTTGGAAAAAAAAATAAAAATAAATTTTACTGCACTGTTCAAAGGTTAGGGCAATTGGAATTTTATGTTTCCTGAACCTTTTTGAAGTGCCTTGAGGACAACCCTGTGTTTTGAATTTTGGCGTATATAAATAAAACTGAATTGAATTGTATTGAATAGAGGGTGCTTGTGGATGTCTCCTACAAGCATATGTATCATTTGAGCGGTCTCCATGTTGACACTACCAGATCCAACTGGATGGTACAGTTCATAAGATCTAGGCCACTTAATCTAACAGTCTTAGATACTAGGACTGGACATTGAGTTGTTGCAAATACCTAAAAACTAAACTAAAAGCATATCAGCACAAGTTTCCTGTACTGTGTAGATTTATGTTGTTTATGACATCTTAAAATAGTTAAAGTTTACTTTTAGTTGCACATATTTCTAACTTATTTTGCCATAAAGACTGTTCACATAAACTGAAAATCTAAGGTGCAAGATGGAAAATCTTATGATGCTATTGTTGTTTTCACAGGAGGATCAACGGTCTTGTTTTCGTTTGATTTTGAAAGAAAGCGGATGGAGCTAACTGTTCATTCACCAAAGCCTCTAAATGATGACCAGTGGCACCGTGTGGAGGCTGAGAAGAACATCAAAGAGGCAGTGCTACAACTTGATGGGCATATAGAAGGGGCAAGCCCCGCCCCCCCCCCACCCCACTGGGAAAACACAGAATGGGGTTTTACAGTGGGAAAAATATATTTTGGGAAGCATCAAACTTTTGTTTTTTTAAACCCCCAACGATTTTAATTCTATGCAAAAGTAGTAAAAATAATCCAAAAAAACGTTTTAAAACACACTTAGAAAACATGACATTTGTAATGACATTTGTAATATGTCCCTTTCCCCAAAAGGTAATTTTTAATTTATTCAATTTTAAAAATTTTTTGGGTGGGGGAATGCTGGGGTAAACATTGATTTTAAAAACCGGGTTTTCCCCATTAAAAGGGGAAAAAGGGCCCCATGGGCCCTTTTTAAACCAAAAAAATGGGAATTTTTGATCACCTGTGGGTCCAAAAATTTTGCCCTTTAGCTACATGCAACACTAAACTTTGTTCACACACATTTCTGCATGCAGTATGTAGCTAAAAAACAATGTGCAATTGTTTCCAAGGGGTTTTTTTTAAAATTTACCGGGGAAACTAATCAAGTAAAACATATTTAAAATATCTTTTTGAAGGGTTTTCTTTTATTTGAGCCCCTTTTTTCATTTAAAAAAAATGCCCTTATGATCATAAGTTCAGACCAAAAAATAATGATAAAATGTACATTTTGGGCTAACTTGGGCTGCGTACTTTATGTTTTTGCTGTACATAAGCTTAAAAAATATACCTGCTAGTCATAATTGTTTATTAACAGTATGAAAGAGCTTTAGGCTCATTGTTTTGTCTGACCCAAAGTAATATGTTTTATCTGTGATGTCATCAGGTGCTTTGAGTGGTCAAAGGGGCTTCCTGGGCTGCATGAGGGCTCTGAAAATAAATGGTGTCTTCTTCAATCTGGAAGAAAAGGCAAAGTTACCCCGGGTAAGGGGGCTGTCGGGGGCCATTGTACAGCTACCAATGACTGCAGGAAGGGGGGGGGGAAATTTTTTGGTAAAAATACAATGGATACTCATGTGACTGCTCTCTCAGTGCATATGATGGACCCTTCTGCACTGATGGTACAATCTTGTATATTTTGGTAGACTACATTAGACTAGAGTGTTTGGTTAAGTAAAACTTTTAACTCCCCCTCTTTCGGTTGCTTCTTCTCTCTCTTCTGTGTGTGTGTGTTTGTGTGGGTGGCAAATGGCTGCTTGTGTATGTCAGATGTAGGAGGATATTTTGAGGCAGGAACCCTGGTGCGTTATGATTTTCTGTCAGATCATGGAGCATCTTTGTTGGGCAACCCGAGGGGCTTTTCACATTTTGGTAATTTAGGTGAAACCAACCTTACTCAGGAGGAGCTAATCTTCAGTTTTAGCACATACACTGCTCCAAGCATTTTGGTGTACATTAGTTCAAGATCCCAGGATTACATGGCAGTGGTGCTGCGACACAATGGTGGGCATGTTTACACACTTTTAATATGTCAGTTAAACATTTGTTCATTTAGATAAAACTTGGGCATCTGCTTGTGTGTAGGCTCTCTTCAGGTCCGTTACAGTCTTGGGGGACTAGCAGAACCCTACACCATAGATATTGACCATCGCAACATGGCCAACGGACAGCCCCACTCTGTAAACATAACAAGGAATTTAAGGGAGATTCGACTACAGGTTAGTGCCTCCATCCAGCCAGTAGTGTTTAACATTGCTAAAATGTAATAATTCATACTGAATATGTGCCAAAAATTAGGCTGAAGATGGATGCATGACTTGTGTGTTAAAGCAAATATTTAAAAAAAACTAAGCCCTTTTTAATGAAATCAGATTGAGACACGTTACCACCTGAGCTGGGTGTACCAGTAGACCAACTATTTTAAAGGAAGTTCACATTTTAAAGATGTTTTTTATTTCCATTTATTCATTCATTCATTCATTCATCTTCTATACCACTTATTCCATAGTGGTTCACAGGGGAGCTGGTGCCTATCTCCAGCAGTCTACGGGCGAGAGGCGGGGTACACCCTGGACAGGTCTCCAATCCATTGCAGGGCAACACAGAGAGATACAGGACAGACCACCGTCCACACACCCATTCACACCTAAGGGCTGTTTAGAGAGACCAATTAACCTAACAGTATTTTTGGACCGTCCATTTATATTGAAAAAAAATCTTCACTGAGAGCAAAGGGTACCGGAGTCAAACTCCTTGTTTGTGTGCAAAATCTTGGCAGTAAAGTCGATTCTGATTCTGAACAGTAAGCAAAATTGTAAAAAATATATATATATATATATATATATATATATTATACTGTATCGTAATGTATTACGATACAGTACATGCTGAGGTCACATGCTGAGGTCAAAGCTTAAAATACATTCCAACCTGATGGTGATACACCACTTGAAACAGCAGGTTTGACATCCATTTGATTTAATTCAATCTAATGTATTTATATATCACCAGTTTACAACAAATGTCATCTCAAGGAACTTTCCTCAAAAAAAACATCCAAATTATGTACAGATAGACATCAAATAAACTTTTTCGTTTCTCTGTTTTTACCAGCTTGACCACTACACCATGTCAACATACACCCTACCTGAGGCTTCTGACACACAGTTCAACTTGGTCAAAAGTATCTTTCTTGGGAAGGTCTTTGGTAAGTTTGATGGGAGGTTGTCTGTGAGGTTTTTTTTAGAGCAAAAGTGAGGTTTCACCAATGAAAGCTTCTGTATAATCTGTTTTCCTCCTCAGAATTGTATGTATTCATTTTCAGCCTGATGCTTGTAGAACAAAAAGCCAGAGTCATATCTGTTGGACTTTGGTTCTGGTTTTGTGCCTTTAACATAATGTCCCATTTGTGTTTATTTTTCTGTTTTAGTTCAGTTTTGTTCTTAGTCATTTGTTTATTCTGTTAGTCATTGTTCCCTGATCTCTTTGTTTCATCTGAAAGGCCTCTCAGTGCCTAACCTTAAGTTCCTTTGCAGATGCAGTTCGTCAGGTTCCAGTCCTCTCTGACCTACTCTGTTGTTCTACATGTGTAGTCTTTCTGTTGCTTTTGTTTGTCTTACATTAAATTCTGTTGTAAGTTATGTTTTATTCAGATTTATTATATTTTCATATGAGCCTGTCCGCCTCTGATTGCATTTGGGTCTGTCACAGCTAGTATTCATGACAGAAAACCTTACCACATGAACCCAGCATACCAGAAACTTCTTATCTGACTTGCTTGGATTTCCTACTAAAACATGGCTTATGTTTATATCCAGAAAACTGCATAAGTGCAATACACATGAAATTTGGCATATTTTTTTTGTACATCCCAATAAACGTGGATTTAAGCAACCATGAAGGAAAACCGGTCTCCTCCCTTAACATTCTCCATTTGCAGACATTTTACTTTCTTCATATGAGGCTTTTGTAAATGATTTTGCCATTAAAATAAGGTCTGCCATTGACTATGTAGCCCCAATAGAAACAGACTAAAAACAGTAAGACAAAACCCTCCTGGAGACATCAAAGAACCAAACCATTGAAAGAAACTGTCAAAATTCAGACACAAAATGGACAAAAAATGAGATGACCAAAATTCCCACAGTAATCTGACCATCTACAATCTAGCAGTAAAGCAGCCATTCCTTTTCCTCAAAATTAATGACTGATTATGAAATTAACCCAAGAACCCTATTGTCATTGTTTGACAGACTTAGCAAACCAGCTATCCCCAGGATCCACCAGGATGTCTTTGAAAATGATGTGCAAAAATATAAGATATAATTTATGTTAATGCTGAAATAATATGATTACCTCTAAATTATTGTTGGTTGATGAGGAAACACCTGAGAGTTTTGTCATGATTGATGCAGAACTATTTCTCAATTGAAACAGAAAACATTTCTTTTAGACCCAATACGCACATACTTTTTAAAAGCATCTATTCATCCCTTTTTTTCAATATGGTGTTGTTATAAATATAAACTCTACTCTAAGACTGCAGCCTTATCTAAATCAGCAACAAAACAAAGTTACGCAAAACACATTAAAAATCTTGCTAAAAAGTATTTTGTCATCTCCCCGTCCAATGCGTTGACACAGTGGCAACGTCCATTGCGTTGCCACTGCTGGCAGGTTACCAACCATGGTGGTGTCTAATTGCAGCAGCAGACTACATACACCTGTTGATTAGGATTTATTGGAATGTATGTACCTGACTTTTGTGAAGTGCCTTGAGACGACATGTGTTGTGAATTGGCGCTATATAAATAAACTGAATTGAACTGAATTGAATTGAAATGCTGTACCCTGCCACCTTCTCTGGGTCTTGTCGAGCAAGACACAAGATCTCCTCTAGAGGAGGACAAAACTAACAGCCATCTCTGTAACATGTTTGTAACTGAGGCAGTCACTAGATTTTCTTCTCAAAAAAGAGCGCTGCAGACTTAAAAGCAGAGAATACAGCAATGCAATAAAAACAAATTTAGCGTTTAAACATGAATTTGTTGCCAGTGTAATTATAAACTCATTACATCCACAATCCACTTTGAAGAGGATAGTGAACATTTCAAAAATTTGGACAGTTCCCTGTGAGTAAATGGTTTGTCTCACTTCCAGGGAGCCTTGAAATGGTCTGACCACATCAAACATTCCTGTTGTTCTTTTTGTAGAAACTGGACAGATTGACCCCATTTTAATTGAACGCTACAACAGCCCAGGCTTCGTTGGATGCTTATCCAGAGTTCAGCTAAACAATGTGGCACCGCTGAAAGCTGCAATTCGTTCAGGCATGACAGCTCCAGTCAGCATTCATGGAATACTGGTCCAGTCCAATTGTGGAGCCTCACCCCTGACCATACCCCCCATCCCACCTGCTAATGACCTTTGGCAAATAGATGCTGGTAAAGTCCTACTCACATTATCAGAGAATATAAGGATGAAATCCATAGATGGATGACCTAGTGCAAATGGATAACAAATGTTTGCTTTATCTCCAGGTGGAGCAGTTTTCCCATTTAAAGACGAAAAGATTGGTGGGGATGCTGTTCATCACAATTTTGCAGTAATTGGAGGTACATATTTTTTGAAACTACAACTTTATTTACGGCTGGAACAGTGTAACTTTTTTAAAGGGAACAGAGGCTTTTTTAAGCTCCAAGTGTTTTGACTTAAAGCTCCTCAGTTAGATTTAAACCTACAATGTCTTATTTATACTCACAAAATTACTATTTTCTTTTAAGGAGTTTGCGAGGCATCATAAAATACTGGAAACAATACACTGGATTCGATTTCCAGTTTAAAAAATCCTTAAAAAGTATCCGGATCAATCTGGTTCTAGGTTAAATTCCTACCATGAATGGATCTGAACATTGATCTGAAGGACTCATGATGGTGGTGGTCTAGAAATACCAAATGACTCTGTGTATTGCCCTGTTGTCAATCTTTAAACAGTGAACATGCATTGTGAGGGTGTGCATTCGTACTCTAGCCTTGAAAACTGGCTCAGAGTTCATCTGCTTAGCTGTCTCTCTCTCCTGGATGAAGCCACCAAAGGAGCTATAACCATTAATGTTTCCCTTTGCTTTCTGTGTTCTGTGTTCTTTTTATGTCTCTGCTCTGTTCCCTCAAACCCCCAGTCGGTTGTGGCAGATGGCTGCTCACACTGATCCTGGTTCTGCAGGAGGTTTCTTCCTGTTAAAAGAGAGTATTCCTCTCCACTGTCACTACATGCATGCTCATTATGAGGGATTGCTGCAAAGTCAATAAAAGCTACTGTCCACTGTCTCTACATGCTCATCCGGGAGGAGTGAATGCTGCAAGTCACTGATTAGATTCAATCTACTGGGTTTCCTTAGATAGAAAGCCTTTTAACCAATTGGGATAATAAACTGAATCTGACTCCACTGTTCGATAGCTAGGATTAATTGGATTGTATGTACCTGACTTGAAATCTGTATGATTTATAAAGTGCCTTGAGATGACATGTGTTGGCACTGTATAAATAAAACTGAACTGAATTTAACTGAATTGCATTAAACAAGGCTGTTAATGATAAGTTATTTGTAGTTAAAACTATTTAAAAGCCCTGAAACTGTTTGCATGAAGTAGGTGAGAACAGTCTGATTGCATTGCTTTTTAATTATGATTATGGTGCACCCTGCCTCCCGCCCATAGACTGCTGGAGCACGAGCTTCCCCACCATCCACTATGGAAGAAGCGATAGAAAATGACTGACTGACTGAATGTTTTATTATTGATTCAGACAGTGATTGGTTATAAAACAAATTGGGGATGGAATTCTTAGGTTAGCCTTTAAACCCTTATTTATGGAGATTAAACATTACTTCAGCTGTGCCCCAAAGACCAATTTTTCTCAACTGTCTCAAATCCTTTAAAATTCAGACATAATAATCATATAGAAATACAAAAACTTCTTAAAGTTTATTATTTTTAAATCCACTATATGAATGTACTCAAAACGTTTTCATCCATCCATCCATCCATCCATCCATCGTCTTCCGCTTCTCAGGGGTCGGGTCGCGGGGGCAGCAGCCTAAGCAGAGAGACCCAGACTTCCCTCTCCCCAGCCACTTGGGCCAGCTCGTCCGGGGGAATCCCAAGGCGTTGCCAGGCCAGCCGAGAAACATAGTCCCTCCATCGTGTCCTGGGTCTTCCTCTGGGCCTCCTCCTGGTAGGACTTGCACAGAACACCTTTACCAAGGAGGCGTCCAGGAGGCATCCTAACCAGATGCCTGAGCCACCTAAACTGGCTCCTCTCTACTCTGAGTCCCTCCCTGACCGAGCTCCTCACCCTATCTCTAAGGGAGAGCCCAGGCACCCTGCGGAGGAAACAAATTTTTGCCATTTGTATCCGTGATCTTGTCCTTTCGGTCACAACCCAAAGCTCATGACCATAGATGAGGGTAGAAACGTAGATCGACCAGTAAATCGAGAGCTTTGCTTTTTGACTCAGCTGTCTCTTCACCACGACGGACAGGAAAGCGCCCGCATCACTGCGGTGGCAGCACCAATCTGTCTATCGATCTCCCGCTCCATTTTTCCCTCATCCATGAACAAGACCCCAAGATACTTGAACTCCTCCACTTTAGGCAGAAACACCCCACCAACCCGGAGAAGGCACTCTACCCTTTTCCGGCTGAAGACCATGGCCTCGGCCTTGGAGGGACTGATTCTCATCCCGGCCGCCTTACACTCGGCTGTGAACTGCTCCAGTGAGTCCGAGGTTCGACTATCCGACAGACCCTCCTCTCCAGAACCTCTAAATAGACCTTACCAGGGAGGCTTAAGAGTGTGACTCCCCTATAGTTGGAACACGCTCTACGGTCCCCCTTTTTGAATAGGGGGACCACCAACCCGGTCTACCAATCCAGACCCAATAGGACTCCTTCTTCAGCCTGACAGCATCCCTCACCGCCAATGTCCACCAGTGGGTTCGACGATTGCCGCATTACCGAAGGTGGGATATCTGTTTGGCTGTGAGCAGGAGAGGAGGATGCTGATTGGGCCAACAACCTTGCGACAACAGCTCCAGTAAGCCTCCTTTGGCAATGGAGGCGCGAAACATGGCCCACTCGGACTCAATGCCCCCCACCACCCCCGGAATGTGTTTGAAGCTCTTCTGGAGGTGGGAGTTGAAGCTCTGCCTCACGGGAGACTCTGCCAGGTGTTCCCAGTTGATCCTCAAGATTCGTTTGGGTCTGCCAGGTCTGACCGGCATCGTCCCCCACCATCGGAGCCAGCTCACCACCAGGTCGTGGTCAGTGGAAAGCTCTGCACCCCTCTTCACCCGTGTCCAAGACATGCGGCCACAGATCAGATGACAAGACAACAAAGTCGATCATCGAACTGCAGCGTAGGATGTCCCTCTCGTTCACCGGGGTGAACCCTAACGTACTGGCGCTAAGATGGGGGGCAACAAGTATGCCCACCCTAGCTCACCGCCTCTCACCAGGGGCAGCTCCAGAGTGGAAGAGTGTCCAACCCCTCTCAAGGAGACTGGTTCCAGAACCAGAGCCGTGCGTCGAGGTGAGCCCGACTATTTCTAGCTGGAACCTCTATACCCCGCACACCAACTCAGGCTCTTTCCCTACCGGGGAGGTGACATTCCACGTCCCAAGAGCCAGCTTCTGCAGCTGAGGATCAGACCGCCAAGGTCTCCGCTTTCGGCTGCCACCCATAACACATTGTATCCGACCCCTTTGGCCCCTCCCACAGGTGGTGAACCCATCGGAAGGGGGATCCACATTTCCTCTTCGGGCTGTGCCTGGCCACCAGCCACTTGCCAGCATGCCCCACCTCTAGGCCTGGCTCCAGAGTGGGGCCCCAGTGACCCGCATCCGGGCGAGGGGACACTGTTCTAACATTAGACGGGCTTCTTTATTTCCTGTTTTCCCAGTGTGTTTCTTTTTATTTTCTGTTTAGTTTTCTTCTGTGCTTTTAGATAATTTTGTTTTAGTATTCTTTAATTCCCTGGCTTTGCATTTTAATGTTCAGCACTTTGATAGCAACCTGTGTTTTTTAAATGTACTTTATAAATAAAATTTGCCTTGATATGATTTAATAAAGGATAGTAGGACCCAAACAGCAGACTAGCATATTTTGGCCAAAAAAAAAACTTTTTGTAGATGCTTAAGAAAATAACTCAAATCACTCCTCACCTCACCTTGTGTTGCGTAGTACATGTTTCTCCCCAATGATACCTCTGATATATATGTTAAGGTTAGGTGTTTTCAACCTTCCTGGGTTTTCAAACAGTTCATTGTGGCATACAATACAGTATCCAGGGCTTTTAGAAAACAACACGGTCACAGCATCACAGATCCTCCACCATAATTAAACATGGGTATAAGGTGGTTTTCCATATACTTTTGTTTTTACCCAGCCGGAGGTTTTGTTTCCAAAAAATTAATTTTCCTCTTTTTATTCTTGTCTGATCACATGGTTCCAGGTAAAGTCTCAGTGGCATTTAGCAGACATGTTTTCTTTGATGACAGTAGGACAAAAAAAGGCTTTTCCTGGCAGGCCTCCCAAACAGCTGGTTAAAGGGAGGCTTGGTGATGCCAAGGTGGTTTGCTAAAGATCTGTAACAAGTGAGTTTTTAGAGATCTTTTAAGTAAGTAAACTTTATATATGTAGCACTTTTAACAAATACAAAATCCCACAAACTGCTTTAGAATAAATACAGGCATAAAATGGCGCTGATGGTGTAGGGGTTAAAATGCGCGACCATATGCAAAGGCTACAGTGCTCAAAGCAGCTGTCCCGGGTTCGAGTCCCGGACCTGCCAACATTTGACGAATGTCTACCCCTCTTTCCTGTCTGCCTACTGTCAAAAAAATAAATAAATAAAGGCCATTAGTGCTGAAAATATATATATATATAAAAAAAGCCAGTCTATATAATAAATGAGCTTTCAACTGCTTCTTAACAGAATCAACATAGTTCAAAGATGGGGGCCAACACCCCTAAGGGACTTATCTCATCTGGTCTTAAAATGTGTTCAGGGAGCCCTTAACAGCCTTTAACTGGAGAATCTCAGACTGAGAAGAGGTGTAGGGGTCTAGTAGGTCAGAGATGTGGCTGGGGCTTTACCTCATAGGGCTAGTAAGAAGTAAAGTAAAAATAGTTTTACCTCTTTTATCATCCTTCTCACTGTGTGTGGTGGCAGGATGAACTTGGCTCCAGGAAGGCTTGTCACAGTTACACTTGTTTTAAAATGCTGTGGCATGCATGTGTTTCTGACAAACAGCTGCCTCACTTGAATCACATGCTCTCTTGACTTTTCCATTTTGATGAACAACTAAGCCTTTAGCAGTCTGTCTTACAGCAGATCTGAAGAAGCCTCTGACTGAAGACATTCTGTTGTTGTACAACAGTCTCTTGAAGAAGATGCTCAGGGTTCTCCATAAACCCTGAATGGTTCAATTCAGTTTTATTTATATAGCGCCAATTCACAACACATGTTGTCTCAAGGCACTTCACAAAAGTCAGGTACATACATTCCAATTAATCTTAATCATTGAACAGTGCAGTCAGATTCAGTTATTTATTCAAATTGGATAAAAAGTTTTTCTGTCTAAGGAAACCCAGCAGATTGCATCCAGTCAGTGACTTGCAGCATTCACTCCTCCCGGATGAGCATGTAGAGACAGTGGACAGTCACTGGCATTGACTTTGCAGCAATCCCTCATACTGAGCATGCATGTAGCGACAGTGGAGAGGAAAAACTCCCTTTTAACAGGAAGAAACCTCTAACAGAACCAGGCTCAGTGTGAGCGGCCATCTGCCATGACCGACTGGGGGTTAGAGAGAACAGAGCAGTAACACAAAGAGAACAAAGAAGCACTGATCCAGGAGTACTTTCTATGGGAAGGAAAAGTAAATGTTAATGGATGTAGCTCCTTTAGTCGTTTCATCTAGGAAGACAGAACAGATAAACTCTGAGCCAGTTTTCAAGGTTAGAGTCTGAAAGAGAGCACATAGAGTTAGTCACAATAAAAGCTCAGCCAGTAGCCATGTCTAGGAGAGAGAAAGGGTTAAATACTAAAAGACAGGGCCATGTGGATCATCGGTAGAGGGTGAGCATTAAATTATTGCCAGCAGAAGCTCGGACGATTCCCCTCTCCAGAAAGGTGTCACAGGTAGACACAGAGCCAGGCCAGGTGTAGCTTTTAGGAAGAGAAAATAGAGAACAAAGTTAAAAGCTGAAATAACAGCAAATAATGCAAAATTGGAGAGTAGTGTGAGAATGTAGCGAAGAGGGTGAAAGTGGTCATTATGTCCTCCAGCAGCCTAAGCCTATAGCAGCATAACTACAGAGATAGCTCAGGATAACCTAAGCCACTCTAACTATAAGCTTTATCAAAAAGGAAAGTTTTAAGCCCAGCCTTAAAAGTAGACAGTTTGTCCACCAAGGTTCTTTACTTTATTACCGGAGGTCTATTTAATGCCATCCAGGTTAAGTGATTGACTAAGCAGTTTCTTTTTTAAAGACTCCGGTCCAAAGACGACAACTTCTGTCTTGTCTGCAAAAAATTTTAAGTCATCCAAGTTTTTATATCTTCCAGACATGCTTGTAGTCTGTCTAACTGGTTGGGTTCATCAGGATTTATGGATAAGTAAAGCTGAGTATCATCGGCGTAACAGTGAAAATCTATCCTATGCTGCCTGATAATTTTAACTATTGGAAGCATATATATAGTAAAGAGAATTGGCCGAAGTACTGAACCCTGTGGTACTCCACAATTAACCCTGTAGTTTAAAGATGATTTATCATTTACATGAACAAACTGGAATCTGTCAGATAAATAAGATTTAAACCAGCCCAGCGCTGTTCCCCTGATCCCTACAGCATATTCCAGCCTTTTTAAGAGAATATTATGGTCGACTGTATCAAATGCAGCACTGAGATCTAAGAGGACAAGTACAGACACAAGTCCATTATCTGAGGCAATAAGAATATCATTAGTGACTTTCAGCAGAGCTGTTTCAGTGCTGTGATGAGCTCTGAAGCCTGACTCAAACTCTTCAGACAGGTCATTGCTGTGTAAATGTTCACACATTTGATTAGCAACTATTTTCTCAAGAATTTTAGATAAGAATGGAAGATTGGATATCGGTCTGTAATTTATTAAGTCATCTCGATCAAGCGAAGGTTTCTTAAGTAAAGGTTTAATTATAGCTACCTTAAAAGCCTGTGTTACATATCCATTTACTAAAGATAGACTAATCATATCTAAAATGGGGCTGGTAATCAGAGGGAACACTTCCTTAAATAATTTGGTTGGGATTGGGTCCAACATACAAGTTGAAGGTTTAGATGAAGCTAATATTTCTGATAACTCAGGAAGCTCCACAGGATCAAAACAGTCCAAACACAAATCAGGTTCTACAGTTATTTCCAATGTTGTTTCACTTGCTGAGGATGAAGTAAACATCTTCGGGAGTATGTCAAAGATTTTATTTTTAATAGAATCAATTTTATTTAAGAAGAATCCCATAAAGTCATGACTGCTAAGAGCTAAGGGAATGGATGGCTCAACAGAGCTATGACTCTGTGTAAGTTTAGCAACTGTACTAAAGAGAAACCTAGGATTATTCTTGTTCTCTTCTGTTAATGATGAGAAAAAAAGCCGTTCTGGCTTGGCAAAAAGGGCTTTTTTTACGACAGTAGGCTTTTTTCCAGATTAAAATAGGAATCCTCTAGGTGTGTAGAGCGCCATTTTTTCTCCAAAATTTTTAACACTTGTGCTTTGAAGTACCAAGCTCTGATTTAAAAAACCCGGGGAAACCTGCCTTCCTATGAATGATTTTCCTTTTTTTTCAAGGGGGTGCATTGTGCTAATGCACCACGCAATGATGAAGAAAACCCCTATGAACAAAAGAAATAATTTTGAGAAAGGGGGCAGAAAAAGAATTTTTGCCCTCCACTGTGTTTTCAAATTTAAAAATGAAGAGATGGAAAAGTAGAAAAAAAGATTTTTTAAAAGGGTTTTTACAGCATCGTCTGATAATGATCTACTAAATGAAATTTTTCAGGTGTGGGTACTCCGGTTAAAAAATTAAAAAAATCAAGGTTATTAAGAAAAGGAAGGGGGAGGGGAAATGGTTTTGAGAAAAAATATTGTTTGTCTTTACACTCAATGCCATATTTTCAGCACAAGGGGCCAGAGAATGAAGGGCAAAAAAGGGGGGAGGGGTTTGTTAATGTTTTTTTTAGGAAAGCCAAATGAGTCTAAGACAGTGTCAGGGGCTGCACGGGGGCGCAGTTGGTAGACCCCCCCTTGCCTGTGGCAAAAAGGTCCTGAGATTCGATTCCCGGCCGGGGGGGGTTTTTGCATTTTGGGGTTCTCCCCGGGGGAGTGTGGGATCTCCCCGGTACTCCAGCTTCCTCCCACAGTCCAAAGAAAATTTCCTGTTAGGTTAAAATTTGGTCACTCTAAAAATTTGGGCCCCTTAGGTGTATGAATGAGTGTGTGCATGGTTGTTTGTGTGTTGCCCTGTGATTTCATGGGGGAATGTTTTCCCGGGTGTACCCCGCCTCTCGCCCCTAGGGCGTGGAGATAGGCCCCTAGCTTTCCCCCCGGGCCCACTTTTGGAAATTTAAATGGGAGAAAAAAACTGACGACTGATTTCCGTGTCAAAATGGAATGTTAAAAACCCCCCCTATTTAAAAACCCATTGTATTTAAATTTAGATAAAAAAGGGCTTTAAAAAATGATTAAAAAAATTTGGGAGTAAAGGGGCCCGGTGGGGGCGGTACAAAACAAAAAAACAGAATTGGGTTTTTTTGCTTTTCCAAAATTTTGGGTGGGAAAAAACTAAGGATTAAATAATTTTAAAAAATTGGGAGCAGTTGATTTTGGTTTTGGGGGCTAATCAAAAAAAAAGGGCTGAAAGATGGTTGCTAAACCCCCCTCCTCGCCCCCGTATTTCCCAAAGGGAAAGTGAAAAATTTTAAATAATTAGTAGGAGTTGACTCATTTTTAACATAACCCTCTTGCGCACCGGGTTTTCTGTGGGGCAAATAAATAAATTTGATTTCCCAAAATCAGGTCCAAACTAGCAAAGCTTTAAAGAAGAGATTTTTGTTCAGTGGGCACTTTTAATTATTTTTTTTCTTTTTAGTCTGAGTTGTGTTTTTTTTATGAGATTTTCCTGTTTTCCTCCTTTTAATTATTTTTTAATCTATTCTTTTGCCTGGAAAGACATTTCTTTAGGGTAATGGGTGGGTGCAGCACCCCTAGGGTGGGTTAAATAAGGACAAATTTCGTTGAAATTTACATTGCGATACCAATAAAGATGATATTATTTTTATTATATTATTTTTATTATAATGTTCTTTTTTCTATGAAGAAATTTATTTGGTTGATCTGCAGGGCCCAAAATCCCAGAACAAAACCCAACCTTCTTTATCACTTTTTGAGTTGTTCAAACCCTGTCCTAAATCTTCAACCCACAGATAATGGCGAAAAAATCAACTCCCCACAAAAACTTATAGAAATCAACATCTTGTTGCAAACACTGAAGGTCATAAGCTTCCTCATGAAGTATAGTCTGCTCTGTCCCTTCTAGTAGGTGGCTTCACAGTTGCATCTCTACTTCAGTCTGTTGACCAGAAAACACCGAGGTATTTATACTCCTCCACCACCTCCACTTCTTTCCCCCAGATGGACTAGTTTTTGCCTATTCCTGTTTTCTTTAAATCTACAATCATCTCCTTTCTTTTATTCACGTTCAAAATGAATATTGTTTTCCACACATGCCACCAAGTGGTCCCCATCCCGAAATCAAATTTTTTGTCCCTCCTATGCCCCCATAACTGCGGAGTTATCCGAGTTTTACGGTTATTCTCGATTCACAGTCTGTTTGTAATGGAAGTCTGAGGTGTCAGAGGAAAGGAAAGGTGAGGTACATCCCCCGTGGTCCCTGTGCTGTGACTCCTGGTTTGTAAAACACCCCTTTAGTCTCACAAACTGTGGTCTGTTGGCGGGAGTTTTGATCCAGGAGGTGTTTAGGCTCCACCTGAGTTTCTGGGGTTTCTACAAAGCAAATCAGGTTGGTGTGTTAAAAGCACTGGAGAAATCAAAAAAAATGATCCTCTCAGTGCTCTGGTTGACAGTCCAAATACAGTGGGTTTTTTTGAAGCATTTTTATGAAGGGGGTGGGTTCTTTTGGCCGGGGCGGAGAGGAGGATGTAGCTTTTTTCTGAACTGAACCTATTGAATAATGTTTTGTTCATTGGCTCTGTCCAGACTCCCTCGCTCCGACTTCTTTCTGCTTTAAGCCGTGATCTCTTCATCCCTGACCACCCCATTCTAATTTTTTGTTTCTGGAGCTTGATCTCCAGCTTCTTCTTGTACAAAACTCCTTTCGTGTCTTTTCTGCCTTTAATTTCTTTCTTATACCCTGTTCCCCTCGCAAAGGGTCTTTTTTTCTATTAAGCGGTCCTTCGGTCATGGGGGGTCCAAGGGTTTTTTTTAGGGGGAAGCATCTCACAGTTCTGGGGGGGTGGTGTTATTGGAGCTTTTGGGATATTAATTAGCTGCTTCTGTTTTTTTTTTAAACACATTGTTGCTATGGTGATACATCATAACAAATGTCGAAAGATAAAAAAAAGTATCAGTAAAAATCCTTCCAGCTGCACAGCATCCGATACTGGAGAGGATAGTTATACAACAAAATCAAATTTTATCCACCACAAGAGGAATTTGAGTTCTTAAAAAGAATGAATCATAATGAAAAGTAACAAAGCAACCCCAAACTGCCTCCACCATGAGCAGCGCAACTCTTGAATAAAAGCCTAATCAACAAAATATAGACTCTCCAATCAACTTATGAGGTGAAATTTAAAAACATGCTTTGATTGCTTTCATTAGACATTTCTAAGCATCCCAATAGCTGTTGATTTAGCAAAAAATAATTTCCTTGTTAGATCATTTTGGCTCACTGAAAAAAATCTGTTCAAATGAACCCCTTTACTGCCCTGAATTGATTTAAAATACTATTTAAAAAATCATTAGTATTTCTGCTTTCTGAAAAGTAAAGATTGTTAGTTGTGATGTAGCACATCCACATAAAAGCAAAATGCTTCCAGTAGGATCTTTGGTATGTTTTAAATATGCATCCAAATAAGTCTGAAATTGCATGGTTTGAATCCTCAACAATATTTTGAGTGAACTGGCTTTTACTTTTGTTTTCAGTGTCAGATTTTGTGAGTGCAAGGGAAGAACGAAAGATGAATAAAAGAAAATAGACATTTTACATCTTTGCCATCTGAGCCTGGATAAGTGTGGAGGGTGCTGAAACATTAACACAGAACAAAGAACTAATTATCAAGTTTGCACACAACTTAATATTTTATAAGTAAATCAGGTACATTTGTTCTGAAAACACACAGACATGCTGTAATATACACCAATAATATACAGCTTAAAACAAGATTCTCTAGAACATGGATTTTTTCTTACTCTCTGTTAGCCACTGTCAGTTTACTCTCTGCTACATTCTTCGTAGATTAGTTTTGCATATTTGTTTTCGGAAACTCATTAGCAAACAAGCCAGACCTAAAGATGTAGGAAGTAGTAAAAGGAAGTGAAACCCTTGCAACCTCCGCTAGTTTTTTAAGGCTTAATCACAAGTTCTCCATAGAATTAAGTTCTGCCAAGTTTCCTGGCCATGGACCTAAAATGTAATGCTTTGATTCCTGGTTTTCACAACTTCCTTGGTGCATGTGCTCCATCATACTGGAAAAGCATGGTATCACCAGATTGTTACTACTGAATCATAGGCACATTTACTTTTCTCCTCTGAAGAGTCCACTTTTAGTGTGTCCCAAACATTCCAAAGGGGACTTCATTGGAGGAAATCATTTTACCCCAGTCATATGTAGTCCAAACCTAGTAGCTTTCTGATATTTTAATTTATTTCAGACTGACTTGGCACTTGTTGAACTTTTTTTGGACAAGCTGAGGTTTCCTTCTCTTCTTTTAAGTTGTTAATTATTTGATATATGAAGGTCTGCTCTTTCTGGGAGCAATATCCCTGCCATCCTTGATATTGAAGTTCTTCTGAGGTAATGAGCTGATGACATCACACTTCCTTGGAGTTAATCATGGTTGGTAAAAGGAGACAGATTTAGAGCAACGCTCCATGTTAAAGTAATCATTTTGCTCTTCTAATTTAGTCTGAATGACAGGCCCTGTCATGGTTAACACCTCCTAACAATGAGATCAGGGCATAAATCAGGTTCTATGTGATACATTTTCATTAACTGTTCTTGACTTTGTCACACAGTTTGTCACACTTTGATCATGCTTCATAACCTAGAGCAAGTGCAAATTGCCAAGATGATCAACTTAGTGCATTACCACTACCTTGTGATATTGTTTGCATTGCATCATTACAAAACGATGCTTGAAAAGAGAATGGAAACATTGAATGAATGTTAGGGAATGTTTTCTGGTTGGGTCATGGTGTTATAAAAGTTGTGTCATTTTAGCCTTGGTTCTAAAGTATTTACAGCCACTAAAGGAATTTGTCCGAAAAGAAACATCTGAGGTCCAGTTAAATCTCTGTTGTAGCTGAGTATGGTCTCACAAAAGAAAGTAAGAAAGAATAATATATGGGGTTACTTGAAAAACCAACACACCACAGTAATACACAAAGATTATATTATCTGCAAGGTATTTTTTTAGTAACTATGTGGTGACTAACTTATTCATATTGTTAGGTCTGCAGTAAAACCCATACTTCTTCAAATATCAACTAATGTATTTGCAAATAATACATAACTTGTGTTTTAGACACAGAGTGCACAAGAATTAAATCAATGCTTGAAAAAACATGAAACATACCTTAGTAATCAGTAGCTGCTGAGTTGTGTACCACACTCCAACCTGGACCATTAGAGGCAAATTACAAAACCACTTGTAGCAAAATAAAATTAGGGTAACCAAGCTGCTGCTTAATGTGCTAAAGATCCAGTACAGTAGACTTTTGCTCTTCTTGATTCAGTGGGGCAATATGCATGACCATATAAGCAGGTGGTGAGCATTTTGTATGGAATCAAAACATAGAATTTTCCTTTCAGAGCTGTCTTTTAAAGCGTTCTTCAAGTATGTTGTGGCATCAGTTGATGAAAGATCCAAATTGGTATTAGATTCTTGGTGAAGCTCATGTAGACTGGTTAATCTGATAATCTAATAATGATTTAAAATAAGAGGATGGCTTGAAAAGCTCAAAATCAAACTTAATCTAGCGAAAGCTGTGCCAGGATAAAATCACCTTGGCCAAGTGGAGCCCCCACACAGTATTTACCACCCCACAGTGCAGAAAGCTTGCGTGTTCATGCCGAACACTGGTTTTTAAGTCAAGTCAAGTTTATTTACATAGCGCTTTTCATCAACAAGGCACTCAGGGCGCTGTACATGAGAAAAAACATTACAATGATACAGAAAATCAAACACAGAAAAACAAATCAAATGACATTAATAATCCTTGGGAGTTTACTGGTAGGAGCTGGTTCTAATCTAATCTTTCTAATAGTGGTAATTAGCTCATTAAGTCCTCTGTGTTAAGGAATTAATCCGGTGCTAGAAGAAAAATGATAATATTAATCCTTGAGGTCGCTGGTATGAGGCAGTAGTGGTCCCATCATTCAAATAAGCTGGGTCACTGGTATAAAACATTTTTAGTCCAAACTTTTTAAATACTAATAATGTTTGGCTGTCACTGGTATGATATAGTTGTAATACAATCCTTTTAAGAAATCTAAAATTATCTGGTCATTGGTGTAAAAACAGCTTTAGAAAAAAATTTGATCAATTGCATTGAGAGACCAGCTGACCAAATCCATAACTCAGAATTTTGGAAGACATGCAAAAAGAGGCTCCAAAAAGAAAGACAAGACACAGGGCTGAAGCAGGGCAGATATGGGAGGGTGCGGGAGACAGAGAAAAAGCGTCCTCCTCCACCAAGAGCAGAAAAGGAAAAAAATAAAATAAAAAGAGATTACACTGTACGGATGTTCACACATTCTGGTTAGTTTATCTCAATTCTTCTTCATGATGTTTCCAGGTACACTTTCTTGCTGTCTACTTGAGCAGATCCTTCCAGTTCTGACCAGATTGAAAATCAATAATGTTCAACTCAGGGCAACCCTATGTTTTTTTATTTAATGCTATATCTTTATTCTATGTCCTTGTATACTTCTTGTTATCTTTCACAATAACCCTTCTATTTTCCCTCCAGTTATTTTTTTCTTTAATTTTCAGGTATTATCTCCCTGCCATCTGAATGTTTGTGCATATGGTGTTCTGATTCGTCATTGTTTCCGTCCCNAAGATTCCTCACATTATTTTGTCATAAACTCGGACAATCTGCGCAAGGTGGAAATAGGTGCGGCGTCAAACTGAAACCATGGTAGAGCATAGCATAGAGCATAGCAGACCTTTTGACCCTCATTTGAGGCTGAACAAAATCTCTGAAAAGAACAACACAGAAATGAAAAAAAAAATTAAATTTACTGACAAAAGTCATGAAAAATATTGATTTCCTTCAAGATATTTGGATCTTATGAGGACTTGATATTCACAGATGAATCTGTTCTTAAATGCTGTCAGCTTTGGACCAGCTTGTTGTGGGATTCCCATTAGGGACCAACAGTGCATGTTTCCCAGGAAAAGAAAAGGGCTCTTGAATCCAGAACCTTAAATAGAACATCAGCACATGTTCATATCCTTCTGCTGCAGTTAATCAAACAACACAAATAAGGCTAACAAAGAAACAGATTCAGGTTTCTGTTTGGATTAAACATTCATATTCACAGTGTTTGTGCTTTATTTTAAAGAAGCTGAATCAAGGCAGAAGCTCTTTGAATTCAGAGCTTTTAATGCATCATTTTACTCTCAGTGGGCACAAAATGTCACTGTAAATGTTTTGAAAAGACTGGGACGAAACATGCAATAAGCAAACATTTAGTGCTCACTGCATTATTTTACCAGCAAAGCCATTTCAGTTCAGTTTAGTCACTGCTTAGGTCCTTTTTCAGAACGGTGGTTGCTTCTAATACATAGAACTCTTGGTTTTAATTATAATTCCTTTTTGTTATTCAGCATTTATTTTCTCCCATTGTTTTAAAGTGGAATTGTGGAAACACAAAGATTTAAAAGTGCACTTTTGTTGTAGAAACCCAATAAAAAAGTAATGAAGGTGAGAAAAAAGATTGGATAAAGAGCTTCCTTACCCAAGAGTATCACTACGTCCATCAACACAGACCCAGCTGTCACCACTCTGATATAATCCCAACAATTATCTGTGGTTTTTATCAGAGTAGTACTCTGCTTTATTACTGATAAATTCCTGAGAGTTTTACAATTGGAAATGATCAGAAACATTAATACTGGTCAGACATATTTCTGTTTCATTTTGGACTGTTAAAGTAATAATGTTTTGAAGTGTTTGTGGTTAAGTGAACCTGTTCTTGCAGATTATCAATAACAACCAAGTCTACAGTGTTTTCTTTTGGGTTTTTTTTTCCGTGTCCTGTCCGTCAGAGTAGCTCAGAATTGTTGTCTGAGTGCCAAGAAGAAGCCCAACAGATTTACTTTCACAAGTGGAGCATTACGGCTAACGCTATTATGCTCCGCTTGATACATGTAAAAAAGTAAATAAAAATTGTTATTAGAAGCTGCTTTGGGATTATTTTAATTGCAATGGACACAGAGATGGAAACAAAAAGGAACAAAAAATAAGCAAGGAAGAGAGAGATGTCGGGCAAAAGGGAAAAAGGGAGAGAAGGAGAAAAGAATGGAGGAGAGAGAGAAGGATGAAGAGATTACAAGATAACACCCTGGAAAACTGCTTCTACAACTACAGAAACATATATAACAACAGCAATGTTAGCGAAAGTGCACGGTACTAATGAATGCAAGATGTATTTAGTGGCAAATGCAGCTCAATATAGAACATCTGTGTATCTGTTAACACCTGCATACAAACACCTGTGGGTGTAAGTGTGAGCACGCTTGTGTATAGTCAGAATGCTGCAAAAAGGCACACGCGTAATAAATACTCATTTGAGCAGTTTTACTTAATTCACAACCACATAAATTACTCTCCATGCTAAGGTGACTAGATTCCTGAAATCAAATCAGGGGACATTTCCAGCTTGGAGATTAAAAAGAATGAAATGTTTTCAACATATAATGAAAACTTGGTACAGTTACGGTTTAATTTATTTTAAAATATTTGTTCATAATTAAATAATAAAAAGCATGTTTGATAGCAAGAAAGTGGCTGTCCACACTGTTGTTAGCATTTCCTGAGAGTAATAAAATGAACAAAGTAATAGTGGTAGTAATGTCTGTCTTCTTTCCCTCCTCCTATTTTCTCTCTCTTTCACTCTTTTTCTGTCTTTCTATTTTCCTCCTCTCTGCTCTTCTATCAGTCTTTCACTATTCTTAGGTTTTTTTTTTCATTCTCTTATTATTGTATTTGCACTTTGAGAGACATGTATGAGTAATGATTAAGAGTCCCTGGATAATTATTTATGGCCGTGACACGCAGGAGGAACAACAGGTGTTGGCCTTTTTTAGCAGTCTTGCTTTGATTGAAAACATGTAACATAATAATTCCAGTAATGATATAGGGGAATTTGTCATTTTAGGGACAAATAAAAATATATAGCTGTGTTATAGAACACCAGATAATTGTATTGATCATTTTATTAAGACAATTTCTGAGTTGTATAAAAAGCTAAATAATCAGAGTGAAAAGTTCTATAAGCTTTTTGGTGAATCAGTTGCATTATATTAATTTTTGTTTCACTTAATTAAATCATCAAAAAGCTTAAAGAAATGTTCTATAAAGGAGACTGACAGACTGAAATGTAATTTCATTGTTTTGTGACATGGGTGAGAAATTAATTTCTAAAACTGTCAGCTGACACTAAAAAAAAACACCCTTTAGATATCTTTGATATTTACTATAAAGAAGAATAAGAAAGAAATATAGGCAGTAACCGTGATAAGAAATTTTTCATTTTACTGTTTTAGGGTTCTTATTCAGTCCTTAATCCATGCCAACTCATAGATTAAGAATCTTTTCAGGATTTATTTTCCTGTATTTAATAACATTACAACCACCAAATGTTCACAGCGTTTCTGTGAACTAGCTTCCGTGCGAGTGCCATCTGGTGGAGGAGAAAAGTATTACAGCTACAACTCAGATTTCTAAATTACATGTCTGCATGTCTAAATTGCAAGCTGCAGAATAAATGAAATCCATCAGAAAAAAACATCAGATCTCTTTTCAGCACAGTTGATCTGTTATGAATTAGTGGAATCAGAAGTTCTACTTCTCTCATTAGGTGGCTGGCGTTTAAATTAATTGGATGAAAAGAGTATGGGCAGGGCCCTGCTTAATTTGAGAAAACGCCACTTTAGACAGTGTAAAAAATGTCACAAAGTTGTGAAAAAAACTGAGTTGGTCAGGACAATGAACGCTGTCAGGCGTAAAAAGTGCCATTCATGACCAGTAAAACGCAGGTTTTTTTCGTTGTTCAGTGGGTGCTCTTAAAATGCTGCATTAAATGGCGCTTTAATGGGATTTTCTCCGTATTTTATGGCGTCCTGACTTATAAGACTGCGTTTTGTGCGTGACGTTTTAACCAGACGTGTGGTAAAAGTGGTGTTTTATGGCAATGTTGGCTTGCCATATATTATTCACGCCACTGTGCGTTCTGATTTGCAACACGTCAACGCGTAATAAACTGTGCATCCCGTTATTTACTTATTAGAACTATAATATACAGACGATTTTTGACCCTTGTGGCTTGCCTTCCACGCGCCCGTAGACTCTCTCTTAGTCGCATGTGGACCAGTTTCTCCTCGCTCGTGTTAACTTTTGTCATTTTGATGGATGGTACCCAGCAGAGAAAGTAAACCGCCTGTGATATACTTTTCAGGAAATCCCACCTCTTGACATTGTATTATTGTTTTGCTAGCAAAGCATCTTCAGGGTAATCACTGTTCTGTTCAAGAGTTAGAAATTGGTAAGCAAAGTCATCATTCAATAATTTCCAGTTTAATACAGTTATGGATGTGTTTTGACAGCAGTAGAAGTGTTCTAAAATTATGGTAATTAATGTTCAATTTTGAACTTCTTATGAGCTGAGTTGATGTTAGCTTCACTGTGGATATTTAAGAAAAAGAGGCTTAAATGAACACAGACTTATACATTTGTAATCAGTTTTCATCTACCGTATTATTTAATTTATTAAAAACCCACATTAGCTGCAGTAAAACTAAAGTTATTCTTACTGGGGTCCAACAGAATAATATTTTCAATATAGACAAAAACAAAAAACAGAGCGATATTTACACTTTCCCTTTACACAATTTCCCACACAAACACACACACACACATACATGAATTAAAACACTTTTTACAAACCAAAAACTGAAAAGTGCGATGTGCAAAAGTATTCAGCCCCCTTTACTCTGAGTGCAACCAGTTGCCTTCAGAATTTGCCTGATGATTTCTAATGACTAAATAGAGTCCACCTCAGTCCATCTCAGTAAAAATACAGCAGCTAATTGATTAGGAGAATATTGGGGAGCAAACAGCATCATGAAGTCCCAGGAACACACCAGACAGGTCAGGGATAAAGTTGTGGAGAAGTTTAAGGCAGGCTTAGGCTATAAAAAGATTTCCCAAGCTTTGAACATCTCATGGAGCTCTGTTCAATCCATTATCTGAATATAGAAAGAGTATGGCACAACTGAAAACTGTGGAAGAGGGTGGTCTTATCACTGAGCTAAAACAATTAACACAGAACTCAGAGGAATCTCTCTTCCCAGCCTTAACGGGGGGAACTTTTATTCTCTTACAGCGCACAAAAACATCATCAAAAATTCCAGAAGTATCCCTGCTTTTTCAGTCCTTAAAGGGCGGTTTTATACAGATACAAAGCATTGGTGTGTATTGGGGTCCTCTTGACCAATTGAAATCATCATACTCATTTACGTAAAACCTTTTGGCATCTACAACATTGCTTCTCTACCCCTTTTCCGGGAATACACTCAAGCCAGACATCTGGACAAGATCAGATTGGCCTATGTGACAGCTTACAATAACATTCTCATCATTTATCTGGATACTGGACAGTAATGTCGAGGTGACCTGGCAGTACTTAGAGGTATCACAACTTTCCCAGCTGAAACACAATAACAAGCTCTTATCATTCCTTATTCCTGAGCTCAACAGGACCCCTTGTTATTTCCTTTTTTGGCCATACAGGAATCAAGATCCAGCAATAGTCTGCCTGAGACACACAAACACTTTTTAACCACACAAAATGATTCCACATATATCCCCCTTAATTAGGTTTTCAATCTAATTAACAGCTGAGAGAGACCTTATATTCATATTGTAAATATCCTGTGAGTATAAGTGATGTTTATGAGTGAATAAAAGGAAAAAAGTGTGAACGATTTTGAAAGGTAGTGAAATTACTTTATGCACAAAATTAATAAGCAACTATAAATGATTGTTCTTGTTTAGGTCTGAAATTTCGGGTTCAGCTAATTAAGTAAAATTCTCTTTAGGGTTCCTATGCGCACATTATTTTAACTGTGTTAGACTATGCTAGACTAAACCTAGTCACTAATTAGACCAAATCCGGCTACTCTGTAGCTCTTCCCAAAAGTCTCCTTCAGGAACACTTCTCATCAACTCACCCATGTAAAAACATCCATGTCAGTCAAATTCACAAACTACGTGTCGCTGAAGGGGACCTTCAGGTCGGCTTAGGGCACACCAGTCGAAAAACCCACCCGTCCTAAAAGGCGGGGAAAAACATCTGGAGGCCATAGAGAAATCTCATTCTCGGCCAATCTGGACGAGAGATCTCTGTTTTGAATCTAAATTGTGTCGTTACCACCTGCTTAAAAGGACCATTAATGCCAATCAGGTCCTGCTTTATCATTCCTATTACCAAAACCTTTGTAACGGAGAACATTGGTCATGTCAAACCTCTAGAGCTGTACATCACACCTTGCAAGTATAAATAGATTAACATGATTCAGAACATTCCTACAGCAAATCTAACTACATAGAACATTGATATTACAACATAGGATGACATAGAATAACATGGCAACACATCCATTAAGTCCTTTGCTGCGTCTTCATGTGGACTCCGTACTCTTAGCAATTCCACATCTCCTAGGTCAGTCTTTTGCAACTTTATTGTTCTGCCATCACTTTAGTCCTGATTCAGGGTCCCCAAGCGCTGTCCATATGTCTCTGAGTCCACGCACAATGTAAGAGGCGTCCCCGAACCACCAGAGTCTCTTCGGATGGCAGCTTCCCGATATTTTCCTGGTCATACAGAAAACACTGACCAGTATTTTGCCAAACCATGACCTTATAGTCCTTTTCCCACATTAACATCATATTCCACATATATCCCTAACAATACTAGTGACTCTTCTCAAAACAATTATAACATGTTCACATAAGGTTAAAAGGATTATCATAGCTTCAGGGTGAACTCAGGCCAAAATAACAAACAAACAAGGCCTATTCTTCATGAATACACCTTACCTTACCAAAGGAACCTCAAAAAGAAATACAAAATGCTTACCTACCTAATATAACAAAACCAGGAGAAAACTGTTAAACAGAAATGGCAGTTCAACCCCTACTTAAACATGAAAACACATAATATTGACCTTCACAAATAATATGCTTTTAACAGAAATTGCTTATATGACTTTGTTATGGATAAGTGACATCACCTTTTTGTTATGCTCGAACTTCCTCAATCTCCATCTTATCAGAGTCTCTTTGGACACGGGCAGTCCCACTGGATTTCCGGCCGTCATGGCTCCAAGTCCGAAAGGACATATGGATAATTGAAAACAAAATACATCAGTGGATGTAATAACTTCCAATACAACACATGATGGTAATATCTTCCATTCTTGCAGAATTTGCATAAAGCAGTATATGGTCTGCAACATGTTTACATGTCTTTATGTTAAATGTTGGATGTATGGTATATGTAAATAATGTAACAAGAAGAAAAAATAGGAAAATAAAACCCATGAGTCCATCAGGTCCAGGTTGCTATACGTATTAGACCTTCTGATGTTTCCCATCATCAGTCATCCATCGGTACACAATTCCCAAGATCCACTTTCTGATGATAGGCAACTCGCAACAGACGAGCAGGAATATCACAACTAATACTGTCAGCAAGGGTAATCCTGTTTTCATTGCTAAGGCTCCCCATTCGCCAAATATTTCGTCCAGACTCTTCCACGACCAGCTGTCCTTGCCCGCATTCTCCTTCATTTCTTCCTTTAATTTGCAGAGTCTAACCATTATGGCATTAAAGGTACCTCTTGGGGCTGTGTTCATGGGGATATATGTGCAACATTAATTGCTAAACATGTGACAAACACCCCCCTTGTCTGCTAAAATCCAATCTAAAGCTTGCCTGTTTTGCAATTCCATTCTACTTGTTTCATGCAGTTGGTCACCTAAAGCTATAAACCCTTCAACCGTAAAATTAATCATTCTTTGTTGATTATAATAAACATAGTGTCTCCACTCAACATTTTTGTTACCTATGATCCAAGGTAAAATAGATTCAAATCCTGCTGTGACTTCATGATGCGCTTTGAATTCATTAGAAATTCCTCTTGGTTGGCCTATAAGATTCAAATATACACCTTTATTTAGTCCATAATCACCTAAACTTCTGTGAACCCTCGTTTTATTGTCATCTATTCTAATCATACTTTTTACTCCTTCGTACACCAAGGTTATAGGTAGTTTCATTCTAACGAGTGCACAAAGACCCACCCACCAAAGGGGTAAGCTATTCGTTAACACGACTTCCCCCGACACATCCAATAGCTATCTGCCACCGGGTGTGTTTGGTCTCCTAGAAAGAATAATCTTGGAATGGACATGGTAATGTTATCACAATCCTGTTCTACAAAGTCTGGGTTTTGATACCATATTGGAGTTTTAACAAATATTGGTGTCCTATTTGCGTGTTTAAACCAAGATAACACCCAAGTCACATTACATTTTACTGTCGTGTTACACACATCAACCCCTTTGCCATTTTTGAAACCTCCATTTGCAAAACACTCGTATTCCGCATCATAGTCTACCTCGTAATTTAGCGGAGGACTTCTTTGTGTAGTACTGAGGTTAAATTCAGCACACAGTGCTTCAAACTTGTAACCTTTCCACTTGTTTAAATATTGGTGCAAATTGCATGAGCCATACAGCAGTCTGCAACTTATACCACACATTGGTAACTTGAAGAAGGACACCACGTCTACGGTGGGAGTAAACTCCCCATCTCTGCACCTCTGTTGTTGTACCAGTGCACATTCTTTGGATGTATACTTCTCTGGAATTACAGCTGGAGCTGCTCCAGGGGTAACAGTACAAATTAAACAGTTGTTTTCTGTCAATTCTCTAGCTGTATACCATGACCAGCTGTACCATGTGTTCTGGGTGGCCCTTTGCCAAAGTGCGTCCCCCCTTGGTCTTAATCCATGCCATTTAATGTCTTGTAATTTATTTATTGCCCTTGGGGTTACTTTGTTGTCCCGACGCTCCATATAGAATTTATCCAGGCCGCCTTGATAGTCATGACAGCCCTCCTTTTTAGAGCATCCGTACTTTAGTTTGGTTAGGCTCTGGCAAATATATTGAATCATTCTGCATGAGTGTGGTTTTACCCATGATCAGGACATAATCATTTAGGCCCGATACATGTGTGTCGGCTGTAGTGCCAGTCGTTCTTGGTAATACAGTTATGTTTTCAAATTCTGCTAGCGTGAATAATTCTGTGTTATTTACAAGTGTAGTGTTTTTAGCCTGTTCTACCTCAATTCCACTAGAGTTAGTTAAGGCGACTCTCCATTTAACAATCAATGCACTTAATGTTGTTTTAGTGGGTGCCACTGAGGGCATAATATTTGTATTGTTTATAGGGTTTGCTATTGTGCTTACTGTTGTAGTGGGTGCAATAAATTTTTGCATGGTATGTACCATAGGCAGAATTACGTCATCTTGTTCGTCTTTATCTGTCTCAATCGTGGGAGTTTTACTAGTTACTGTAAATAGCGAATAACACTTGTTTTCAATTAATATGCTTTCTATGTCTGGAACTTTCCAATACATAATTGACTCTACCATTCCACCTTTCGTAGCTTCTTCTAGCCTCAACTCATATGTTTTCTTTATTCTAAGAGCTATCACATCCATTTCCACAGTCTATCCACAGGTTGTTTTTACAACTTGTAAACCACATTTTACATTTTCCTGATTTTTTTTCTATAATCTGATAATTGGAATCCATGTACCAACAACACATTCGCCGTTTGTCAGTGTGAGTCCTAATCTAGAAATAATTAAGCTTCTACCCAACCAGTTATCTCTCTTTTCTTGGGGTGAGATGTGTAACCTGATCCTTCCTCCTATCATTTCTACTTTAGCATTTAACGCTGTATCCTCTATACACTCCAAATCCCCTTCGCCTCTTACTGCTGCGGTTGTGTCTGGATTTCTCATGACCATGTTGTATCCATAATTACCATCTTCACTCCAATGGGTTTCTAATCTCACTTCCACGTCAAAACCCTTCAAAACCCTTCAACCCCTCATGTTCATTGTAATTGAACATTGATCTGCACCATACTCTGTTTTCTTTTCTTTAACATTTCTGCCACATAATCTTCTTCCATCCCAGTTTACGTTCACTTCATATTCTGTTGCTAGCCCTGTTTTGAATTCAGCGTCTGTAATGCTAGCCCTCCATTTTCATTCCGCATGCACGTATCTAACCTTACAAAGTTTTCTAATTTTCGATGTTGACTTACCTTTAACATTCACATGGCTTACTAATTCAATTTGAAAAGACTCACAAAGAGAGGGTTGGCAATTAGAAAAGTTTTAATTTTGTGAAATTACATAATTATATATCTTTGGCGCTTGGACCTGGGAGAAAGACATGAATGTTGAGAATGATATGAGCTAGGATGAACATTGTAAAGCTTATATTTAGAGATGTCTTCCCCCCAAAATAAGGTCGAGGACATGACGAGGTCTAATTGAGTACTAAGGAAAGTGGGATGAAATAGGAAAATGAAAGAAGCGAAAGCCGCACAAAAGATTAAATCAGAAAAGAGAAGTTGTAAATATGGTATGAAATAAGGAAGATAATTGAGAAGCAGAGGAGATGATAGATATGCCGTTTAGGCGGAGCAACACTTGATGAAAAGTTTAGAGAGCAGAGTAAGGTGATAGATATGCCGTGTTGGCAATGCGTGATTATTATTATTATACCAGGATGCGGACATGGGGCTCCTAGCGTGAGAAATGGGGCATGCGAAGAAAAAGGATTTGAAAGTAGAAAAAGGTTAAACCTGATAAATAATAGAATGCGGGTTGATATAAGAAAGGATGAAGAGATGGATTCAATCAACCTTAGGACTTTAAAAGGAGAAATTGAAGAAGACTGATGGGGAGAAACAGAAGACCTAGGAACTAAATAGAATAACCTGGAACAGATGGGCAGGAATGATGAAGTTATGAGTTATGACTTGCCAGGATCCACCAGAGGTAAGGCATAATGCCTTCGAGGACGAGCGGCTTTGACTAACGGGATTGACCACTGCTGCATTATCAGAAAAGCGGCGATGCGCTTCTTCCAGAAATGCCCCAAATTCAGCAGGCTATAGTGATGAGATGATCTCATAGAAAGCTGGGGATTCAGATTGGGGAAGAAAGGAAGCCTTACATCGGAAATGAATTGCCCTGAGAAACCCCCCAATACCACGGACGGAGCTACGTCCGTGTAAATAACATACTAATATTGACTGTTCATCAATTGCTTCATAATGCTGCGTCGAGGACAAAGATTTGTTGCTCAAGTACAATTTCCTTTTTGTTGAGAGTCACAAAGAAGCAGACACAGGCTCTTCCTTTACAACTCTGTGATTAAAAGGAAAACAAACAGAAGCGAAGGAGTGCAGCAAGGTCATGTGCTGAGCTTATTTGACATGGGAACACCAAGTAACATTAATTATTTAATTTTCAGTAGAAGGTGCCAATATTCTTAGTATGTTATGCACGCTTAATCGCAATACGAAAGTTTATTAGGTTCAAAACTAAGTAAAGTCACAGACAGTTGAAATATGTATTTTATATCATTTCATGGCACTGGGAAATATAGGGAGGTGAGATGTTTAATAAATATATGGTAAAATGGGGTTGTAAAAGGGTTGTAAGACGGCGAGGGTGAGTCTTTCATTCTGAATTTTCGTTAAACTCCATTTCTACTTCTGCTGGCAAGGACACTGGTGTGTACTGGTGTGGGTGATAATAAGTTGTTTTGTACTCATCTTTGTTGGAGATGGATCTTTTGCCTTTAACCGATGCCATTGGGTCACTGTTCGTCTCCTTGGGATGATGGTCTCGTTCTTTCACGCTGCTGCTCCTCTCTGCGTTTGACTGTGCTTCTCGTTGCAATGGTGTGTCTTGTAGTGCAGGCTGCAGATTGTAAGAGGTAATATCCGCTTTCGCTGCTGCTTGGTACACCCCCTCTGTCAACATCCATAGTTGAACACTTATTTGTATCAGTTTCGACATTGCAACTCTTGTGTTCATCCTCCGTAGAATTGAGTTCTGCTTTCTCTTTTTTATGAATCTTTATGCAGTAAGTCAGATGATGCCAAGTGTCACTCCCCTCTAACTGTACGGCCGTTGAAGTGGTTCTTTTGACCTTGCACGGCCCTTCCCATCTTGGTTCGTGCCACTTGCATCTGTACACCTTCACGTACACCAGATCTCCAGGCTCCACTGGTTTGTTCACCACCATCTCTGGACTGGAGCTTTTAACTTTTTCCTGCAAATAGATGGCTCTATGGATAGCAGTTAGTTGTTCCATATAAGCTTTCAACTCTGTTTGCAACTGCTCAAGGGCTGGTCCCTTGAATGGTAGCCTCCATTGAGGCACAGGCATAGGTCTGCCAGTCAGCATTTCATGCGGTGTTAGATGCGTGCTCCTATGCATTTGCATGCGATAGCTCATTAGTGCAAGCGGCAAAGCGTCTACCCAGTTTAGCTTAGTTGAAGCACATATTTTGTTCAGCTTAGCTTTCAAGGTTCTATTTATTCTCTCAACCATTCCTTGGCTCTGGGGATGGTAGACTGCACCAAACCTTTGTTTGATCCGTAACTGCTGCAAAACACCTTTGACTGTTTTTTGCAGAAATGCTGCGCCGTTATCCGCACTTATTTCAGACAGGATCCCACATCTGGGAATCACTTCTCTTGTTAAGAATTTGATAACCGTATCTGCTCCCAGTGTTTTTGATGATCGACTGAAACGATCAATCACTACCAGCATGTATCGTTTACCCTGAACTGGTTTCATCATGTCTACAAAATCTATCAGAAGATGTTTGAATGGTCCCTCATGGACCGGAATGTGTCCAGTGGGTGATTTTATGCCTTTGCGAACATTATTTTGAGCACATATGTCACATTGACTGAGATTTTCATCTACCATGGCTCGCGAATGTGGGTACCAAAAACCTTGATTTCTCAACTTCTCTAACACCTTAGTTCTATCACAGTGATCTGCACTATGCGCTTCTGAAATCAGCATTGTTAACAATGCCACTGGTGCCACCAGTAGGCCTTCCTGTGATCTCCACAAACCATTTTCACTCATTGTTGCACCTCTTCTTGCCCAGAAGTCATCTCACTGCTGTTTGCCTCTTGTTGAATCAGTATCAAGTCTTCTGGTGTAACCAAAGGTTCCAATGACACTACAGGAGCCAAGATAGCCATCTGGCATCGGGATGACATTTTTGCTGGCTCCATAATATTTAGATCTGGTGACTGTGCAGGCCATGGGAGATGTTCAACTTCACTTTCATGTTCATCAAACCAATCTTTCACCAGTCTTGCTGTGTGTATTGGTGCATTGTCATCCTGATACACGGCACCGCCTTCAGGATACAATGTTTGAACCATTGGATGCACATGGTCCTCAAGAATGGTTCGGTAGTCCTTGGCAATGACGCACCCATCTAGCACAAGTATTGGGCCAAGGGAATGCCATGATATGGCAGCCCAAACCATCACTGATCCACTCCATGCTTCACTCTGGGCATGCAACAGTCTGGGTGGTACGCTTCTTTGGGGCTTCTCCACACCATAACTCTCCCGGATGTGGGGAAAACAGTAAAGGTGGACTCATCAGAGAACAATACATGTTTCATATTGTCCACAGCCCAAGATTTGCGCTCCTTGCACCATTGAAACCGACGTTTGGCATTGGCATGAGTGACCAAAGGTTTGGCTATAGCAGCCCGGCCGTGTATATTGACCCTGTGGAGCTCCCGACGGACAGTTCTGGTGGAAACAGGAGAGTTGAGGTGCACATTTAATTCTGCCGTGATTTGGGCAGCCGTGGTTTTATGTTTTTGGATACATAAAACGGGTTAGCACCCGAACATCCCTTTCAGACAGGTTCCTCTTGCGTCCACAGTTAATCCTGCTGGATGTGGTTCGTCCTTCTTGGTGGTATGCTGGTGGTATTACCCTGGATACCGTGGCTCTTGATACATCACAAAGACTTGCTGTCTTGGTCACAGATGCGCCAGCAAGACGTGCACCAACAATTTGTCCTCTTTTGAACTCTGGTATGTCACCCATAATGTTGTGTGCATTTCAATATTTTGAGCAAAACTGTGCTCTTACCCTGCTAATTGAACCGTCACATTCTGCTCTTACTGGTGCAATGTGCAATCAATGAAGACTGGCTACCAGGCTGGTCCAATTTAGCCATGAAACCTCCCACACTAAAATGACAGGTGTTTCAGTTTCATTGTCCAACTCCTGTATATAGTAAAGAGAATTGGTCCAAGAACTGAACCCTGTGGTACTCCACAATTAACCCTGGAGTTTAAAGATGATTTATCATTTACGTGAACAAACTGGAATCTGTCAGACAGATAAGATTTAAACCAGCCTAGCACTGTTCCCCTGATCCCTACAGCATATTCCAGCCCTTTTAAGAGAATATTGTGATCGACTGTATCAAATGCAGCACTGAGATCTAAGAGGACAAGTACAGACACAAGTCCATTATCTGAGGCCATAAGAATATCATTAGTGACTTTCAGCAGAGCTGTTTCAGTGCTATGATGAGCTCTGAAGCCTGACTGAAACTCTTCAAACAGGTCATTGCTGTGTAAATGCTCACACATTTGATTAGCAACTATTTTCTCAAGAATTTTAGATAAGAACGGAAGATTGGATATGGGTCTGTAATTTATTAAGTCATCTCGATCAAGCGAAGGTTTCTTAAGTAAAGGTTAAATACAGCTACCTTAAACGCCTGTGGTACATATCCATTTACTAAAGATAGATTAATCATATCTAAAATGGGGCTGGTAATCAGAAGGAAAACTTCCTTAAATAATTTGGTTGGGATTGGGTCTAACATACAAGTTGAAGGTTTAGATGAAGCTAATATTTCTGATAACTCAGGAAGCTCCACAGGATCAAAACAGTCCAAACACAGATCAGGTTCTACAGCTAATTCCAATGTTGTCTCACTTGCTGAGGATCAAGTAATCATCTTCGGGAGTGTGTCAAAGATTTTATTTTTAATAGAATCAATTTTATTTAAGAATAATCCCATAAAGTCATGACTGCTAAGAGCTAAGGGAATGGATGGCTCAACAGAGCTATGACTCTGTGTAAGTTTAGCAACTGTACTAAAGAGAAACCTAGGATTATTCTTGTTTTCTTCTATTAATGATGAGAAATAAGCTCTTCTGGCTTGTCTTTTTATACAACAGTAGGCTACTTTTCCAGATTAAGTAGGAATCCTCTAGGTGTGTAGAGCGCCATTTTCACTCCAATGTTCTAACATTGTGCTTTAAAGTACTTCTTTCTAGAGTAGGGATTTAATTGTTTTTAGAGTAAGGATTTTTCTATGGAGCCGGCTGCTTTTGAATCTCCTTGAGGCAAATTACAAGAGCCTCTAAACTCAAGACCCCTATTCCTTAGCTGTTGCTTTGGTGCTCCTTAAGGGAGAGACAGGAGACTCTAAACCTAAGCCAAAATTTTATCCTTTTACTCTATCTTTTACCGCGGACGCCATGTCTATCTGCCTGTGATTTTCCTACATATTCCTTGGTGGCTGCTTTTGTGCCTCTTAAGGGGGCAACAGGAGCCTCTAAGCCTTTAACCAACTCCTTTTTACTCTTTTTACCTAGGTTTAACTTTTTACCTCGTGCTTTTTACCTTCAATCACACCTTCTGTTTGGGATCACCTTGGTCCACAGTCCGGAGTCGCACGGCCCACGGAGCAGTTACCCTCACAGAATTCACTGTGGAGTACTTTAGTTCTGGAGGCTGCATGCAGACTTAACCCTCAGTCAGGCACCAGGCTCCTCGGAACGGGGACCCCTGTGATCCGGCTCAAAGGACCAAAGAAATGTCAGAGTTAGACACACTGATTCAGAGAAGGTATGCAATGAAGATACAAGCGAGACAAAGTTATCTTTGGCTGGCCAGGGAGAGACAGTCCGCTGCTATTCAGTGACTTCTCTAAGAGGAGCTGCACACTGAACCAGCTTTTATTGAAGAAAGAAAAAATTTTACATGTTACAGCATTGTGGTTATGACCACACATAGTTTCACAAATACAAGTTCTACTGATTAAAACTGGTTCCATCCAGATACTAAAACAGCACACGTCCACATCTGGCACTCAAGGACACGAAGATTGGGTGGGGTGTGTTTTAATTATGAATATGAATATATTATTTAATATTTACTAATAATATTTTAATATTTTATTGTTTTTTATTGTTGTTTTTTATTGTTTTATTAAAACTCCATTACAAACTCTTCTGGAGTTTTCAAAATAAATTGCATTTAACTGACTTCCAGCAACTGAGAAAAGGGGGGGTAGCAGCAGACTTCCCATGTTGCCACTAGCTGTATAAAAGCACCCCCTTTCCAATGGCCCCATCTCTCCAAGCCGGTTGACCATCGGACCAGGAGCAGACACAGCGCGCTGAAGTCTTTTTGCTGGCAAAAGGACTTAAACTCATCAAACTGGATCCAAGAGTCTCATATGATCACTGATCATATGCAAAAGTTGAGTATGGAATGAATTGCTGTTTGTGTATCCGGTATTCATTCACGAACGGGGAATTAAAGTAACAGCATTGTTTGACTCTCTCTCCGAGCCCTGCAGACGCACACGGTGTTCGAGAAAAGTCCCCAGCAGAGACGCGGTCTCTACAACCCGAGTGAAGCGGTCTTCCTTGCCTGAGAGAAGGACGACGAGTAGCCGCATTACCGGTAACGTGCAGTTTTGGCCGGCCGACAGAACGGGCCGCCCACCCACAGCTTCATTAGGTTAGCCGAAGGCTAACCGCTTGTTGACTGTGGACGTTTCTTCAAACTTCGCCCTTGGACAACGTTTCCTCAGCACGGTTCATGAGGTTAGGTTTTGGGCAGAGAGATAGAAGTGATTTAGAATGAAATAATCTAAACGTTTTTCATTTTATGAAGTTTGGTTTTGTTTGTGTGAAACTACTATCTTAGTGCTAGCAGGCTATCTGCAGCACATGTGATCAGCTTTGTGTTCTGTGTTTATGTGTTTTTAAAGTTAAGACAAACTTTATTTAAAGGGTGATTTTAAACACAGAAGGTTGCTCATAACGCGCCGTCTGCGCTTATGCATTTTAACCCTTTTATTGACCCTGGTATTTTAAAGGTATGTGTTTGGTTCTGGTGCTAAGCTAAGCTATCGGCCTCCTTTGTTAGCTTAACTGCTAACAGCTTTAGAACACCTGCTTGCTAGAGAATATTTAACAGAAAGGTTGTTAGTTTTCAGGTTAGTGAATAATAATCTCTAAACATTATTTTACTAAATCTGATAACTAAGTAAACACCATTAAGCCCTATTTCTCCAGAAAGATTTGTCTCTTTTCCAAATATTCCCTTAATAATATTTCTTCAAATATTATTTTAAGAAATAAAGGCAACTAATTAGACAGCATTGAGAAATTATTCATCCAGAAGGTTGGTTTTATTCAGCAGATCATTCTTGAAAACATTATTTTGATAAAATAATATTTTATCTGATCTTGCATTGTGAATGGTTGTCTAAACGTTTGCTAAATATTGTCTAAGTCAGTTCCAAGACTAACTTAACTTCACTTCCAGATTCTTCAAGATAATCTTTGGTTCTCAAACATAAACATTACATGGTAATGTTGCATCACTCTTTCAGTCATGATTTTCAGTCATCTTTAATCAACTTGTTTATATTGTACATAGCCCATTAGTCTTTGTTATTCTTTAATTCTGCTTGGTAGTTTAGTTGGGCTGTTTGAGCATAGTAAAGAGTTTGTTGATTGAAATATGTTTGACTTTGAGTTGACTTATTTTTGTTAATAAATTCTTGTATTTTAAGAAATTGTGTGAATTCATTCCATGTGTGTGCAGAGTTTATGCTGTTCAATAATGTCAGAGCTTGGCTCACACCTTTCAACTTTGTCCTAATACCATCGCCTTACTGGGCTGGTATTCACAGGACAACCCTTAACAGACTGAAATATTATTTGATAAAATATTAATATTAAATATTAAATAATATTGTCAGATTAATAATCACAACATTATTAAATAATATTTCGGTCTGTTAAGGGTTGTCCTGTGAATACCAGCCTAATAAGGCGATGGTATTAGGACAAAATCGAAAGGGATGAGTCAGGCTCTGACATTATTGAACAGCATAAACTCTGCACACGCATGGAATGAATTCACACAATTTCTTAAAATACAAGAATAACAAAAATAAGTCAACACAAAGTCAAAAATATCTCAATCAACAAACTCTTTACTATGCTAAAACAATCCAACTAACTACCAAGCAGAATTAAAGAATAATGAAGACTAATGGGCTATGTACAATATAAACAAGTTGATTAAAGATGATTGAAAACCATGACCGAAAGAGTGATGCAACATTACCATGTAATGTTATTTATGTTTGAGAACCAAGGATTATCTTGAAGAACCTGGAAATGAAGTTAAGTTAGTCTTGGAACTAACTTAGGCAATAATTGGCATACCTTTAGACAACCATTCACCCCCATCAGATAAAATATTATTTTAATAAAATAATATTTTAAGAACGATTTTCTGAATAAAACCAACCTTCTGGATGACCAATTCTCAATGGTGTTTAATTAGCTGCCTTTATTCATTAAAATAATATTTAAAGAAATATTATTAAGGAAATAGTAAAATAATATTTAAAGAAATATTATTTTGAAAAAGAACCAAATCTTTCTGGAAAAAATGGGGTTAAAAGGGTGTTTACTTAGTTTTTCAATTTTTTATTTAAAAAACATTTGGGGAAAATTTTATTTTCCCTAGATTAAAACTAAAAACCCCCTTTTTGGGTAAAAAATCTTTTAGAGGCCAAGAAACGTGTTTTTAGTTTTTAGGGGTTTTTTTTAAAAGGCTAACAAAAGGGAACCCTTTTGCTTACATAAAAAACCCCAAAAAAACTACCTTTTAAATCCCTTTAAATTTAAAAAGGCTTAAAATCCCCATAAGGCGGGGACAAGCTTTTTTGGGCGATCTGGTTTAAAAACCCACCCTTCAAAAATAAAGTTTGTTTAATTTAAAAAAAACACATAAACACAAAAACCAAACAAAACGGGAGAATGTGCTAAAGCAGTTAATCTGCTAGCATAAGATGCGGGATTTTTCAACAAAACAAAACCAGCCTTCTTTAAAACAAAAAAAAATTTTTCAAATTTTTTTCATTCAAAATTTCTTCTCTCCCCCAAAACCCTAACCTTTGGGGTAAAAACCGTCCCTGAGGAAAAAGGGGTCCGGGGGCACGAAGTTAAAGGGAAAAGCGGCCACGTAAACCCAAAGGGTTAACATGCAGCAAACCTCCTTTACTTTTGGGGGGGGGCCCCGGCACTTTTCTGTGGGCCCGGGCCCCAAAACGGGCCACTTTACGGCGTACCCCACGGGGGATGGGGGGTCCCGTTTTTTCCTTCCTTCAGCCCGGGGGAAAAACTGCCCCACTCTGCTTTTTTGTGGGGGACAGGGTTTCCCCTGGGGGAAATCCCTAAAAACACATTTTTTGCTTCTGGGCCCTTTCAGAGAGAAAAATTTAAAATTACCTGCGCAGTCAAGTTTCATATAGGGCTCCATTGCCCAAAACTGGGTTTCCAAAAGGTCTGTTGGCCAGAGTAAAAATTTACAGCCCCCCAGCTATTTGCAATCCTTTCCCCTGTGAAAAATTGAAGGGTTGGGGGCAAGGCAACTCAGCAAAATTTTTTGGCTGGGTTTTAGGACATACCTGGCACCCAAAAAGTTTAAAGGGGTTTGAATAAAGGGCAGATTTTTCCACTATAGGGGTTTAATTTTTTTAACCCATACCTGTACTCAGCCCCAGTACCACTGTCATACCCACTTTGGAGTAGAGGGGGGTTTCATAATTCCCCATAATGGTAAAGTTTCCCATATTGAAAATTTACAAAGCATTTTTTTTTAAAACCCCAATCATCCCCCTTGGGCATTATTCCACTCCCCAACTCTTGGGAATTTGGGTTTTTTTGTGGCCACCAGCATGTTTCCCACACCATTTTGTACTTCCAGATCTTCAAGGTTAAGCATATCTGTTTTTCCCAAAAAATTACATGGGTTTATTTTTGTATTAAGAAACATTGTAAAGGGCCTGATTTAATCTTCCCCCAGGGGGCCTTTCAAAAAAAATTTTCAAATTGATGGGCCCCCCTGGTAGTGGGGGTTTTGAGGCACACAAAACTTGCCAAAAGCTAAGGCCAATGTAAACCAAAAAAAAAATTCAAAAATCAGTTTAAAAGGGCCCCTTTTTTGTACAGGGTGGAGGTGTTGAATAATCCAAACTTTTTGCCCTTTTAAAAAGCTGTATAAAGGGACTGATAAGGGGGGCCAAATCTTTATTTTTCGGTAAATGTTTGCCCAGTTTTAAATGAAGGTTATGGTTTCCACGAAACAGAAAATAAAACTACAAAAAATTTAATCAAATGGGACAATGAAAAAACAATGCAATCTACCCTAAACCCCAGATGAATTTTTTTATAATGTTCAGGAATTGCTTAAAACTATATGTGATTGAAGCTAGTGTGTGGGGGGGTTTTGTTTCGTGTGTTTTGTTGTGAAAATGTTGACATCATTTCCACCGGCCCAGAGGTGGCGCTGTGCGCTGCCGAAAGCTGAGAATTAAGAGGGGAAGGGGGGTGAGGTGGGTTTGTTTCTTGTGTTGTGTGTGTGGGGTGTGTGTCTGATTTGGACAAAATCTCTTAAAACAAAAAATTTTTTGATTTGTTCTTTCATGCTCCACTCGAAAAATATGAGTGAGGGATTTAAACCCCCGGGGGAAAAAAATGGGGACCCCCTAGAGGAAGCGCCCTCCCCTGTTTTCACCAAAACTATGGTCAGGGGATGGAAACGGGAAAAAGGTTAAGGGTGGCGACCCCCAAAGGGGTGACTAGGGGTTTTGCTGAAGAGTGGTGGGGGACTGATTTGGGAACATAGGTTTTAAAGTGGCAAAACATTTAAAAAAGTAAATGGGAAGCCGCCCGGGACTCCCATGAAACCCAAGTTTTAGGGCGTCGTGGCAAAAATTTATTTTCAAGACGGCCCCCTTACCCCATTGAAAAACTACGGGTTTTAAAACCGATTTTTCCCAACCCCTTTTATGTTGTGACCAATTTTTTTTTGAGGGTGCTGGGGGGCATCGGGGAAGCTCATGAGGGGGGGAGCGTGACAAATGGAACATTTAAAACCCATTTCTTGTGGATGAAAAGTGTGCAAAGGGACAAAAAAAACAAATTTGAAAAAAAGGGGAAAATGTGTTTTCCCTAGACCCCCGTCAGCCCACCTTCCTCGGGAAAACCCTTTATTAAAGAAAAAAAGTCGAATTTTGTCAGCAGGGGGGGGAACGGGCCCCACACCCTGGAGTCAGAATTATTCAGCTTCCCCTCTACAGAAAAAAACTTTTTTCGGTGCCCCTGTTTCCCAAACCCCTTTTCTTCTGTTTGCAAATAGGCTTGGGGTGCTGGGAAATAATCCCCCAAATTTTCCCACCCTCTTCGTTTTTTCCCTCACACTACTCTTTTTTTTTTTTATTTGCTGTTTTTAGCTTTAACTTTGTTCTCTTCTTTTCTCTTCCTGGGAAGTTACCCCTGGCCGGGCCCCGTGTCTACCTGTGCCCAATTTTTCTGGAGGGGGGAATCCTCCAAGCTTTCTGCTGGAAAAAAAACTTAATGCTAACCCTTCCCTTTGACCCAACAGGGGCCCTGTTTTCCCGGGGTTAAACCCCTTTCCTCCTTAAAATTTGGTTATGACTGAGTTTTACTGTAACAAAATTATGTGCTCCCCTTTCAGATTTAAAACCCGGGAAAATTTGGCCCAAAATTTATTTTTCCCTTTTTTTTCTGGGTAAAAAAGACCTAAAGGATTTCCCATCCTTTAAACATTTATTTTCCCTTTCCCAAATAGAAAACTCCTGGAATAGTGTTTTCTTTGTTCTCTTGTGTCTCTGCTCTTTTTCTCTTAACCCCCAGTCGGTCGGGGGGCAAAATGGCCGTCACACTAAGCCTTTTTTCTGCTGGGGGGTTTTTTTCCTTTTTAAAGGGGGATTTTTTTCCCTCTCCAGGGTCGTTTACATGCAGGGCTCAGTTTTTGGGGGGTTTTCCCTCCCCAAAAGTCAACGCCATTTGACTGTCACTGTCTTCAATTTTGTCACCCAGGAGGGGGGGGTGAATGCTGCAAGTCACAAACTGGTTTGCAACCCGGGGTTTTCCCTTAGAAAAAAAATTTTTACCCAAATTTTAAATTTAAAAAACTAAAATTGACTGCACTTTTTAAATTGTTTTAAGTTTAAAAGGGAAATGAAATTTTACCTGACTTTTTTTAAAATTCCCTTTTGAAAACCCCATGTGTTGTAAATTGGCGTTTATAAAAAATAAATTGAATAATTTAATTGAATTGCCATTTTGGGAAGCTTTGCATAGTCCCACAGCACCTTTTAGCTCCACGACATGTACCCCCTGCACAGAT